>VMDO01000385.1:204914-317637 GCA_007922755.1 Pedetes capensis | reverse complement strand
AATATATTTGCAATTCATATGGGCACCAAAGACTAGTATCATATTTGTAAAAATTAATATAAGAGACAGACAATCCATATAAATAGTCTAGAGAAATGAGCAGGTGGTTCATAAGAAAGGGTATATAAATGTCCAATAAATATATAAAAAATTTCCACCTTATTAGTTGGAGTGAAATACAAGTTAAATTCAAACCAATTTCTAATGTACACCAATCACAAATTCCTAAATTTCAATGCCTGTAGTAGAAGGGACAAAGTTCAATTTAAACTCTCAGCTATTGCTAGTGGAAACAATGTAGGCAGCCGCTTTGTGTGGTGGTCTCTTCTAAATTGGAACATATAAAAGCAATATTATTCAGCAGTTCTATTTGTAGAAATCTATCCAACCAAAGTGACAGATATTCACCAAAAATTATGTACAAGCTTGAAATGCAAGCTATACTTTAAGAAAATCCACTAAAAGTGTTTATGTTGTTAGATGCCATTGAGTTGGGTATGACTCATTGCAATCCTTATAGGGTTTTCAATGGCTGACTGTTTTGGGATTGTTTTTTGGGAGTGGACTGGCACATCCTTCTCCCATTTTTGCGGTGCTAAGGATTGAATCTTGGTCCTCAGAAAGTGCCTACCAGTGTTCTACCAGCTGATCTAAACCCTAGCCCAGAAAAATAGCTTATAACCAGTAGTAATTAAGATTCTATAATTATTTTCTAAATAAGGAAATGGAAATACTATGAGAAACCAATTGAATTGGGTATTATCTTGAACAAGAAACGCAAGCGGACCTTGGCGATGTGCTATCACTGAGCAAGATCATTCTAGACATTCTACAATCCTCTGGAATATTATAATGAGAGTTCCAGCACTGATTAGATTTGTCAGGCCAAATATTTTTTGCATTGCCACAGCTCCATTAATATGGTATTACAAAAATTCATTTTACTATTTCTGTGACTGTTATAAACATTGACATTAAAAGACCTTATTACAATAATAAAATGAGTTCTAATATTGAAGGCTGACTATGAGCTATAATAGGGTCATGACTTTATAATATTTACCAGTCACTGCACACCTAAGTCATTAATTTGCAAAGCATTTTGAGAAATCTCAACTATGAAAAGTACTATATGAGCCAAAATTCTCTTCTGTATTAGTCATTTTGATTTATATAATATGAAATATCATTAAATAATTTTAATGCAGGTGTGTGGATTAAAGATACTTGAGAACTTTCATGATATAAACATTGACAAATGATGTGTAAATTTAAGTTTGCATAAGTGATTAATCTGCTATTCTGTAGTTAAAATTAATTATTGCACTCATTTACATGACTGGCTTAAAATATGTCTTAATTATTAACATACCGCACTTGCAGAAAATTATTAACACAACATAATATATTTAATATATAACAAGTACAAAGAAAAAGAACCAGATTAGAGTTTTAATTTTAATTTTACCTATTTTAGCTTTAGGTTTAGTTATTTATTTTAGGTTGACAAAATGGTTTAACCAAACATTTATTTTAGTTTAACAAAGTGCCTTAGCATTGAACCCAAGACATTGTGCATGCTAGTCAAGTGCTCTGCCACTGAAGTACAACCTCAGTCCTGCTCTTTTATTGTTGTTGGCTTTTTGTTCGTTTGTTTGTTTGTTTCTGTTTTAATAACTGAGGCTCTGGCCAAAGATGTAACACAGTGGTATTATCTGTGAGGGTGAGACCCTGGGTTTGATCTAAGCACTATAAATAAAGAAACAAACAAACAAATAAAGCTATTAAAATATTTTATTTATTCTGTGTTCACAGATGTTTAATAAGATAATTTCATCCTTATGATTACACGGATTGGTATATATGTTCCTAAATTTTACCTGCCATTGTGATGATGATTTTTCTCATGGAAAGTGTATCCAGATATCCTATCCTCTCTCTCAAACTCAAAGAAGAAATGAATACAAAGGCTTTTAGAAGGTCACTTAAGTTTAGGAGGAGGATTTGAAAATCAGAAGCCTTGGAGCCACCCTCAAAGATGCTCTCTTCTGTCCCCTTGTTTAAACAGTTCAGTTGAACTATGTTAGTTGGAAGTTTATCTTGCTCTCCAGAAGCAGGGCTTTTATGACTTATTTACAGTTCATGATGTTTATCCATCCTTTGTTGTGGGGGAACATGAGTATGTAAGAAAAATAACTTCAATAAGAGCCAGAGCAACAAGAATTCCCATTTATCAAATGCCTATTTGCTTCTGGACATTTTTTTCCTCAATATGATTATATACACAGATATATGAGTATATATGTGATTATATGATATGATTATGCATATGTTTATGTGATCAGATAACACTACGGAGGCTTAGCTTGTCTAAGGTATGTATCAACATAGGTCTGACTACTGATGAAGGATATTCAGAAAGGAGAATCTTTATAAGCCTGGAAAGTCAGTGATCTATGTGAAACTCAGTATTTTGATGCAAATGCATCCTTACTTTTTTTGTGTGGGGGCAGAAAATTGTATGTTTTATTACTTGCCTTGGGAGATCTAAGTGGCCAAGATACACATTATTTGCCTCTCAGCCATTTTTGTTGAAGCTGATGTTCTGAATTGTTCCTATTCATGCTTGTCAGAACTTGTTTCCAGTAGTAGTGTTTGCATATAAGTGAAAAGTGAAGGGAAATGAAATATTTAGTGAGATATTTATAAAAACTGAGCCCATGGAAGGGAAATGGATGAGCAGGTTCACAGAATAATGATTAATAAATATCTCACTCTTTGTGCTTTTTTGAGTTTCAGCCATATTGCTTCAAGTTCACTAATTCTTTTTTGCTGCATTGAGTCTATCAATGAGTCTTCCTTATGTACTCCTTTTCAATGTTATCATGGAAATTCTATGCTTAGCATTCTATTTCATTCTTTTGTATAATTTCTTTCTCTTTCTTGGAATCTCTCATCTTTTCATGTATGTTGTTAAGTTTTTCTACTATAGTCTTTAATATATTAATTATTATTATTTAAAAATCTATTTCATCGTCATAATATCTAGACCATTTCTGGATGGTCTGATTCTATTGATCACTTTGTCTCTTGAAAATACTTTTCTCCTTCGCTTTTCTACTCATTGCTTTTAATTAAAAGTCAGATAGTATGTATAGAAGAGTGAGACAGAGATCAATATTATGTATGCCTTTGTTGTTTGTTATTGTTAGGTGCCATCGAGTTGGGTCCAACTCAGAGCAATGTCATGTATGAAACACTCCCTGACACAGTGCCATGCATGGCACAATGTCAGTGCTTCTCTGCTACTCATAGCGTTTTTAATGGCTTATTATTTTTTAGGAGTGGGCTACCAGGTCCTTCTCCCATGTATGCCTAGGCATGGCTGTCTTGAGGAAACATCATTTCTCCTTAATAGGGACAGACTTCTGTAACAAAATACAAATGAACAAGAAGAAAACAAGCAAGTTTATTAACACATATACTCCATACCATGTAAGAGAAACCACAATGTGTGGTAATAACTTAAAGCAGTGACTTTAAACTCCGGATTCCATAGAACAGCATCTTCTGAAAGGGAAAATACATTTGCAGAGAAAGGCAGGACAAAGGAAGTCAACTCTAGGCTTCCATGGGCAGGAAACTGTGAGAAGGTAATTATTTAGCAAGAAATTAATGTAATAATGTTTCTCTGCAGATTCCTCTGATACCACATCTGGAATGGTGAGACTTGTCTATAGTAAAAGAATTTACATACTATCTTCAGGCAGGAAAAACAGAAGACAAGGAAAGATTTCCCTCTGCTTGCTGCTTCTAAGTTGCTGTTAGCTCAAAAATAACTTTTATGTTAAACAGGAATATTTTGGGGTAACAAATTCTGGTTTTCTTCATGGATGTGACTCTTCAAGTAGGCTATCTGTGTAGGAGGTTGAGTTAATCTAGCCAGAAGTTGAGCTGTGTTTAGGTTTTTTGGTTGCTATGCCTTGATTTTCCACTGACTTAGATTTCCTCTGAAAGTATCTTGGGCTTAGAGTAAGAGTAGGTGGTGGAGTGTTTTTCTCCACATTCTTGCTGCATATTTCTAGCCATCTCTGTGTGCCTGAGCCACGGTGAGCCTCTCTGCATACTCTGGCCTCCTCCAGTGGTAGACAGCTCTGCTTTGTACTCAGTCTTTGATAGTCAGGCAGTAGGAATAGACAGAGGATGGAGCTCTCCAAGGTGCTGGTCTAACACCAGGCTTAGGCAGGACCTGAGTCTCAGAGGTGGAAATTCCTTAATAGTCTACCCATCTACCTTATGGCAGCTAGATACTGCCTTGCAACTTTAGTGGCTCTTGTGTGAGAGGGAATTCCATGCTCTTTTAAGTAATTGTTGCTTGGTGCAGTCAAGTTGTGTCCGACTCATAGAGATCTTCATAAGGTTTTCAATGGCTGACTCTTTCCGGATTACCTCGGGAGTGGATTGCCATGTCCTTCTCCCATCTTTTAAGTAATAGAAGACCTTAAATGTATTGGTAAACTGTCTTCTGGGATGATTTCCTGCTTCTCCTCCAGGGATAGACTGACTGACTTCCTTCATTCTTTTCTTTATTCCTTCCTTCCTTCCTTTCTTCCTTCATTCCTTCCTTCCTGTCTGTCTGTCTGTCTGTCTGTCTGTCTGTCTGTCTTTCTTTCTTTCTTTCTTTCTTTCTTTCTTTCTTTCTTTCTTTTTCTTTCTTTCTTTCACAGGTCTCACTGTGTATTCCAGGATGGCCTGAAACTTTCTGTGTAGAAGAGGCTGCCCTTGAATTTTCAATTCTCCTGTCTTAGCCTCCAGAATGCTGGAATTACAGACATGTGCCACCATGCTCAGCTGAGTCTTATTTTTTTAATCCTTTTCCTATCCTCGGTGTATCTTCTGTGCCTTGGAGTGACAGAGTTTGCTACCCACTCCCAATGGCTTTATGCTGCATGTCTTGCCTTCTCCATTCTCCACTACCAAGGAGTCTTTCAATCCCTGCCCATCGTCTTTCTCATGAGCTCCCAGTGGTGGCCATGGAAAAGCATCTACATATGGTTGCAAAATTCCCTTGTGTCTGTGGCTCTGAGGAGTTCTGTTCCTTCAGGCCAGCCATGGTCAAACAGTAACATTGTATGAAGTGTTTCAGCTGACTTTTTAGCTGATTATATTGCAACTGGCCTCTCTCTGCTCCATGTTCCACCCTCTGTGCTGCCTGAACTCTCTCCTTTAGTTGTACATCTTTCCTTAGTTTTAGGCCATGTAGTTGCACAGCAACTTCACCTCTCAGATAAGTTCAAGAAAATGTGTGATTGTATAGGTTATTTGTTATTTGTGGGGTCATCTTTTCCCCTACTTTTCTATATCCTAGGTAAAAGTGGAATTTGTTATAAATAATATTTGAACTTGACCTTCTCACTTAAAAACATTTTGTATTTCTTCTCCTATCAGGCTGACTCATAAAGGTGACTTCATTGTACATGGTCATTTGTGAGAAGCAGATTCAGTTTATCCATCATGTGCAAACTGACTGGCCTTTCTAGGTCTAGAATATTGAAGTACAATGACCCTTTTGCTCCTGAATACTCATCAAGCTGAACTTTCATTTTTAAAAATTCTCTTCACATGCACACGGTTTTGCATAAATCTATAAATGTGATCTGTCCATACACTGATTTTTAAAAAGATACTACAATTTATATTTTAACTGTCAATGTGGGAAAGAATCCACTTTCTGCATCTTTGCTAGTAATAGCTGTTACTCTTTGTTCTGCTTATTGTTGTTAGGTGCCATCCAGTCCAGTCCAAGTCAAAGTGACCCTATACACCACAGAACAAAACAATCCCAACACTATGCCATGCCCAACACTATGTCAGTGCTTCTCTGCCATTCATAGGGTTTACAATGTCTGATTGTTTTGGGAGTGGGCGACTGGGTCCTTCTCCCAAGCCTACAGCACTCGGTATTCCTAAGAGGTCTCCCAACTGGGACTAACCAGGTCCAACACTGCTTAGCTTCCAAGATCAAGATGGGATCAGATGCTGGGGTGGCATGCATGTAGATGTTCTGCTCAGTAAGCATAAAATAATACATTGTTACTGTAATCTGTCTATCTCTCTTGTATGTTTGAACATATCACCATACATTTAATGATCATTTAACTCTGCACTGAAAATTGCCTGTTCATACTGCTTGCCCATCCTTAGATTACTTGTCCTATTAGATGATGTTTTACTGATGTTTGCATGATAATGCAACATCAGTAATGTATTATCTCTTCCCTCCAAAATAAAAATTTTTGTACATCTATGATATACAGAGAGTGTCAAATTTGTATACACATCTTGGAATGAAAATTTTCCATTTTTCTGTTTAAAGAATGCATCTTATATTTGTTCTGCTAACTCCTATCTCACATATACATGACATCACACTACACATTGCTCCCATAATTCAATTCAACTTCAAAAAATAATACATAGATAACATATCTTAAAATCCATATACATTTTTGACACCCCTGGTATTTTATCATATCAATATTTTATGTAAACTAGAGAAGGTATAGCTTTTCTTCATAGCTTTCTTAGATTCCAATCTTTGTTAGGTAGGATTCTCTAATCCTTAGATTTATTTGTAGTCACTTGAAGTTGACTTGAAGTCACTACAAGTACATGATGACCCAGATAGCTTTAATGATGTAACACATAAAAGTGGACATAAATAAGGTAACTCACAGATGGAGTAGATGCAACCTCATCCCTTTGCCATCCTGTAGAGTTCTGGTTGGGTTGAGGAGTGTGTATGGACTTCTAAGTCACTCTACTACTGAATAGAGAGTGGGAGCATCCAACCCCTATTTTTGTAGAATTCAAGGGGGATCTAACTTAGATCTATTAAAGCAGCTTATTGGTTAACTCAGAAATCAAAGATGAGCTTCCAGGACCATCTATGTGTTTCTCCTCATTTAGATTTTATTCTAAACCTTTTATTATCTTTATTGTATTACTATTTTTCTTATTTTTTAAAATATAAGTAATCATTTGGAATTTATTTATTTGGTTTTTTGTTGTTTATTCGTTCATTCATTCATTCATTTTGCAGTACTAGGAAGATGAACTCAGAACCTTGTTCAAGCTAAGCAAGTGCTCTACCACTGACCCACATCCCTAAGCCCCCTTTTGATTTTTTATTTTGAAATAGAGTCTTGCTAAATGGGGCAAGCTGCCTCTGACCTTCAACTTGAGATCCTCCTGCATCAGCCTCCTGAGTAGCTGCAATTACAGGCATGTGCCACAGAATCCTAGTGGAACTTATTTTTGTATGAGGCCAGATAATGTTCAAACTGTATCTTTTTCCAGATATGTAGCTCTTTTTTTCTTATTCTATTTATTAGTCTATCTTTTCTCACTCAATAGTAATGCTATTTTTAATATATATTAGCCTATTGTATCATCTATTTGAATATCACTAAGATAAGGCCATGATAATTTTTATTTTAATGGTTTCATAGCTTTTTCTGGGAAGGCAAGTCACTCCTCATCTAGTCTTAATATTCAGAATTTTCTTGGTTATTCCTTGACATTTATTTGCTCTTCTATATTTCATAGCAATGTAATTAAACAAAATATGATATAAAATTACCATTATATGTGAAAATTTTACAAATTTTACATTTTATATATCAATTACTTCTCACTGGACTACTGTATCTTTCCATCTGTACATATAATATGCTATATTCCTCAAGAAGATATTATTTTTCTGTTTATATAGACTAGGTTTCCTTTTCATGAATTTTATGCCTAAAAGTCTCAGGTTTTTCTCATTATTGACAGTTTTTTAAATCATTTTCCTCTATGTTCTTAATAACATAAGCAAGAAACTAATGCCTTTATGTATTTATCTACCTATCTATTCACCTTAATATATTCTTCTATAAATTCCAATTATTTGTAAAATATCTTTCAGGCTTTCTAGTTATAAAGTTATGTCACAAAAAAGGGATTTTTTTTATCTTTTGCAAACTTTGTCCAACTCATTAAGTCATGTATATAGTTACAATGACTGGATAATTGAAGACAATATTAAATTATAATGGTAACGTAGGGATACATATCTAATGTTTGATTTCAGGTAAAATAGAATTTGCATTTTGTCATGTAGAATAATAATTCTATTTGTTTTCTATGCATAGTCCTTATTTCATCCAAGTAATCCATATCTACTTTTTTTAACTTAAAATTTTTTGTTTGTTTGCTTGTTTATTGTTTTGAGACAAGTCTTGCTATGTGGCCCAAGTTGTCTTTGAACTCATAGTTCTTCAGCCTCAGCACTGGGAGTGCAGAGATTGTGAGTGTTTGCACCACATCTGGCTTTTAACTGAAAGTCTAATGAAATTTTATTAAACATTTTTAACATTTACATCAATTTTTCATGGTTGTATAATTGAACTTTCATGACCACATAATGATTAAGCTCTCTGTCTATGCCATATCCACATGCATTCTGATGAATATGGACGGAGAATAAAAGACAAACCCTAGCTAAGCTCGGAAAGCTGCCTACCACTCATAGTTTACTCCCATAGTCCTTCTCCCCTCCCACACCTCTTTCCGCAAACTTCCCACACTGTCTCCCCTGTACTCAGTCATAGCTGATGACATCACTTCCTGTTTCTCAGGGGAAGCAGAAGCAATTTGGAGGAATGTCCACTGACTCCTGTTCACACTGACCACTAACACCTCCATCTTCTTTCTTGTCAAGCTCAGCAAATGCCACCTACTCCTTCAAGTTGCATATTATATCCCCTGTCTTCTGATTTTCTCAGATACACTAGTTCAGGAATGCCCTTGTCTTTCTTCTACTTAATCTTCTCCATGAATATATAATGAGGTCATTTCTCCAATTATAAGAAAAAACTTCTCCAGTCTTATTTTCCTGTCCCATTATTTTCTTATTTTCCCCCTATCTTGCAGCAAATCTCATCCAAATTTCCTGTGTTTGCTTTCTTCATTTCATGTCTTCTTTTGCTATGGTTGCTAGGTGCTGTTGGGTTGAGTCCAACTCATAGCTGCCCTCTGTGCAACACTTCCTGATACTGTGCCATGAACACAATCTTTTTTTTTTTAAAGTTTGAGCCCATTGTTGCAGACACTGTGTCATCTAGTTGAAGGTCTTCCTTTTTATCTGTTTACCTGTCACCATCTCAAACATGATACCCTTCTCCTGACAACATATTCAAAATACATAAGATGTAATCTAACCATCCTTGCTTCCAAGTAACAACACTCTGGTTGCCCTTCTTCTTGGATAGATGTTTGTTCTTTTGGCAGTTTTTGATATATTCAACATCCATTTCTAGCACTGTAATTCCAAAGGATCAATTTTCTTCTGCTTTCTTATTCAGTGTCCAACTTCTACAAGCATATGATGCTGCTGAAAACACCATGGCATGTGTAAGGCACACTTTTGTCTTTAATGGACATCTTTACTTTTCAACACTTTAAAGAGGTCTGTGCAACAGCTTTCCCCAATGCAATGTGTCTTTTCATTTCTTGAATGATGCTTCAGTGGGTGTTCATTGTAGAACCGAGGAAAACTAAATCTTGGACAAAATCAGTCATTTCTCCATTGATCATGGAGTTGTTTACTGACTCAGTTGCAAGGATTTTTGTTTTCTTGATGAAGAGGCTCAATACATACTGAAGGCTGTGTTCTTTGATCTTCCTCAGTAAATGTTTCAAATCCTATTTACTTTCAGCAAGGAAAGCTGTGTCATCTGCATAAGCCAGGTCATTAATGAATCCTCTTCCAATACTGATAATATATTCTTCTTCATACAGTCCAAATTTATGGATTATTTTCTCAGCATAGAGACTGAAGATGTATGGTAGAAGGACATAACACTGACATACATCTTACTTGACTTTAAACTAAGGAGTATTTCCGTATTCCATTTGAACAACTGCCTACTGGTCTATGTACAGATTCCTCATGAGTACAATTAAGTGTTCTGGTGTTCCCATTCTTCACGTTTTCATCCATAATATTTTGTGATCCACACAGTCAAATGCCTTTGCATAGTCAATAAAACATAGATATCTTTCTGGAATGCTGAGCAGCTAAAGTAAAAGGAGGACATGATGAAGTTGAGGAACTAATCAGAAAATTTCAAAGGGCAACTCAAGAAGACAAAATTAAATATTATTATGGTATGTGCAAAGACTAGAGATAGAAAACCAAAAGTAAAGAACACATTCTAATTTTTTGAAACTTAAAAATTGAACAAAAAATTCAAGACTTGAGTGGCAATAGTGAAGATTTGTACAGGGAAAATATTAAATGATGCAGGAAACATCAAATAAAATGGGAGGAATACACAGAGTCATGATATAAAAAAGAACTAGTGGATGATTGACCATTTCAAGAGGCTGCATATGATCAGGAACCAATGGTACTGAAGGAAGAAGTGGAAGCTGCCTTGAATGCACTGACAAAACACAAGGCTCCAGGAATTGATGGAACACCAATTGAGATTTTCAACACACAAATGCAGCACTGGAGGTGCTCACTTGTCTATACCAAGAAATTAGAAGAGAGCTACCTGGCCAACTGACTGGAAGAGATCCATATTTGCACCTATTCTCAGGAAATCGTATCCAACAAAATGCAGAAAAATCCAAATAAAATTTTGCTAAAGATCATTCAAAAGCGACTGCAATAGTAAATTGACAGGGAACTGCCAGAAAATCAAGCCAAAGTCAGAAGAAGTCATAAAACCTGGGACATAACTGCTGACTTCAGATGAATATTGGCCCAAAGCAAAGAGTACCAGAAAGATGTCTATGTTTTCCTCTAGTGAGCTCCTTCAAATTAGGTTATTGATTTTCATTGAAGCATTTCTTAAATTTGGAACATCTTCTTGGACATCACCCTTTCCTACTTAATAAGTTTTGGCAATCTCATTCAATTTTACAGCTTTAATTAAAAACTATATACTTACAGCCTGCAGTCATATCACTGGGGCATCCAATCCCATTAGATCTCAGAAGCTAAGCAGTGTCAAGCCTGGTTAGTACTTGGATGGGAGACCACCTGAGAACACCAAGTGCTATAGGCTTGGGAGAAGGACCCAGAAACCCACTCCCAAAAAACAATCAGCCATTGAAAACCCTATGAGTAGCAGATAAAAACTGACAATGGTGTTTCACCTGTTGTACATAGGGTTTCTATAAGTTGGACACCAAGTCAACAGCACCTATCAACAGTGACAACATATACTTAAGACTTTCACACTTTTATCTCTAGATAGGAATTCACATTATTATCTCAGCCCTCACATCCAACCCTCTACCTGATGCCATTTGAATATCCAATAGGCATCTCAAACTTGATGACTTTAAAACTTACCCCATGATCTCTCCCTACCCTCACATACACTTATTCATCCTTCACTCTTTTAATCTCACTTTATGATTATATCTTTGCATAACAAGCCATAAGATTTGGATTTTTCAAGACAAAATCTTGGAAGTCATATTTATCATTACTGTTCTTGAAATTTACCTCATAAATTTAATCATCAAGAAACTCACTTGCATATATATATCTCCTCTACAATCTAAGGCACCATCTTGCCTGGGGTATTACAGAAAAGTCCTAATTTTTTCTCCGTCAATTCAATCTCAATATGGCAGCCAAAAAGATACAATTAAATTGAAGTCAGATAATATGAGCTATTTGTTGAAAGTCCTGCAACTGTTTCTTAAAAGACAGACTGTTTTATTCAATGAGCTATGATGTGGGCCCCATTACCTTTCTCAGTACACCTTCTGCACTGTCTTCTGAGTGTCTTTGATCCAAGTGCATTGTTTTCTGTGGTGCTCCTCAGGATTTGGCACCTTTTTCTCTGCATGGAATGGTCTCCTGTCAGATTCCCAGCCCCATATAACTTATGTTCTTGCATCTCTTTCTAGCCTACCTAATTATTGTATGATGCCTTCTCTGAAAAAGCCAAATAAACCACTCAAAGTGGCCATTTCCTCCCCACACTGTTTTTGTCTACACTCTGTTCAAATTTTCTCCATTTCACTCATTACCATCTAACTGATACATATTAGCTATTTATTTTGTTCATTGACTTTCTCTTTAGACTAGAAAGAAAGATCCATGAGAGTATGCTAGAGGGCTTTTATTATTATTTTTTACTCCATTTTAGTATTTTTGACACAGAATAATTTCTGGAACATATCAGGTTATCAAAAACAAAAAAGTTGAATTTGACTAAAACATAATTCTTCATATTTTAGTATTTTTTCAATTTGATTCATTAAATTTTTCTATAGACTTCTTTTATTGTTCTGTCTTTATCAGATTTTTTTTAAAAGTTGTATTGCCTTTAAAAAGTGAATTAGGGAGTACTTTTATCTTTTTCCTAAGACCTGAAATAATTTAACTTTGGAAAGCTCTCTTTCTTAAAGGTTATATAAAATTCATGTTACATAAACCTCAGCTGGGAATCCATCTGTTCTCAGTGCCTTTTTCAATGGTAGATCTTTTAGCATCTTTTTCTAAACTCTCTTATGGCAACTGATGTATTTAAGTTTCCCCTTTCTTCTTGGGTGGATTTTGGCAATACATATTTTGCTGGGAAATCATCCATTTCCTCTAAACTTTCAAATGTCTTGTCAGAAAGTTTTGTATATATTTTTATGACTGCTTTAATCACTTCAAAATTTATGCTTATTCCTGATTTCTCTCTCCTAATTTAGCATGTATTTATCTTTTCTCTTTTTTCTTTAAACAAGCACCTGAAGCATTAATATAATTAAATAGACTTTTATTAGGATGACTACTCTAAAAGAGAGAAAATAACAAGTGCAAATGAGGATGTGGAAAAATTGGAACACTTGTGTCCTCTTGGTGGGTATATAAAATGGTAGCTACTGTGGAAAACAGTAGGATGGCTGCTCAAAAATTAAAAATAGAATCTACCATATGATCCAGCAACTGCACTTCTCAGTATATACCCAAAATAATTTAAACAGACTCTTGGAGAGATATTTGTGCACCCATGTTGATAGCAGCATTATTCACAACAGTTAAAACATGGAAACAACTCAAATTTCCAGTGACCAATGACTGGATAAGCAAAGTATGATGCATACGTGGAATGGAATATAATTTAGCCTAAGAAAAGGAGGAAGTTCTGATGTATGATACAACATGGGTTAACTTGAAGGACATTATTCTGAGTGAAAGAGCTATTGATAAAAAAAGATAAATACTGTATGATTCAATTACATGCGGTAACTATAATAGTCAAAGGGACTGGGATTTAGCTCAGTTGGTAGAGCACTCTTCTGTAGTCTTTTAGGTACAAGGTTCGATTCCTAGCACCACAAAAATGGGAGAAGGATGTGGCAATCCACTCCCAAGGCAATCCCAAATGAATCAGCCATTAAAAACGCTATAAGGGTCTCTATGAGTCAGACATGACTTAACAGCACCTAACAACAACAACAACATACTAGTCAAATCCATAAAGATAGAAAGCAGAAGCTGGGAATACAGGGAATGAGGAGCTGTTTAATAGGATATAGAGTTTCAATTTTAGAAGATGAAAACAACTAGGCAGATGGATATTGGTGACAGTTGACCAACAATATGAATTTAATTAATGTCAATGAATTGTGAACTTTAACATAGCTAAAATGGTGAATATTATGTGATTTATGTGGATCATAATAAAATATGAGAAAAATTACTTTGATATAAAAATAGATTTTAATTTTAAAATGTTCACTACTGTTTTAAATTTTTTCACTAATTTTAACTTTTATTATCAACTTACATTCCCTATTTGCTTTTTCCTGGAGTCATTTTCTATATTCTCAAAATGAGCACAAACTTCATAATCTTATAATTCCTTTATGAATAATTTAAAAATTTCATATCATTTTTTCCACTTTTAGAGATGACTTCGACCTTTTTCCATTGTTTTAACTTTAAAGAATACTGTTCTTTATGACTTTTTACATAACTGTAATTTTCCTGTGATTATCTCTTTATGTCAAGAGTTACCTACCCAGGAATGTACTTGTGAATTCTCAAAAGATTTTGCTTTCTCATTTTTGATAACTATTGTTTATTATATCGTGTTCACAGAATGAGTTAAAAAAATTTTACTTGAAAAATGTATTTAGGTTTAATTTTGATGGCATATAAAGTACTCTTCAGCCTACAAAGGGGAAACTCCATGCCAATTACTGTACATATCTTCCCTGAGAACCTAAAGCCTCGACATACCTCATTCAGAGGTCAGGCTACTGCACAAAAGAGAGGAATCTGCTGAAGTCACCTAAGAAATGGAGAGTAAAGGGGGCATATGGAGGTGGCCATTTTCCAGAATCCTCCTGTCAGTGTCTCTTTTGACTGTCTCCTGTGAATCCCTTGATGGGACCTGTTTAAAATTATTTTTCTCTTTTTTTCTCCAATGGAAATGGGCTTTCATTGCTTTCATATAATTCTAAAATATTAAAGTATTGATTTATGTTAATCATGAAGCTTCCTAGTACTTAAAAAACCTCCATTTTATGTTTTACATTAACACTCTCCAGAGAAAATGATTAGATGAAACTAGATAAAACAAAAACAAAGTATCTATGACTAGGTTCCAGATTTTCCACCAGCCCTAATCATTATTCCATTTGGTATTCTTGCCATTTACTATATGAAGATGCCCCTGTTGTCATATAATTCAATAAAAACCATTTATCTGCATGTGGTGACACAGCCTCCCTAACTCAAATGACAATTCCTGATGACTTTGTGGGTACAATAAATGTTTTGACTGAGTGTGTTTTTATTTTCTAGAATTGTTTCAACAGTGAGCTTGCTTAAGATGAGAAGAATCTTCAGTGGAGGACCCTGTGGGATGACTATTAAATGATTAATCAGAAACTGTTTTCTTTATAAATGCTGCAACCACAAGGGTGAGTTGATTTGGCACTAGCTTGTACTTTGGTGTCTCAGCTCTGGAGTATATAGGGAAATCCCTTTCCTACTTGATAAGCCACAACCCCTGAGATTTCCCTTCTGGTTGCCCCGGATTCTCATCTATAAACTGGAAGCAAACGGATTGTGTTGTTACAGCTAATGCAAGAACAGTCTGTGTGAAGTCATGGTCCTCATTTTCCATCAGCTTGGCTATTTTCAATGAAATATGTATGCTCATTGTTCAAAACATGAGTGCAAAAGCCAATCTATCTAAAGATTTTGTTTTATGATGTTGTTGGTGGTGTTTCTTTGGGACAGGATCTTGCTGTATAGTCCAAGGTAGTCTCAGTCTCATTGTGCAGCCCATACTGCCCTCAAACTCACTATGCTCCTGCCTCTCCTTCCCAAGTGCTGGAATTATAGATGTTGCCACCATGCCTTGCCCAGAAGTTAGAAGAAAATATTGTCATCATCTGACTCAAATACTTGTCAAGCATGCCATATGATTTTTCTCACGTTAGCTTTTATTTTATTGTGAACATTATACTTAAACTAAGTATATTTATGTGCCTTTGTTTCCATTTTGGTTTTCTCTTTTAAAGTTTTATATTTTGAAATTCAGGATCACAAATCTATTGTACCTATAAATGAAGCAGACTTTTCCTTTTCTGAGTAAATGTAGCATCATGTACCATCACTGCATGTAATTTGTTGTTAGGTGCTGTGGAGTCAAATCCGACTTATAGTGACCCTATGTACAACAGAGTGAAACACGCCCCAACACTATGCCATGTTGGGCACTATGTCAGTGCTTCTGTGCTATTCATAGGGTTTTCAATGGTCAATTGTTTGGGGATTGTTTCGGAAGTGGGCTGCCACGTCCTTATCCCATTTTGGGGGTGCTGAGGATTGAACCCAGGGCCTCAGGGAGTGCAGAAGGACACTCTACCAACTGAGCTAATCCCCAGTTCTGTCATTACATGTAATAGCCCCAGTATATCCATGATTTGTTGATCTGTTTTTGTTTGTTCATTCATTCGTGTCAACCTTAGCTAGCCTCCATGAAGTGAGAACGCAGACCCTCAAACATCATTCTCTGAAGGTGTTGTTTCATTTTTTCATCCTTCTTACCTAGTCTGTTATCTAACAGTTTAGTAAATTGAGAATAAGATGGGCACTGGGGATCACTGAAGGGGGAAGCTAACAAACTAGGAAATCTAGAGCTTCTTCTTCCACCTCCCTCTGATTTCTGCTTCCCTTTTCTTTTCTGTTGTCTATACCTCATTGCTCCATACTTCCCAGGTTTAAGATATACTTAAACAAATTTTAAAAAGTACTGCCAGAATGATTAAATGAGAGGACTAACTAGCTGCTCTAATAATTATAATTCCATAAAAGTTATTTTATCTTAGAACATCTATGTTGCTTCATGTTGACTAGATCACAGTCCCTGAAACACTGTGAGGGAAATCTAGGTTGTAAGACCAAAGACAAAGAGAGCGCCTTTGCAACTTCCTTGTGGGAAGTTCTTTATGGGAACTGGTTTTAAGATAGAGAAGCAGAACTGCCAAACTGTTTAAAAGAAATTGAATGAGATAAATAAATTGAGAGTGGAAGAACTCATGAAGAGTCCAGTATAGTGGCACAAATCTGTCATCTCAGTGACTCAGGAGGCAGAGGCAGGAGGATCACAAGTTTGAGGCCAGAAGCAGCCTACATAACTTAGTGAGACCTTGTCTCAAGATTAAAAAATAAAGAAGAGGCTGAGGGTGCAGCTCAATGGTAGAGTGCATACAAGGTATGTTCAGGGTCCTGGGTTCAGCTACCCAGTACCAACCAACCAACAAAACAACAACAACAACAACAACAAGAAACTTATGATGCATTTAAACTACTATGGGCTCAAAAACAAGTGCAGTCCATGCTGGCCTCATACACATTTCACCATGTAGGCGAGTGGCATGCTGTGGGCCAAGGCTGCATGAGTTAGGATGCACCTCCAATGCATTTCCACCTAGTGAGAATTCTCTGGCTGCCTGGCAGCTACAGTTTCTTCCCCCAAATCTCCAGTCAGTCCTGTGCCTTTTCATGCTGCTCCTTTCCATGTAGGTCCTGTTGGTCCTGGCAGTAATGCTGTTGTCTTCTGCCTTGAGAAACATCTGTTCCCTAGGAAATCTCCAGGATGGAGGTCTGCACAGCCTGGTAGAGAGACCCTCCCCTCTGACCTCTACCTCTTGTGGTAAAGGAAAAAAGAACATTTTAGGAAAACTTATGTGTAGCAAAAGGGAAATTCTAGGAAACAAATAATTTTCTCTGGAGGCTGGTTTCAGTTTTGTTATCTGAATGTTTTGGTCATCTGGAAATTTTATTTAACGGCAGTAGCATATTTTCTGAATACACCGGCCAGTTCCGATATGACTTCTGATTGGTTTGCATTTATATCCTCTTGATAAAAGCCAGCAGAATGGATTAATTGAAAACAGCCCAATGGGGATGATGTTAGGGCTTTTTGGGTGCTGGCCACTATGGCTAAGCCTTTCCCCAGGAAAGAGATAAGCAAGAGGGACATTTTATATGGTTATTATTTGAGAAAAGAGCATCCATCTTTCCATGAAATATGACAGGGGACGAGCTCTATGGAGAAACTCTGACATATGGCTTAAAATTATCTACTGGGAAGACCATGAGCTTGTGAGGAGCCAATTTGATTGAGGTAAAGGAATGATTCATTTTTAAAGTCCTCTTTCTTTATGTGGATGGGATTGAATTAAAATAGTGGATATAAACCTTACGTGAGTTTACCCTTGGCAGGAACAAGTTCATGTTCCAAAGATGGGAAGCTGCACTGTTAACAGCAGATCTGAAGATGGAAAAAAGGCAGCAGCAAGGCTTGTGATGGGCTAAAACTGCACAATCAGCATGTGAATGCAAGAAAAGGAACATGTTCTGCTCCGTGCTGGGATGGTTTTGCTTTATTTTATTTTGCATATGATTCTCCTCCAAAATATCAGCATGATTCATTTTTGTGTTGATATAAACATTTTTAAAGCTAAAATATTTTAATTGCAACAGACATACATGTAGAAATTCTAATAAATAAGATAATAAACATAAAAATACTCATCCTCTATTCCTTGAACTGATGATATCTGCCATGATCATTTTTCAGTACAACTTACCAGACAACTTTCTATATATTATGCACTTACAGAAGATGAAAATTACTACAGAACAACTTATTTTGCATAGTATAAATAGTCCTCATTACACTGATTTTTTTTATAAGTGGTTTCATGTTATGTGTGTAGAATGACATCTACAAGAAAGTTTTCTACACATAAGCGAAACTTAATCAAGTCCAGGGTCTCTGGATCAAATTGTGGACCACAACTCCTTTCAAACCTGTGAAGTCTCTTGCTTTTCTGTGGATGCTGTAATACAGAACCAACCTCATGAGACACTGATGAAAAGGTAGGAGCTACAAAACTTCTTAGTTTTCTAGGGTTGCCATATGGGGAAGGACCTGGCAGCCCACCCCTGAAACAATCAGCCACTGAAAACCCTATGAACAGCAAAGAAGCGCTGACATAGTGCCAGGCATAACACAGTGTCAGAGAATGGTTTGTTCTGTTGTACATAGGGTCGCTCTGAGTCAGACCCAACTTTACGGCACCTAACAACAAACAACAAGGCTTGCCATAAATAAGAAAGTAACACAGATTGTGGGACTTCAATAATAGATAATTAATTTTCACAGTTCTGGAAGCTAAAGCCCAAGATTAAGTTGGGGTCAGGGCTGGTGTTTGCTAAGGCTTCTGTCTGTGGATTGTAGTTGGCCATCTTCTCCCAGTGTTCTCAGCTGGCTTTTCCTCTATACATATCCTTGGTCTCTCTTTCTCTTGTTTAGGGACACCAGTCAGATTGGATTAGGGATCAATGTACTCTTAATAACCTCTTTAAAGGTCTTACCTGCAATACATCCAGGATACTAGGACTTAAACATATGAATTTGGGAGGAAAGCAATTTAGTCTATAACAGGCACCTACCACTTATTGAGCATTTATTTTGTACCTGTTTCTTAACTAAAATCTATATATAAATTATTCATTTAATTCACTTTAAACCCTACAAAATATGAGCATTTATTTGGATGAGAAAATTGATGCTTACAGAAGTTAATTAATTATAGCACCACTATTTATATAGTTAGTGACTCGGCCCTTTCTTAACTGTGAGTTCGTCTGACCTCTAAATGTCTTACTGTCCATCTCAGTTACAAGAAGTATAACTGAAAAAGGGAAGAAGGATATTCAAAGCCCTCGAGTGCTAGATGCCCTGTCATCTCCTGTCACCCTCTGAGGTAGAGCTCATTCTCCCATCAGATAAATTTGAAAAAGGAGTCCGGCATGGGGGGACACTATGACCTCATCTAACTCTCCAGGGTGGCCATGTTGTTTGTAGGGGCACACTCTCACTATGTTATGGGTATAGAAGAACCACAAGAAGAAAGTGTTGTTGTCTGCTTATTAAGAGCCTTCACGAGTCTTTTAATTCCCCCTAATGAATTTTATACTTTGAGCATGTCTAAACTGGTGCTGCTATGATAATTTAGGTATTTTGTTTTTTTTTAAGGGGTTGTGTCTCACAACACATTATTTTCATCAGCATGACCTAAAATCATCACGTATAATGCATAACAACATCTGGCTAAGACCGCTCTTGTGTACAAGGTGTGGTCATAAAAGACAGTGAATGTTCGACTAAAAATATGTATTACAGTATAATGCACTCTGGCATTAACCCCTCTCAGAATGCTTCCCCAGCTTCAAGTGCACTTCTCCCATTGTTTTTGCCACTTTGGGAAGCAGTTCTGGAAGTCTTCTTTCGTGAATGTCTTTAGCATCATCTTTCATCATGACAACATTATGTGGCATACATGACTTCTTGTATGTATGACTGCTGTCAAAAAAAAAATTACAGTGTTTCCTTATCCACCTGATTCACCGTATTAGGCTCTGTGTGACTTTTGGCTCTTCCCCAAAGTCAAAAGGACCAGGAAAGGCAAACATTTCGAATGGATTCAGGGCATCAAGATAGCCAGGACACCACAACTAAAGACACAAAAGAAGATTTCCAGAACTCCTTCAGATTAGGACAAGAATGATGGGAATGAAGTGTGTTTGAAGCCAGGGGAGAATTCTGAGGGAGATTAATGGTAATGTGTATTTTATTGTCATATGTATTTTTTAAATTTAAACATTAACCGTAGCTTTTGTTCACATCTCATGTCAAGAAGAAAGTGCAATAAAACGGTCTAAGTAGGTTGCTGCGAGTGTGATGTGTCTCACAAAAAGAAACAACTACAGGCCATTTTGAGCACCACTTGTGTATACATAGTGCTTGCTCTGTACTTGATACTCCATCTCCTGATACTTCTTACACCTTTTTTGTTACTGAATATATTGTATGTATGATGTACCACCAATATAAGTTTGACAATGCCATGAGACCAAGGGCCACTATCTGCTATTGAGGTAGGAGAGGTTAGAGGAGGTGTTTTCAGAGGGATTAACAGTGACGTGCATATGTGGGCATGTGTGCACAAAGGCATGGTCTTGGTCTGAAGTGCAGATATTTCTTGTATCATTATTCTTATTTCTTAATGTGCATTTTATAAGTACATCTTAAAAGGTATTCATTATTTTAAATAGTTATTTTTTCCTACAAGGTGAGTAAAGAGATGTCCTGGGCAGGATACTGTTGAAAAAAACAGCACGGAATCTGAGATCAACCAGAAAAGAGACCTTTTTTTTTCTTTCTTTCTTTTTTTTTTCCTTCAGTACTGGGGAATTGAACCCAGACCCTCACGTGTGCTTTATGCAAATGCTCAACCACTGAGCAACATACTCCCATTCTTTTTTTTTTTTTTTTTTACTTTTGTATTTTTGAGACAGGGTCTCACTAAGCTATTCAGGCTGCCTCTGGCCCAAACTTGAGATCTTCCTGCTTCCATCTCCCGTGTTGCTGAGATTTTGGTTCACTGAAACAAGGCCCGAAGGCTCAGGTCATTATGTATGACAAAAGACTGAACAAAAAAGCATATTAAGTATAATATTTCACTTTTAATTTTTCGAAAAAAGTGACTTTTTAAAAGTTTTCAAATAGATGCTGAGCAAAGAACCATAAAGAGATGATGCTTTTTATTTCACAGGGTTCATAAACTTGAGGAGCTTCAGCTTATGAATAATTAAAAATGTCTCTGAATTCTTCATTATGACATCAGGTGTCTCCTACTCCTCTCCTGATGTATCACAGATAAGGATCAAAACCATTTTCCTTGATCTGTTGTTGCTAGGTGCCATTGAGTCGGTAGCCAACTCATAGCGACCCTGCGTACAACAGGCAAAACACTATTGTCAGTGCTTCTCTGCTGCTCATAGGGTTTTCAATGGCAGATTGATTTTTGGGGAGTGAGTTGCTGGGTCCTTCTCCCAATTCCTTGATCTATACAATTATAAATTCAAACATTGCAACCACATAGAAACTTTGTCACACTACATTCTCAGTTATTTGCTGTATTTTCTTTTCTTCAGAGAATGACTTCCTATGCTAAGAAAAAGATAGTTCATTTTCCATACAGTTTGGAAAATATGTGTATATAAAATACATCATTTAGGCGGAAGCAACCTGGGAGGAGGAGGCAGGGGGATAGGAAGTTCAGGAAGGGAGATAGCCTGTGCAACTTAGTGAGACTCACTCTCAAACTAAAAAATAAAAAAAGAGGCTGGTAATGCAGCTCAGTGGTAGTGAACTTGCCTATCATGCACAAGACCATGGGTTCAACTTCCCCCACATCCAGTACTGGCAAATAAACAGACAACTCCACCACAAAAAATCCACATACACACAAAACACCCTACATCATCTGATCTAGATATTATTGTATGATTAAAGTTAGTTTAGTAAAAAAAAATCAGCATGCCTTCGTACAATGAACAATCATACCTTTTGCTGGCACTGCTATTGTACTTTGGGAAAGCTTGGAAAAAACTGCCTATTTTATGGATTAAACGTTTAACTACTCAGATTATGTCGAATTACAAACGATCTAAGGATATACAGCTTTGTTCCTGTTCACAATGATTTCTTTAAAAATAAGCTACCATTTATTAAACTTCCACCATATGTAGGGACAGTACATACATGATGTTATATTCCCAGAGTGACTTTCAGCAGAGCTATTGTTTCTTAAGTAAAGAAGAAAATAGACTCAGAGAAAAATAACTAAGTTAAACGATCAGACTGAAACTAAGATCTTGGCCTATTTTTTGTTTTTTGTTTTTTTAAGTATTTTTTTAAGTTGAGGCAAAATTCGCATATCATAAAATTAACAAATCTAAAGTATACAAGTGAGATGGTATTGTTAGATGCTGTCAAGTCAAGTCTGACTCACAGCAACCCTGTATACAACAGAATGAAACACTACCCAACACTGTGCCATGTCTAGCAATATTGTCAGTGCTTCTCTGCTACTCATAGCCTTTTTGATGACTGATGGTTTTGGGAGGGGGCTGCTGTGTCCTCCTTCCAAGCCTACAGCACCCAGTATTCCCAGATAGACCCCCATCCAAGGATTAACTAGGTCTGATCCTGCTTAGCTTCGGAGATCAGATGGGATCCGATGCCAGGATGGTACAGCTGTAGGCATACAAATGAGTTCATTTAGTATATCCACAGTTCTGTATAACCACCACATTTTACCAAGTTCTATTTCATTTTCCTTACACTAAAACAAGCAGTCACTCACCATTCCCTTCTTCTCAGCTGCTGACAGCCATTAATCTGCTTTCTGTCTGTATGGATGGACTTCTTGTTGTTAGGTGCCAGTAAAGTTGTGTCTGACTCACAGTGACCCTCATAGGGTTTCTAATGGTTGTTTGTTTTGGAGAGAGGACTGCCACATCCTTCTCCCATTTTTGCAGGGCTGGGGATAGAACCTGGGTCCTCAGTGCAGAGCAAGTGCTCTACCATCTGAGCTAAACCCCAGCTCCCATGCATCTACTTGGATATTATATATAAAAGGAATTGTTCAATATATGACCTTCAAGATTGACCCTTTTCTGGTTGATCTCAGATTCCATGCTTTTTCCATCAACATCCTGCCGAGGACATTTCCTTGCTCACAAACCTTTAGAAAGAAAATACTACTTTTTAAAATAATAAATAACTCTCAAGATGTACCTATAAGATGTACGCTAAGAAATAAGAATAATGGTACAAGAAATATCTGCATTTCAGTCTAAGATCTGTGCCTTTGTGCATACATTTACACATATGCATGTCACAGTTGACCCCTCTGAATATCCTTCTTCTTACCTGTGACCATTTTGAATGCAACTCTATAACCCCTTTGCTTTTTTCCAAGGCTTGAGCACATATTTTTGAACACATTACTTAGTTCTGCATGTCTTGACACTTAAATAAATATACTCATTCTAGGTCCCGATTCATCCACATTGTTGTGCCTCTCCAAATCACTTCTTTGCATGGATGCATAATAGCATACTAAATATACTAAAATATCTTTATTCATTCTGTGGTGATGGGCATTTATTTCTAGCTATATTTCTATGTTGCTATGAATATTCATACAAGCATACATATATATCTCCTGGTCAGTGAGGGAAAAGGTGGAGTTTTTCTGAGGTTTATGCATAAAAATGGAACTGCCATATTGTCATATCACAGAAATACACAATTTCAACTTTGCTGATATTCCAAAACTATTGTAAAAATTTACACTTTTACCAATTTTAGCAAGATGTTTTGACTACTACATATCCTCACCAATTCTAGACATTTCCAGACCTTTTTTTAATATTTGCCAACCCATTGGATTAAAATTTTCATCTCATATATTTTTTAATGTACCTTTCTCTAGTTACTACTGATGCTGAATTTTCTCTTTATAAATTATTTGGCCATTTGCATCTTCTCCTCTGTGAAATTTTGTCTTTATTGCTTTTGTCCAATTTTCTATTGTATTATTAGAAATTGGTTAAAAATGGCAGGGTACTTCCAAATCTTTATCCATAAATAATGCTAGAATGGGAACCTAGATGGGTGTTTCCTTATGGATTCATGTCAGAATACCTGTAGGGTAAATATCCAGATAGAGAACTGCATGCAGTTAGGTGGAGTTTGCACATACTTAGTGTGACCAGCAGAGCTGGAATATTCTCTACAATAGTTGCCACAGTTTAGAATCCCACCTACAGTGAATGGGGCTCCCCTCTCCCCCATGGCTCTAACCTTGGCATTGCTTAGTTTTTAAACTTAGCCTGTGCGTAGGGAGAATGCAACATCATATTATTAAAATTAGCATCCCTCTCTTACCTAAAGTGTTTGAATTTTTTTCCTTATCTTTCATTTGTCATATCTATAAATTACTATCTTCTTACCTTTGCAAGAACATATATACCTATGTGTGTGTGTGTGTGTGTGTGTGTGTGTGTGTGTGTATATATATATATTTTTTTTTTTTTTTTACCTGTTGGAGATTGCTAACCTGTTCATGTTCATTTATAGAAACTCCTTCTAAGCATCAGAATCTAGATATTGTTTTTAGTTGGTTTGGTCAACAGAAATATAGTGTGCCTCTATGGTTTTTGGTAAATTTCTTCATAATATTCCTCATTTTCAGGAATAAAATGTATGAAAATTTTGGCTTTTCAAGTTTTTTTTTTTCTCTTGTTTTATTTTTTAAAGCAATGCTTTCTTGATGCTAAGCCAAATGATATTGTGCCACTTTATTTTCTCTTTTTTATGAAATTCCATGTAATTTTCTTCTGCCATCACTATTATCTTTTAAGTTTCTCTTCCAATGTGATGATAAATCTGTTTCTTGTCTTTTCAATTTCAATTAGCATTGTTTACATCTATGAGTCCAATTTAGTCTATTTTGAAAATCTACTTGATTATTTATAAGTCACTTATTTTATGACTTTATTGAATTGAACACAGCAAATATACCTATTTTCCTTCTGTATCTATTTGCATATCAAACAAATCTTGGCTGGTCAATGACAGGCAATTTTTTTCCTTGTACCTCGTGATATTTCTAGAATTTATTTCCTTATGTGATAAGAGAACTTTGTAACCCTACCTGTGAGCATTCTCTGAGTGAGTGAAGGAGTCACGTATCTTCCTAGTGCCTGGATTCACTTTGAACCCAGAACAACTTTTACCAAATGCTCAACTTCATGTTTTGTGGAGCTCTGGGGTAAAATAAACTCAGACTACAAGTCCCCATAAGGAAGCATTTGAGGTTAGAAAAGGAGATTATTTTTCTTCCTCTCTGCAAAGCTCAGGTTCCTTGCATGCCCTGCCTTTGGGAGAATTTTAATGTGAAGTTGCCTTAGTAGATTTTTCCTCTTGGGAATGGAGAAATGGGAATCGTCCCTAGCATAGCGGAAACCAGAGCCCAGGCTCACAGAACTCAGCACAACCACAGGGAGCTGCCCATTATGGGCTCCAGTTCTTGCCTGTAAATGCTGCTCATTCTCACTGCTTATGTCTTCCTCGCTTTGTGTGTGTGTGTGTGTGTGTGTGTGTGTGTGTGTGTGTGTGTGTGTGTGTGTGAATTTTAAAAGATTTTTTAAAGTATGCTATTCAGGCTTCTATTTAGCAGTGGGACTAGATAGGGACCTAAGCTATCTTCATACATAATTTACTTGCCTGTGGAAAGATAAAATCTTTTGCTTTTAGTCCAAAATCTCAGAGTTGATGTCATGGCAGCACACTGGCACTCTGAACTTGTCTTCTGATTAACATTCCACATAGATTGTCATGTCCAACTTCATGGCTGCACCTTTCTTTCTTCCATACTTTCTGCTTTTCACTCCCAGCATGCTGCAGTTGTCGTCGTCGTCGTCGTCGTCGTCGTCGTCGTCGTCTTCGTCGTCGTCGTCGTCGTCGTCGTCGTCGTCGTCTTCTTCTTCTTCTTCTTCTTCTTCTTCTTCTTCTTCTTCTTCTTCTTCTTCTTCTTCTGCTTTTTCTTCTGCTTCTGCTTCTGCTTCCGCTTCCGCTTCCTCTTCTTCCTCTTTAGTCCGTCTGATTTTGATTCCACTCAATTTGTGCATTGCACGGCTTGCTCCCTTTGCCACTACCATCATATAAATCATCTTCCTGATTCTTTGGGTATCAGATCCAGGCCCCCTTCTATAACACTTTCTTTGCCAGTGCAGAGACACATGGACCCTTCAGCTCTGAAATCCCATGGAGTGGATTGAGCTAATGATATATCTGACCCCAATCATTAAACTACTTACCCAGTTCTCTCACCAGATTGTAACCTGCCTTACTTTTCTCACCAGATTGTAACCTGCCTTACGGCCATGGTCAGAATCTGTTTTATTTATGGATTTTCACAGCATCCTATCCACTATTAGGTTAATAAGTAACTGGTATATACCTTATTGGCTGAAAACATTTCTTTACTTTCTTTCTTTCTTTCTTTTTTTTTTTTGTGGTACTGGGAGTTGAACTCAGGGCATCACGCTTGCATGCCTGGCAAGAGCTGTACCACTGAGCCCATTATTTTAGTTTTTGAGACAGGGTCTTGCTACATTTTGCAGACTTCCTCTGGTCTTGAACTTGCGATCCTCCTGCCTCTGCCTCCCGAGTCCATGGGATTACAGGTGTGTGCCACCATGCCAAGCTTGGCTGAAAATATTTCTAATGTTAAATTATCCTGTCTTTGATTTGAAATGTCATCTTTTTAAAATTTTACTTCATGATAAAATCATATATTTTCTTCTTAAGGGCTCTGAATAAAATGGGGATGCCACATTGGTCTTTGATGTGTACCTGTCTCTTGGAAATTGCCACCTACATTCCAGATTATGAATTTCTTCAGTGACTGTAAAAGATCAAGTCTCTTAACTCTCAGATGAGTGAACTAGAAAATTAATCCTAAACAAAACTGGGCGTGGTGGTGCATGCCCAGTGGCTTGGGAGGTGGAGGCAAGAGGATCACAAGTTTGAGACCAGAGGAAGTCTGCATAACTTAATGAGACCCTGTCTCAAAAAGTAAAAAAAGAAAAAAAAAAGGGCTGGGGGTGCAGCTCAGTGGTCCAGCACTTGCAAAGCATGCAAGCGTGAGGCCCTGGGTTCAACCCCTAGGACTGCCAAAAAAAGGAAAAGAAAAAGCAAATTAATCCTAAAGAAGATGGAACCTAACAAGAAAATTGTAGCAAGAAAGATGAATTGTGTTAATAATTAGAAAAATGCACTTTAACTTTTTGACAACAGAGTTGTGTTCATGCTCTTACGTTTTACCACCCAGTGTATCCATAAACTGAAAGCAATTCATTCATTTGTGGCCTCATTTGAGTTTTTCTTAAAGCAGAAACTCTGTTTTCATATAAACATTGAAGTAATTATTTCACTAATCCACCTGAAAATAATGGTAGCCTTACAGAAAAATGAAGCTTTTTCTATGCGATACCAATCATCAGGACCCAACCCTTCTTTAAGTCCCAGGAATTATGTCACTCCACCAGTATGAAACATGCATAAAGCCACCAGAATTAAGGGGAAACAATAGCAGGTGCAGGGATTTTGTCTTTTCATTTAAATACACTCTCCACAATATGTATATACCCGACCTCTATGTCCTGGTATTTCTAGCTTGACTTTTTCTACCTTTCTGAACTTTTCTAATTTGCCAGCCCTAGCAGTTCAGGAGTTATTTCTTCTGAGTTGGTGCACAAAGTCTGTGAGAGCAGATTTATCTTTGGTCAGCATCCTTGACCATGGAGTCCTCTGAGTTTATGTGCTCATTCCTCTTTGTTTGAATAGCAAAGTCGAGGTCATTGAAGTGCTGGAATATTCAGATGGCTGGGTTCTATGTACAGCACAGTATTGAATTCAGTCCTGCCAAGTTACATGGTCGCCTGCAGCTGTAGCCCTGTGGCATCTGATCCCGTCAAATCTCGGAAGCTAAGCAGGGTCGGGCCTGGTTAGTACCTGGATGGGAGACCGCCTGGGAACACCAGAAGCTGTAGGCTTGGGAGAAGGACCTGGCAACCCCCTCCCAAAAAGCAATCTGCCATTGAAAACCCTATGAACAGCAGAGAAGCACTGACAGTAGTGTTTCCCCTGTTGTACAGAGGGTCGCTATGAGTCGGATACCGACTCGAAGTCACCTAACAACAACAACAACAACAAGTTACATGGTCAACATTTAAGTCCATGTGCTTCAATGCTGAAGGGAACTTGCACACTAGGCTGAACTGTACATCACCTATGTCTTGTCACTTAGGATTTATCATGTGGTAAGTCACTGGGGGAGGCAACAAAAACACAGGAACATGGCCAATGCCATTTTAAATGTCAACAAATATGAATGAGCATGGGTAGCATGGAAATAGAGCTCATGGTTAAGCTATGTCAAGAATCCTGTCTACGTTTGAATCAGGTACTCTGTGCAGTAGAGAGACAGAATCAGCATCTAAAATGCCAGAAAGGGTATAAGGGAAAGGAGGGGCAGAGGAGTGGTGTAAAGAAAGTTGTGAAATTTTTCCTACTAAGCTAGTCAATGTTCTACTTCTTTGCTGTCATTGCTAAGCCATGCTCTAGGAAAAACATTTGCTTACTGAATTCAAAACCCCTTTCCATAAACGTGTCTCCATTTTGGTGTCTTAGAAAAGCCAGAATCCAAGCTGAAGTTTTGTATGTTTTATTGGAACTATGGAAACATTATACTCACACTTAATTAGCTCATTTGGAAAATATCGATCAGAACACCCATTTTATAAAAAGGACTTTTCATTTAGTACTCCAATCACTATATTATTAACATCATTTCCATAGAATTTGTTAGTCTCCTTTATGCTTTACATTATGAGAGAAGTTAGTTTGATTACTTAAAAAAAAAAACAATTAAAATGAGTTGCAATTTTATATTAGGCTCTGAGTACCATGTATGGATTGATGAATGTTCTTAAGTCATCATACTTTAAAATGCAACCAAACAGGTAATTATCATATACCATCAAGTATAATTATACATGCTAATCTCCATAAAATTCTACAAGTTAATACCATATATTAGCAGTTAATCATATAATTTATATGGGCCCATGATGCATTTTTATGAACTCTCCAATCTACATCAGTAAGGAATGCAGAGAGCAGGGGGCCAGGGATGCAAATGAATGCTGAAGTGAAAGAGGATATATTTTGAAATATTTACCACTCCTAAAAGAAAGTATGTTCCAACTCAGGGGCCTGGACTAGGAATCTGGAATCATATTAACCCAGCTCATTCTAGAAGGCACCACCCAGAGAATCTACTTCTTTCTCTTTAGTACACTTGGGAGGTTCTCAAGATATCCAGATCAAGAGATTACCTTACCCCTAAGATCATGTCCTTCTCTACTCCCTCTCCATCCATAAACAACTGGATTAACAGCAAATACATTAAGAGGGCCTGCAGCTGTAGCCCTGTGGCATCCGATCCCGTCAGATCTCAGAAGCTAAGCAGGGTCGGGCCTAGTTAGTACCTGGATGGGAGACCGCCTGGGAACACCAGAAGCTGTAGGCTTGGGAGAAGGACCTGGCAACCCCATCCCCAAAATCAATCTGCCATTGAAAACCCTATGAACAGCAGAGAAGCGCTGACAATAGTGTTTCCCCTGTTGTACAGAGGGTCGCTTTGAGTCGGATACCGACTCCACGGCACCTAACAACAACAACAACATTAAGAGGATTTCCTTTAGTTGGTTTCCTTTGTCTTAGCCCTGACAATGCAGGACACAACCTCTAGGACACAACCTTCTTTGAGTCCCAAGAATTGTAAGTAATTCCATCTGCAAATTCTCTGGAAGAATCCCTACTTATCTATTTAGTACTTATTATTGGATATCATGTCCATTGAACTGAGATGCTTAATGAAAGTCTGTAAAGTGAATATACTGTAAAGTGATCAAAAGAAAGTTTGCTACTCAAAAACAAGAGAAGGAGTAGATTTAATTGGGTGTGGTGGATGCACATCTGTAATCCCAGCACTTGGGAGACTGAGACTGGAGAGCATTGTGAGTTCTAGGCCAGCCTTGGCTACATAGCAAGACTCTACCTCAAAAGAAAGAAAGAAAGGGAGGGAGGGAGGGAGGAAGGAAGGAAGGAAGGAAGGAAGGAAGGAAGGAAGAAAGGAAGGGAGGGAAGAAAAAGAAAAGAAAAGGAAAGAAAAGGAAGGAAGGAAGGCAGGGAGGAAGGGGAAGGAAGGAAGGAAGAGAAAGAAGAAAGAAAGAAAAAAGAAAGAATAAAAGAAAGAAAATAAAAGAAAGAGAAAGAAATAAAGGGAAAGGAAGGAAGGAAGGAAGGAAAAGAAAGAAAAAGAAAGAAAAGAAAGAAAAGAAAGAAAGAAAGAAAGAAAGAAAGAAAGAAAGAAAGAAAGAAAGAAAGGGGAGTGACTTTGATAGGTAGGGAAACTGGCTAAAAATGTACATTACAGGTTATATAGATTCTATTCTCAAAATAAGAAGAAAGATAGAGCTAATGGTAGAAACAACTGTTGCTCAAAAGAAAAGAAAATAACCTCCTGCTCTCACTGTAGGAAATTGGCCATGAGATTGGGTCAAGCATCTACTGTGGAGCAGAGAGCCACGTGGCCCTCATTTATGTTTCTCTTCACACTAAAAGACAAAGCAGTAGACATACTGCAGATTATTGGAAGGCAGGTGCATGTATAGCATAGGCTACACTATGGGGTAAGGAACTTATGAAAGAGCATTTACACTAGGAGCAAACAGGGCTGGCCAGGCAGAGGGGCTACTGAGCGCTCCAGGAATCAAAAGTCTTTATGGCCATCTCACCCGCAGCTGTCTGTGGTTAAAGAAACCTTTGGGGTCCCAGACTTCCAGACCAGGACGGTGTCACAGCAAGTTCAGCTCTGAGTGTGCATCCCATGCTCATTCCATGGATTCTGTCTCAGAAGAAATGGAAAGAAAATAAAAGGCTTGACAAGCTAGCAGGAAGTAAGATGCCTGGCTAGAACATGAATTTGTTCCTGTTACCAGCAGAGGCCTTGTTTTGGGAAAATTTTATGTTTCCTTTCAGTGAACTATCCATTTCTGGCATCTATTAGGGTGTGAATCTGAATACAGTGGCTCAGACATAGAGTCTAATGTGGCCCCTCACCCCTTCTTCCATTATTCCAGGGTATGCCTCAGTGAACAAGTTCTCAAAATGGTGCTGCCTTTACCATGAGTTTTTGGTTGTAGCACATGTCTTGTGCTTTCAGGAGTGTATATCCACAAGCTCTAGGAAAAGAATCAAGTGAAAGCAAAGGATGGTCTGTCTCCCTGGAAATTCACTATTGAGACTCACGGAATCTCACCTAAAGAAGGTTTTAAGTATTTTTTTAGACTGCAAAAGCAGAACTAGTTCATAAACAAAAGATTTTTTCTTTAAATGCTGGGTTTGTGATATTCCTTCAGGGCTTGGTTCAGCTACCTCTTCTTCCTTAATGAGGGTGAGGTAGCTCAGGCAGGTCTAGCTTGCTTCACCTGCCTCTCAATGCCTATCATTTCTGACTATGCAAAGTGATTTCAAGTTTTATTGGGTGTGCTGGGAAAAAAAATGGCAAGAATCTGCCTACAGGGAAGCAAGGACTCAGCAAAATGACAAATGGCCTCTGAAGGCAGTTAAACCAAAGGTCCTTGGCAAACAATGGCTTGAGACTTGCTGAGACACCAGCTTTTAGTGTTTAAGTAGGTGAGGTTTGCTTATTTGTAAGAAACAGAGTGGCTGGACTTGTTACTAGAGGAAAGGCTGTAGTTGTTCAATAAAACTTTTTTTCTCCCCCTCCTGAAACTATAAGAGTCACAGGGCGTGACACTGATCCAGCTCGGTACAGGGTTAAGTGGGTTAGTTATAAAACTGAGGTGCCACTCCAGTAGGTATCAGCATGCAGCAAGACAGAAGTGAAGGCCTTGGAATGAGTTTATATTTGCAGAACAATTCAAAGCAATGCTATTTCTTCAATTCCAAAACCCACTGATACCAGTAAAAATGGGCTTCCATAATTGATGAGATGGTAATAGTGGAGCTGAAGAGAAGCAGAATCAGGGTGGAAGCTGTCCTTTCACCTCCTTCTACTGTGCCAGACATGGAACTCTATATTTTGTGGACTTGAATCTCTCTGTTGAGGAAGATACTAGTCTATTTCTAGGCTATTCTAGAAACCTTTTATTTTTACGTATTTACTTATATGAGTATTGAGGAAAGATATAATATTTCTCTTTGTTTACACTGCATATTACCTTAAAGCTTGCTTTATCTATTTATTTGTTTATTCATTTATTTTTCTTGTACTGGTAGGTTGGACCCAGAGCCTCGCTCATGCAGGGTAAGTGCTCTACCACTGAGCTGCTCTTCCAGACCATTTATTTATTTATTTATTTATTTATTTATTTATTTATTTATTGCAGTACTAGAGGTTGAACCCAGGGCCTCGCACTTGCATGCTTTGCAAGTGCTGGACCACTGAGCTGCACCCCCAGCCCCCCCTTTTTTTTTTAACTTTTTGAGACAGGGTCTCGCTAAATTACATAGACTGCCTCTGGTCTAGAACTTGCGATCCTCCTGCCTCTGCCTCCTGAGTTGCTGGGAATACAGGTGTGCACCACTGTGCCTGGCTCCATTTTTTATTTTTGAGACACAGTCTCACAAAGTTGCATGGGCTGCTTCTGGCCTCAAACTCACAATCCTCCTGCCTCAGCCTCTCAAGTCACTGGTATTACAGGTGTGCGCCATGGAGCCCAGCTCAAAAGTTGACTGTAGAAATATATTCTGTCCTTGTCTTAATTCTAAAGGGTTGAAAATGCCTTCCCGTAATCATCTACCTCTTCATATTCTCCCAGCCTCTCTCTCAGAGTCACCTTTTTGACCGCTTTTCTGTAGAAAGCCAGCTCTGAATTGTCCCAGTTTCGGCAGATGTGAGGAAGTTCAAACGTGCATTGATTGGCCTCTGCAGAAACGGACTCACAATTGCCCAAGCTCTTTTCAGAGGTGAAGTCATTTATAGGTTTTTTCTACCATATGTCTCATCAACAAAATCAGTTTAATGTCTTAATGTTCATGCTCCTATTCCCAACAAGGTATTGGCACACTGGAAATGTGCAGAATGCAAGGTATGTTGTCTTGTCTGCCCTGGGCTTTATCATGTCCAGTTGCCAGTTTTTATCCAGAGAATAAGGATGGAGTTGGTGGTAACTGACTAAATGAATTGTGCCGACAAGAAAAAGGAATTCCAAGGGACCTCATGGATCTGGACATAGGTTAGAAAGCTCACTCTGCTGAAAAACAAAACTCCTATTTTCCTTGCATGTCTTTCCTGACTCAGAAGGTAGAGAGAGCAGTAAGATACACTGCTAATCCTGATGGGAGGTATCATGTGTACGTGGGTCTCACCCTGTATACCCATGTCATACAAGTAGCAATAAACATGTCCTCTCCCTGGCTGGGCTCTGACTGCTTGAGGGTTAGCTTCGAGTTTCCCTAGAGAGCCAGTAGGGTAGAGTCATTAAGATCAAGGCATTAGAATCTACCCAGCCTTGATCTTCATGGCCTGCTCTTTCTCTTATTCCTTCTGTGACTGCAGGGGTTCTACACAGCTTCTATGAATCCCCTTTCCTTTATTATAAGTGTGTCTCATAATTCTCCAACATCTTGGGTTATTATAAAAATTAAATGACATAATAAGAAAATAACTAAGTGCATCGCTTCGTTGTTCCATGCTAAGGAAATGCATCTTCATCTTTCCTCCATGAGATCTCCCGATGAACGAGCTCCTTTGCCTGCGTTCACTTGCTTTGCAGCTTTTAGACAGAGGTTGCCTCTTCTGCCACAGGGTCGCATCCCCATCCCTCTCTTGAGATGCTTGGTCACTGCTCCCGTGCCTCATGGCTCCTATAATGCCAATCTGAACCACCCACAGATCCTTCCCATACCTAGAAAGCATATCTCAGTGGTTTCCATAAACAAAACAGAAAGCAACACACCCCAAACTCTCCCTTGACCCATACCCTCCAAATCCTGTCCCCCACTTCACTTCCCTTCTCAGAAAAACTAGAAATTTTATCTGCACAACTTCCTTCAAGTTCCTCTTTTTTTTTTTTTTTTTTTTTTTTACCTCTTAGTTAATGGTTGCTTGTGGAGGGTTTGTTTCTTTTTTTCCACCAAGAATCTATGGCCTCCCTCAGGTACTCAAGTAAATACGTCATCCAAGGGTTAGATCTCTTCCAGAGCCAGGGTAAATACATTCAAGGGAGGGTTAGATCTCTTCCAGAGCCAGCAAATCCTTTCACTCTGCATTCATCATCTCTGCATCTGCTTCAGGTCTGGGGCTTAGCTCAGGTGGTAGAGTGTCACTCTGTACTCTTGGAGGCCCAGAGTTAGATCTTCAGCACCACAAAAACAGGAGAAGGAGCTGGCAGCACACTCTTGAAACAATCTCAAAACCAATCAACCATGGAAAGCCCTATGAATAGCAGAGAAGCACTGACATAGTTCCGGCCAGGGCACAGTGTACCAGAGTGTTTCATTCTATAGGGTCCTATGAGTCGCATCTGCCCCCAACAACATCTGGGCCACAGCCAGCATCCCAGGATCACCCCTTAGCATCACAGGTGTGGGTCCCTTCATCTTCCTCCTGTATTTCTCCTCCTCTCCTTAGCAGGTTCTTTCCTAGATCTTCCCTCTTGTGGGTACAATAGATTCTCAAAGCACTACTTAAAGACAAATGCTGGGAAAACCAATTTTTGATATATTTTTGCCTTCACAGTGAATAGTTGAGTATAGGCTCTATCTTAGAAATCATTGCTATTTTTGAGCTATGAAGGGGCATCCTGCTGTTTTCTAGCTTTCAGAGTTGCTGCTAAGATGTCCAAAGCTATTCTGGTCTTTGATCTTCTACACATGATCCAGTTTTAGTTTAGTTTAGTTTTTTATTTTCCTCTCTGGAAGTCTGCAGGATCCTCTCTTTGTATATATTATACTGAAATTTTACAACAAAATTACTTGCTGTCTACTTTGGTCTATTACCGTGGGTTCTTATTTGGTTCATCTGTCTAGATATATGATTGAAGTACTCCTTTGATATTTTTTTACTTTGTTTTCTTTTTTATTTTGTCTCTCTATTTGCTTTCATATCCGCTCGCTCGCTCGCTCGCTCTCTCTCTCTCTCTCTCTCTCTCTCTCTCTCTCTCTCTCTCTCTGTCACAGTGCTGGGGATCAAACCCAGGAACTTGTACACACTAGGCAATTGCTCCCTTTCAGCTGCATCCCCAGTTCTTGTGTGGATTTTTTTCTTTTCCTTTTCCTTTACTTTTCCTTTCTTTTTTTCTTTTCCTTTCTCTTCTCTTCTCTTTTCTTTCTTTTATGTGGTATTGGGAGATTAACCCAAGAATGCTCTATCACTGAACTTCACTCCTATCCCACATTTTTAAAATTTCCTTCTTTTGAGATAGGGTCTTGCTGACTTACACAGGCTGTCTCTGATCCTCCTGCTTCCACCTTCTGAGTTGCTGGTATTACAGGAGTATCCCACAGTGGTTTTCTTGTTTCCTAGAAATGAGACACTCTAGACCACTCCAACTTCTATTAATGTTTTTCCTCTTGTTCCTTTCCCTTGTTTAACTTCTTCTAGGTGGATTTCCTCAATATAATTCCAAATATTCTCTTAATTATCTGTTTTATATCCTGTATATAATCTCTTTCAAATCCCATCATATCTCAGAGCTTAAGCAGGGTTGGGCCCAGTTAGTACTTGGACGGGAGACCGCCTAGGAACACCAGCTGTTGTAGGCTTGGAAGAAGGACCCTGTAACCCACTCCCCCAAAAAATCAGCTATTGAAAACCCTATGAATAGCAGAGAAGCATTGACAATACTGTTTCACCTGTTGTACATAGGGTCGCTGTGAGTCAGACAGCGACTTGACAGCACCTAATAACATGTCATCTGTAAGTCTTATTTTTTATCTCTGGGTATTTCCTATGTTCATATATGCCTCATGCTTACTTCACAGATGCAACATTTTCCTTAATCTCTGAAAATATTAATAATTTGTTTTTCTTTGTGTGTATGAGAATTTTCATCTTGCATACTCTGTTTCAAGTGGCTTTCTTCTTTGTTTTTTGTTTCTGTTTGGGTCTCAGTTATTTTCATGTTAGAGGCTTTTCTCATGTGTCAATTGCTCCCTGTTTCCTGCTCTTAATTATATAAATAATTAACTAGGTAATTTTCCCATAGTTGGGCTGAGATTCTGTTTTTCTGGGTCAGTAGTTACTCTCAGACATTTGCTGTGCAGATTTTAATAGTGTGCCAATGTTCTTGCATTTCACATTATCCTTTAAATTATAGATTCCTGCCTTTAACAAAATCCCTTTAGAATAGTTTAATTTGGTGTAGATGGGATAAAAAGTAGAAGACTGCGCTCCTCCTGCCATCATTGCCTGGAAATCTCCTCTCGCCCCTGTCCCATGTGGAACACCCCTTCCAGCCTGACTCGTCTCCAAGGTCTCTTACAGTGTTTATCAACTGTTTCCTTGTGGTGCAAAACCCTTGGGCATTTTGCTTTCACCAGCTTCTTAAACAGGGCCATCTTCCTCTCCCTGAAATGTTCCTCTAGAACTGTATGACCATCTGGTCACCCCCATTCCATACACTTATGACACCTTGTGCCTGTACCAACTTGGAGCACCTTGACAGAAGGCAGCACCCAGATAGGCACCAGGTGTGGATTGTGGAGATTTGTGTCATGGTGACAAAAGTTCTTCCCCTACCAACTGCCCCTGTCAACAAAGGGGAACCAGGCACCAAGCCTTTACATGTACCATCTGAGTGAAAAGCCATAGTGGAGCCTCAGAATAATATGTCTAGGAGATTACTATTGTGTTTCTGGATTATAATTTGAAAAGAATGATAGCGTAGCATGTGGTTTTTATCATGTACTGCTTTTTTTTTTATTAAACAAAGGCCAATAAATTGTTTTATGTGCCCTATAAACTTCTGAAGAATCTGTGCAGAGCTGACATGATCTTCCCTTGAAAATCAGGAAAATGACAGGTCTATACAACTCTGGCCCCTTATGAAGCCCCCTCAGTGGTTTGGTTTTACATGTGGAGGATCTTAATGTACACACGCTATCCTGCAGGAGGGCTCTGTGCCTACTTACACATAAAGCCACGTGCCTGCGCCCTGTTCCATTCTAAGAGGTGAACTTTACCACTTTCAATGGAGTGATCATTCTCTCTGAATAAAGAAGAAAAATAAAGTCACTTTGTCACTTTTGCTTTCTGTTTATCCTATGTCAACTTCATGCTTCTCCCAAGCTGAATTTTCCCTAAACCTAGTAAAAATCAAAATGTTTCTTTTTTTATTTATTTATTCATTCATTCATGTGTTCATTTTGGCTTTTATGACAGGTCTCAAGTATTCTGAACTTCCGACTTTCAGACAATATTCTTACAGGTCCATACCCCTTTGTTTATGTCCACAGTTAGATCAAATTTAGAGAAAGACCCCGTGGACATATATTGGCTCTTATCTTTTTCATCAATTATTCCTCTTTTTGTTTTTCTTCACATTTTAAATTTATCTCCCTTTGGATATTTTTCAAGTTTCTTATATGTAACCCCATGGACTAATTATCCCCATGTTCCACAGAGATTGATTATATCATGACAAAAGTCACTTCTTGCTCTGAAATAGCAAACCAAGAATGGAAAGCCATGTCTATCTGACTCAGGAGCGGATGCACATGTGCAGGTGCCAAGGCCAAGGCACCGTCACGCTTGTTCTGCCCTTGTACTTGATATGACCTTGACATTGGAGTTGTAATATGCTGTTGAGTTTGAGGGTCGTGGGCCAGAACTTGCTCACATGATCTGAAAGCTGACAGTTTCAGAGGAGAATCATGATTATTACACAAGCCTCAGTTTGTGTTCCATGGAGGAAAGTACAGGCAATACAAGGGGCCCGATGGGGAGAAGAATAAGCCCAAGAAACCCAGCGAGCATGGCTCAGTTTACTCTGTTCCTGTAAATGTGAGTTGGGTAAGTGCTCATTCAGATGCTAATTTCACAGGATGGAGCAAGAGAGACACAGAAATCTGCAAAAGGGGAAAAAAAAATACAGGCTCCATTGAGGGCAAACTGGTGCTGCTGGGTCTTAGAATCCAAAGTCCTGGTTGTTGTTTTGGGGATTCAGAAGCGGAAATTTCAAAGTGGCAGCAAAATTAAAGCAATATGCAGCCAAGTCAGATTTTAAGACCCCGCATTGAAAAAACAGTCAGTGGACAGAGCGATCACTTAGCTTTCCATTGTTCTCCTTCTTGCTTGTTTTTAAAAGCCTTTGTTGTTGTTGTTTAAGGCCACACAAATGCTGAGTGGACCAAAGAACTTTTACTTTCCAAGGAAGACAAAACGGTATAGGTTTTGCCAATTCTTTAGTTCACAGATCAAAGATTCCAAGAGCAAGTAGCAAGAGGAGGGATGGAACGTGCTTAATTTGTTTCTGAAGAACTATCGGATTGAAGTGAATGGGGAACTGAAATTAAAAACAAACAAGTTAAAAAATGATTCATCATGAATTTTGATGAAGAAATCAAACTGAGTGGGGAAGGAAAAAAAAAGGATCCCCTCAGTGGTCCAGGATGAAAAGGCATAAACTGGCCTACCTGTCTTTGTGCATGTATTTGCTTATGCGTGCGTGTACCTACATGTATGTGCAAGAGTGCTTGTACATCTGTGCTCATGTGCGTGTGCACCCATGCATACTAGAATGTACATAAGCACATGTGATCGCATGTGTATGTGTGCTTACATGAGCACGCACCCCGTTCTTATACAGAGGCACACACGTGTGTGTTCCTGAGTGTCACTGGAACCAGCTGAGGCTGCTGTGGGACATCATCCCCCAGAGCTATTTGTTGTTGTTGTAGTTGTTGTTGTTGTTAGGTGCCGCCAAGCTGAGTCCCACTCATAGTAACCCTATGTACAGTGGAACGAGACACTCCCCAGTTCTGTGCCAGGCACACAATCTTATTTTTGTTTAAGCCTGTTGTTGCAGACACTGTGTCAATCCATCTGGTGGAGGGCAGTGTTTAAGATCATCCCGAGTGGGCTGGGGCAAAGCAGGGAAGACCTACTGTACTCTAAGAAAGAGTTGATCAAGTTGGAGAAAAAATGGCAAGCCTAGTGCCAAACTGTTAGAAGCATGTTTTATTATTGTTGGCCAAGTACAATTAATCTCTTTTGAAAACAAAATGTTCAATTTAATACATATTAGGGCTGGGATTTAGCTCAGTTGGTAGAGTGCTGCGCTGTAGTCTCTGAGGTCCCGAGTTCAATTCCCAGCACCACAAATATGGGAGAAGGGCCTGGCAATCCGCTCCCAAGGCAATTCCGAAACAATCAGCCATTGAAAACCCTATGAGAGTGGCTATGAGTCAGATACCGACTCGACGGCACCTAACAACAACAACAGCAGCTATATGGTTATTTCTATCACTGTGGATATGTTGGTTTTCCTGCAGGGTGCGGGAATTGTCCCAGATCTAAATACAAAGTTTCTTTCTTTTCTTCCCAAACTTAAATAACAGAATACTGTTTTTTAAACAAATCATAAAATTTTATCAGTAAAGCTGTACTCATCTCCCAAAAAGCCAACTTTGGCTACCGTTCCACATTTTGACATTTAAAACCAAGTGTCTGCTAGTCTCCCGTTGAAACAGTTTCCCTGATAAGTGAAGCAGAGATGGCTTGAAAGGAAGGGGATTTGTTTTTTGAAGAATTCCAGTGACCACTAAATTTTCCTTTGAAGACATCATCTCTGTAGCCACTCTTTTTAAATACTGTCTGATCTCATTAATCTCTTTAGGGTTATAGAATGGATACACTATTTTATACATGACAAGCCCACAAGAGGAATTCTACTATCCTTCTCTCTACTAACATCGTATAACATGAACTAATCTAAGTGGAGAAGAATTCATCTATTTCATGTGAATGGCTAAAATATCTGTCACCAAAATTCCATGACTGCCATTTATTACTGACAGAGAATATTTTCTTATACAATGACAAAAGCACTTTCCACAGAGCCACTGAAGTTTTTGAATTGCTTTCAAATATGTAACTCGCTTTAAAAAAAAAAAGAAGAAATTGAAAATCTCTGTGTACTGCAATTTTGAAGTAGAGACATCATTTCTCTTAGGGCTTAAAATTTACATTTAAATAATAATTATTTGATCATTCTAATCAATTAAATTTGATGAGTACAGCTTCACTGATTTAAAATATTTGATTTGCTTTGGAAACACTATTCTGTTATTTAAATTAAGAAAGAAAGAAACATGATATTTAGAAATTCCTTACATAAATATAAATGTGAGAAAATTTTAAAACATGCTGTCAGCTTTAGCATTCATATACTAAAGAAGATATTTGAGACAACAGTTCTTGTTTTATAAAATAGTTTTGTATTATACAGAAGGTAAAACTAGTGTTTACTACTGTTTGTGTTAAATGTATAGTGTTGTTGTTGTTGTTAGGTGCCATCGAGTTGGTATTCAACTCATAGCGACCCTGTATATAACAGGTGAAACACTATTGTCAGTGCTTCTCTGCTGTTCATAGGGTTTTCAATGGCGGATTGATTTTGGGAAGGGGTTGTCAGGTCCTTCTCCCAGTACAGAGTGTGTCACATATTAAAAAATCAAAATGGAAATTGAGCCAGTCTTGATTCAGAAGGAGTCAATGATTTGTATAAATTTTAAAATAATTTAGAAGAAGAAAAAAAAAAACAACTTGATTTTAAATAAATTAAAAACAGAACAACATAACATGACACTGTCATTTGACAACAGAAAAGAGATATTAGACAGTGGGGAGTTTTTATACTTTTCTCTTAACATATTTGGAATGTGTATTATTTGGGTTCTCTAAATCCCAAATTGGCACTAATTTGATATAAGCTAAATGAAAAAAAAAAAAAAAAGATCATTGAGTTGACTTTTGCACCCTTGCTCATCTTTTATGCGTGTGCAAAAGACTTCTAGTACCTGGACTGATTTCTGAGATGCCATCACTAGTGTTCACATTCTCTTCACAAAGAATTCACACACACAGCTGCTGGCTATGCTGTGTCAACACTGCACACATGGGCAGCAAATGGGACTTACGTAACTCAAGATCAGGGACAGACAAAATCAGGCAATGCCTCATGTCTTTATTATTCTCCACTAGTCTTCAGCTATCTTTCATATATTATCCAACATTTGTAATCATGCCTTCACTGAATATATGTACATCATCCAAATTATACTAAGCTCACTATAATTTCCTCCTAGCTCATTTCTCCCTCCTTTTCTTTGGGACTTTAGGATACACATACCATATATATATATATATATATATATATATATATATATATATATATATATATACATATGCATACATATATAATATATATATGTACATATGAATGTATGAATGCCAATACCTCTATGAGTGATTGACTTGATGGCACCTAATAACAACAACATCCCTGTATCTATCCTTGCAGTTAGATGCTATAGAGTCAAGTCCAACTTACAGAGACACTATGTACAACAGCACAAAATACTCCCCGACACTGTGCCATACCTGACACTATGTCAGTGCTTCTTACCGATTCATAGGGTTTTTGATGTCTGATTGTTTCAGGAGTAGGCTGCTAAGTCCTTTTCACATTTTGTGGTGTTGGGGAGCAAACCCAGAGTCTCAGAGTGAGCAGAGCAAGTAATATACCACCTGAGTTGAACCCCAGCCCCATAATACAACTTATATTGAACAAAATGAGGTACTTTAAATACTTTAAAATGTATATTTATTAAGGAATTCAGAATATAATAATAAACAATAGTATAAAATTAGGGCTGGGATTTAGCTCAATTGGTAGAGCGCTGCACTGCAGTCTCTGAGGTCCTGAGTTCAATTCCCAGCACCGCAAAAATGGGAGAAGGACCTGGCAATCCACTCCCAAGGCAATCCCGAAATAGTCGTCCATTGAAAACCCTGTGAGGGTCGCTATGAGCCGGACACTGACTCGATGGCACACAACAATAACAACAACAACAACAACAAAGTATAAAATTACATTTTTTCAAAAACAACTTGGAAATTGATGATAATATATTCTTAAGTAAAAATTAAAGTAAAAAACAAATTATGATATAACGTAGAAAAAATTTTAAATGTATACATCCATATGTTCAGAAATAGACATAAGATTGCAAGAAATATATCTAAATACTGAGTTAGGGTAAAAATTATTTTGACTTATTTTCATTTTTATACTATTTTCTTTTCTCCTAAATTTTCCTTCAACAAATCTATTATTTTTCAATGAGAATTCAATATTGGAATATTATTTTAAATTATAGTGAAATTCTAAATTATAGAGAAAGCTGGCACTGGGGGAATCTGATTAGTTTTAATCCTGACCTTCTGTGTCAGGGTCTTAATGGATATGGTTGTTTTTTGGATGCCCTGACTTACACAGAGGCATCTGGGACTTCAATCAATAGCAGCCTGTGTTAAACACTGTGTGTGAAATGATATCAAGTGGATCTGAGCCCCCCAAAGACATTCTGTATTATCTTTTATTCATGTTGAATTAGCTTTTTCATACTCACTTATGCTCTTCAGAGATAGAATCTAAACACTTATTTTTCAATTATAAGTTAAAATATGATTTACCCTTCAATTTATTGAAGAACCTGAGGTTCATTATACCACTCAAATCACTTTACATTGCCAATTCTGGTACTAGAATTTAAAGAATGAAAGAGCATTGTCATGCTTGCAAAACTGAAGGTTTATGTTTGTCTTTTTTGCTGCTTTTAAACTGTTTTTCTCCCCCAGTCTTGGAGGGTTGAACCCAAGCTCTCGCACATGCTCCACCACTAAGCTATACCTCCAAGATTTTATTGATTGATTGATTAGTTGATTATTTTCATATAGCATCTCGCTAAATTGTGCACACTGCCCATGACCTCAAACTCTCTATCCTCTTGCCTCAGCCTCTAAAGTGGTGGAGATTACAGGCATGCACCATGGCATCTGGTCATTTTTAGCGTTTTGTGATGTCATCTTGATTACTTAAATCTTGACTGTTTTTGCTTCTATACAAATCAGGGTTCACTAGGGACTGTATGTATAAAACTCTATATTAAAGAAAGAAGAATAGATGGATGGATGGTTAGAAGTTACATGTTATGCTGGGAACCTCAGTTCCATGAAAATGCATGGGTATTTTTGTATCACACATGTTATATTACATACTTACGTATTACATTAGGCTCAAAAAAGTTACAAACTGAAGTGAAGAAAGAGTATTGCATAAAAACAAATGTTGAAGAGAACAAGAGTAAAACATTGAGAACTAAGCAAATGTCCAAAAGAACAAGAGCAAAACACTGGGAACTAAGGAAATCTTAATTGTTTTGTGAAATGTTAGAATTACTCTTATCCCCACTCCACAGCAAATTAGGAAACAACTCTGATACAAGGGAAGCCCAGAGCTGAACGTCAAGGCAGACTGTGAGCAGTCAGGCCTGGAATGGAGAGTCATGGTCATGGTGAGGGCCGACCCATACAGAGTACCCAGTAGGTGCTTCTCAAAAAAAGGCCATCAGTCGAAAGTGAAAGCTCTTAAAGATATAAAACCCTTCTAAATAGGAAGCCTAATGAAAAGCTACTTTATTTCGGGTGGGATAAAATGTCATCGAGGTATTAAAAATGATGCATTTCTCAGACAAACTAGAATGTTTGATTTAAAGAATCTGCCTCTCCAGATTACCCCATTAGCTAGGTTCAGAAAGAAAATATCATGTTTTAGGGTGTCTTTCCACTGGATCCCTAAAATTAGTAACATTTTAATATGCTTTCTATTTCTGGACTTGGTACACCAGAGTTTATTGGGAATGTTGAATTAGAAGCAGATGGGTTTTCTGCTCAACTTTCCTCCCTTTCCTGTTATTCTAAAAACAATTCCAGATTGTGGGAGGGTCTGACAAGAGACTATTTCAGTGTCCTGCTAGGATTGGATTGTCTAATTCTAATACTATGCAAAAATTCACTATGACATTTTGTCTGATTAACTTACACAAATAATTAATGTAATTTTGAGTTTCATGGGCATTTTAAAATTGACAATGTTATGTTCTGGACATGTGAATAGGTCACTTCATAAACTGGGCATAGGAATTTTTATTAAGTTAAAAAGCTTTTGCAAGTTACTGATTAATAAAAATATTGCTGAATCATCATAGACTCTTTCATAGTAATTTCATTTAGAGATTTTCTTCCAATTTGTATGTTACTTGGAAATCATACTAGGTCATTCAAATCCAGGATTCTGTTCCTGTCCTACTTCAATATCATTATAATAATTCAAGTATTTTAGCATAAAAATTATCAAAAAGAAACCAACTTACAGTAATGAAATGTTTATGATAGTTTTCATTTGCATGCATATATACATTTATTTTTAAGCAATCAATGTATTTCTTTGTCCTGTCTTTTTGCTTTAGCTCTTGGTTACTTACTAAACAAATCAGTTACGATATGTCACCTTTGTATGCAGAAGTGTATGAAGAGACAACATGCTCCTAAGTTAAGTAGGGAGTTACATTAAAAACTATTAGCATCCAAAATGCTTTTTCTTGCCATCTCCCCACAATTATGGTAGATTATGGTCTAAATTGCATAGTTAGGGACTTAAGCAATGGCTGCAAACTCATGATGATACTGTAAGAATTTCCAAATCAAACTCCACTGGAAGCTTATGACAATATTAACTGGAGTTCACAGAACTGAATCTGGATTTAGAACTTGGATTTTTGCACATAGAACAATTTCTCTCATATGTTATCTGAGTATATACTACATGTACTCTGGCAAATACCTATTGATTGAGTATAGTTATCCACTGTCATTACTCAGCCTGCAAAGTCTTTATATTTTATTTTATTCCTTTTGAAGGAATGGACGTTGGGTAGTAGTTATGCTATGCTTCGTTTATCAAGATGGCACTATCCTACTCTATGTGAGCAGTGAAATTTCCATTGGGCTGTTTACAGGAATGGCAGTGTTCATTTCTTCTATGCGTGTGACCCTGTAACATAGTAGTCCTTATCTTCCATGCTCTTTCTCAGTAACATTTTGTCTCCTAATGGAACAACATTGAATTTCTTTGCATGTCTTCCTGTTCCTGTTTCAAAACAAACCCTAGTAATTGTTTCTTGGGTCTCATGGAATGATTCCCTTGATAATATAGGGATGTATACATTTTTGTTTGTTTTGGTTTTCTGTGTAATTATTTCATGAACAGGCTAGAACCATCAATCCCATACCTTAAGCCACAATCAACAGATGATCCTCAGATTGACCTCTTGAAGAAAAGGGAAATAGGATATTTGGCTCTAGCCTGGTAAAGAAGTGTATTATTATCACATTTGTACTACATTCTCTGGCAAAAAGGTACACCACATTTTTAGTATTTACAATGAGTCTCAAATAGTGGTGAAGCCAAATACCACACAGCCTAAATCATACTAAGACTTATTTATTTATCTTTCCTAATAGTTATTCTTCAATCCAATACTTTTCAAAAGCAATCATAATTTTACCACCAAAGTTCTCTGTAATCAAGCTCTTTTTCTTCCCCACTGATGGAAGACAGACCCTCCATTGCTGCCTACTTGACCTAAAATATATACAAATGTGTACAATTCTGGAACATCAAAGGTGATTTTCAGGGGACAACCTAGAAGGAATCATGGCTTCAAGTTCAAACTGATGGAATGTATGGTCTTTGAGAATGTCTTCTTAGTTTTTCTAAGTTTTCAAAACAAAAAGAAAAAGAAATGAAAAAAAGAAGAGAAACTGAAATTGCTATAGTTCCCTATATCTGAATATTTCACCAAACAAAAAGACATTTATTTATGACATATCCCTTTATATATTTTCCCTGGCAATCCTTTTCTCTTACAATGCATCCCCAGGCTGACCCGTCTGTCTAGCTTTGCTGTCAATATTTCCTTTTAAAATAGACCTTGCATTTTAGTTCTTTTAGAATTGTTTCATTATTTTAATGGAGAGAATAGAATTTCCTCTTTCATAGTGATACCACAGCACTTCTAACTCTAGAAAGCTGCAAAAATAAACTTTGAAGATCTTTCTGTGGTGACCACATGCTGTTCCTGTCTCCCCCATACAGTCTCTGGCCCTCCAGCGCCATGTGCATCTTTTAGTTTTAGAGGCACAGCTTGCGGCTGGAGATGAAAAGTTGACTCTGCTAAGTAGGAGGGAACTGAAAAGCTCTGGTTACAAAGGCATGTTTTCAGCATTTGCCTTTTGGAGGATGATGATTCCATTTAGCCAAACACCCATTAGCAGATGTTATCTGCCCAGGTCCTCTGCCACTCCTACCATGGTAAAAGAATCAAATAAAAGATCAAAACAGAATCGTCTGTGAGATATTCTCATGGATTTCAGAAACAAAACTGGTGGGAATGAGGGAGCTTATGAGCTATTAGATTTTCAACTATTAGCTGTGGAGAACACTGAAATATCACCAACCAGATGTGGATTTGTTTAAGGACACTGTCGTGCACTTTCAAGTTGAAAACAAGATTGCAAGCAATTTTGCACACCTAACACCTCCAAGATGCAGAAGAGAGGATCCTATTTACCTGGCAGTATTGCTCACTTCCACAACTACATGATTTAAGTTACACAAAAAGTGAGGCAGGCGCTATGCCACATGCAGATAATCCCAAGTGATTCAGGAAGCTGATGCAAGAGGATCATGAGTTTGAGGCCAGAGGCAGCCTGTGTAACTGAGACACTATCTCAATCAATCAATCAATCAATCAATCAATAAAGGAAGGAGTGGGAATATGGCCCAGGAGCAGAGCACTTGCCTACCATGTGTAAGGCCCTGGGTTCAGTCTCCTGATAATGGGGCTGGTGGGGAGGACAAGACAAAGATAAAAGAAAAAGTAAAAAAAAAAAAAAAAAAAAAAAGGAAAGAACTGAAAATAATGTTTTCATTCAGAGATAGCCCAGAAGGGTAAATTGCCTTATTTTATTTATCCTAATGCTCTAGTGTTTCTTCAACCAGGATTTTTATTTCCCTTTGTCTTATTTTGCCTCTGAAAGTATGCAGGCATTAACATGCCATGTATGCACACACAGTGCTTTCTGTTAAGGGATTGTGTCCTTATTGATTATCTAGTAGTCTATATTAATATTGTATTCCTTCAGCATCATCCGAATTACTCAATCAACTAAAGTCTGCTTTTAATTCTAAGGAATTGTGCAAGGCATTGAGTATAAAGAGCCACTGAATTCCTCAAGCTGGAAGATGAAAGAACTCTCAATTTAGTTTATATTGCTTAAAGACTTCCCCTCGTAGGGGTATTTGGATAATATTAAAACAAACAAATAAATAAATAATAAATGTATATGAAAGAGGGATCCAGGGAGAAGGAGATTTTTAAAAAGGTCCATCCAGAGTATATTTATATTAGAGTCCTGATTACAGCTTCCAGTACATACATATTGTGGTGCTTTAAAAAAAGTTTTTATGTGTCTTGTTCATATACAGTATCACATGAAGATGCCTCTGAAATTGCGGAAGTCTCAAGGTTTCAGCCTAGAACTATCCAGATCAACCTTGCCCCACTAAGACAATTCTATTGAATCTCATTTGGGAAATATTTTGAGGCATGTGTCTATAAACACTGTACTAGATACCAGGAAATTGTAAAAATGATTCTGAGCTTGCTAGAAGGTCATCATTTAGTCCTAAAAGACTTAAATAGGTACAAATCAAGTTTACTGTGTAAGGGCAAGCTTCATGACATGAAGGGACGTGGGGGAAAGTGGGGGAAGAAAGCTATTTATTCGGTTTGCAAGCTTATGGAAGGAGTCTTTGGGTAGAGGAAGATGAAGAGTACATCTGGAAGGAAGGGTTGGATGGGGGCAGATGTGTGTGGTGAGGAAAACTTGGTTAAAGGAGGAAAGAATGTGCTATGCAGAGACACAGGCTGAAAGAGACAGGGCCTGTTTTCAAAAAGGCAGCAGTGATTTTCAGACCTTAAACATGCAGTGGCTGAGACAGAGGGTATGATGGGGGTAAAGGGCTGCAAAAGTAGCTCACAGTCAAATTGGGAGCTTTTAATATGAAGCTGAGAAACAATATTTTAAATTTGAGGTAGGAAGAGCTCCTGGTATTGCTGGAGTTTCAGAGTCTCAGATCTCTCCTTTCACTGAGGTTCCTGAGGGAATCTGAGTGCTTCCCCTTGGCTCTGATTGATTTTTGCCCATTTCTGATGGGCTTTACTTCATGTCTTCCTCTCCATTGCCTGTGTTGTCTAACTTACCCCATCTGGGGTCCACAGCTCCAGAAATAGAGGAAAGAATTCTTATCCTAAACTTCTTCATTCATGCAGGCAAGAAAATGTGGGAAGCACTGGGCTGGGCACTGCAAAGACACCACAGACAAAATGTGTTTCCCTTGTTCACAGGGAACATTTCCTTGGTTCACAGAGGGGAAATGAGGGAAATTAGTGGCACTATATGGAAATACCTGAGGCAGATACTCATGGAGAAAAAAGGTGATTTTGCTCAGAGTTTTGGATATTGAAATTCCAAACAGAGTGGTACAGGCCCATGGCAGATGTCAGGATATAGAAGGGAGGAAACATCATATCTCGAATGACAAAGCCAGAAAGTGACTCAGGGGTGAAGTTGAGAGGCAGTTTTATGACTCACTCTCACGAGTGCCCACTCTAGGGGACAGCACTCCCCCGGAGCTTCAGTGAGGAAAGAATGCTCTCCCTGTTGCATTCATCAACAAGGAAAGAACCTGCTCTCTGTCTGATCACCGATGAAGAAACAACTATCTCCTCGTGACCACCAAGATGACCAACACGGTTGATTGCCCATGGAAGGCAAAAGTGCCTGAGGCTTTTCCTTTCTCCCATCTCCTCTGGGGTCCCAAGGGCCGCAGGAGTCCACGCCCCTCACCCGAGGGTCCAGAGTGAATTGTGTTTAGTACCTGTGTGCGCAGTGGTGCAGCCTGTCTGAACCTCCAGGCAGGACTGGGAGGTGTGTGCCCCACATAGAGATGGGGGCCACACCCCTAGTAGCCTAAGGACCCTTATTAAGTCCCACTTCTTAGAGGGTCTGCACCATCTCCCAGCTCCACCACCCTGGGGAACCACAGCTCCCACACATGAAACTTTGGGGGACACAGTCAGTCCATATCAAGACAATAGCATGAGGCAATACCTGTTTGCTTAGCGCACGTAGCAGTGACATAGACAGGCATTGGCTCTTGTCTCCTTGCTGTTATTAGGTGCCATCGAGTTGGTATCCAACTCATAGTGACCCTACAAACCACAGGAAAAACTCGATTGTCAGTGCTTCTCTGCTATTCACAGGGTTTTCAGTGGATGATTGTTGTTTTAGGAGTGGGTTGTTGGGTCCTTCTCCCAAGCCTACAACACCTGACATTCCCAAGCTGTCTTCCATCCAAGTACTAACCAGGCCCAACCCTGCTTAGCTTCTGAGATCTGATGGGATCGGATGCCACAGTGGTATGGCTCCAGGCTTCTTATCTTCTTAGCTTATAATAACTATGCATGTTGAGAAGAAAGGGTCTGATTATTTGAAATCAATCCTCCCAAACCTTAATGTGCAAATTGGCTGCCTAGGGATTCTTGCTAAAATACATAATGTGATACAGAGGATGTGGATTGGGTCTGACATGCTGCATTTTTCACACGCTTGAAGGACAAGGCCTGAGAATATGAGCACCAGCATTTAGAAAGAAGGACCTGGTACTCTCAAGGAGAAACAAGAAAAGATTCACATTAGGACCCAGAGAATAAGTTTTCCAGGCTTGGATCCAAAGCATTCCTGGTTATAAAACACTCTGCCTCAAAATGGTATATCAAGATGGAGCTCAATTTCTTCTTCTTTTAGTGTTTGTCTTCTTCTTCTGTTTCTTTCTTTTTTTTCACCCCTTGACACAAGTTCTTACAAGATAGCCCAAGCTAGCCTCATACTTCCAAACCTCCTGCCACAGCCTCTAGAATGCTGAAATTACAGACATGAACCATTGCCTCCTATCTACTTTTCAGCATAAGCAAGAAAAACCTAACATCTAGAGACTTGGCTGAAGTTCTGCTCAGAGCTCTCTAGGTTTTATCATGTTCCAGTCATGCATGAGGTGCCCTGTCATGAAACATGGTACAGAGGCTACAGTGGTTGGAGTCCATGACACTTAGGTCCTTAACATGCAGAGCACAACCTCAGCCTACAGTTCCCATCTTCCTTTTCTTAGCCACATGCATCAGTCCTAATAGTAAACCTGTTATGATTAAACTTTCTCTAGCTTCTTTCATCCTTAACTTATCATCCCTTAGATTTAATTCCATGCATTTCTATTTCACAAGTGTCCAAAGCATGCCTACCACTTTAATTTGTATATTTGGATTGCCAGCACATCTTTTTGCCCAATGATTAATCATGTACTCACTTTCATTTCCTAAAGTATATTGTTGAGCTCCTTGTGAACAATAAATATCTTTGAAATCTCTTTATTTTACATGCTGAAAGCAAGCAATAGATTTTGAGAAATTAATTGGTCAGTAGTGTGAATGTGTTCATACTACTTAGTGAAATCCATATGTAAAGGAAAATCCTACTTTAATAACATAGCTCAATTGCTATAATATTACAATGGAAAAAATTACAGACAAAATGTAATGAAAATATATGAGGCCTTCAAAAGGGGTATTTAATTCCTAATACATAGTGAAAATGTTATGGGAATTAAATACCTGTGTTTAATTCTCATCTTTTGTAGACAACATATATGTAGCCTGAGCTCATCATTATATAATTTTATTACTTGTGTCTGACTATGTAGCATTTTTAATTTTAGTGAGGCTGACAGGTTTTACAATGGCTGCACAATTTCCAGATTAAACATGGAAAAGTCATTTGTGGGAATGAATTCAACCAAATGAGGTTTACTCTTGAACGTGTGTGAAAAGTGGAAGCAGTTATTTTTCATCATTGCTTCTTTTCCTTGTCATATTTAGACTAGTTGACAATATACTTTAAATATAAGATTCCAAAATGAGTGGTTCAGAATGGAGAGCACAATCAGGTAGGTGGGCACAGGCTTTTCCTGAACTAGAATCAGTAAGATGGTTAGCTAATAAAGTGCTGTGCAAAGAAGCTACTATATTGAAGCAAAGTATGTAGTTCTCTTCTCAAAGTCTTGTATTTTGAGCCATATTTATTCATTTGGCAGCACTCAGAGGTTGAAATTAGGGCCAAACACATGACTTACAAGTGTTGTACCACTTCACTGCACCCCTAGCCCATTTTTTGATATTTTGAGTCAGGATTAAGTTACACAGGTTGCCTCTGGCCTTGAACTCATGATCCTATTGCTTCCACCACCTGAGTCAATGAGATTATAAACCCATGTCACTGTGCCAGGACTTGAGTCACATTTAAATTTAATTTAATCATTAACTTACGTTCATGCAGTGTACATGACTTTAAAAAAACTTGTCATGTTAGATGATTCATTTTAAAAAATGATTAAGTAGAATGTATATAGAAAATAATATATAATTTAATTTAAGGGCATTCCATTCACATCTCAAAGCCAGAAAGGACAGTATTTTCTCTGTTCAACTGGTAAGGATACAGATAATGAGACAATTCAGTAATCTGGGTCAAAAATTGCTCAGAATTATATAGCAGATATGGAGGTAGGAATACATTCCATTTTGACACTTTCTAGGATTTCTCTGCCATGCCTACAGGCCTGATTCCTCTCAATGTTTGCTGTACAGAGGAAACTATGCTCCGTCTTTGGAGAAATGCAGTGGCCTTCATGACTGTCTGGTGGGATGCCCAAGGACCTGTATCTGTGGAGGGAAAATGAATAAGAGAGACACAGATCTCTCAACTCTTTGCTGTCTGACAGTTGACCTCATCCTAGTATAGAGGGGCAGGCCACACCATAGATGTCCTCAGAGACTACACTATCAATTAGCTGCTAATAGACAGTCAGCACTATGGAAATGGACCTACTTCCTCCCCATTCAGATTGTGCTGGGGTATCATGCTGATCCAATCACACTTCACTCACCCAAGTTTTCTTTGAACAATCCATTACTATAGTTCAAACCTGTCTGTGCATAGTAGATTTTTTACCCTCTAGTATTAGAGACTCTTATGTGTCTATCACCTTGCTGGAGGGGCTTGCATGTTGCTGTGATGCTGAAAGCTATGCCACCAGTACTGCAGATACCAGCAAGGTCCCCCATAGTGGACAGGATTCAGCTGAGCTTCCAAACTAAGACAGACTAGGGAGAAGGACCTGGAAGCCACTCCCAAAACAATTAGCCATTGAAAACCCTATAAATAGCAGAGAAGCACTGTCAAATATAGGGCCAGGAACTGATCCCCTCAGGCTGGAAGGCATTCAAAAGATGACTGGGGAAGAATTGCCTCCTCAAAATAGTTGTTGTTGTTGTTAGGTGCCATCGAGTCGGTATCCGACTCATAGAGACCCTCATAGGGTTTTCAATGGCTGTTTTGGGATTGCCTTGGGAGTGGATTGCCAGCCCCTTCTCCCATTTTTGTGGTGCTGGGAATTGAACTCGGGACCTCAGAGACTGCAGCGCAGTGCCCTACCAACTGAACTAAATCCCAGCCCCTCCTCAAAATAGAGTCAACTTTAATGACAGGAATGGAGTGAAACTCCTGGGAAGTCCTTTTGCTGATGTGGCACAACAAAAAAGGAGGAGAAACACAGTGTCTGCAACAATTGGCTCAAATAAAAAGATTGTACACATAGCACATTGTTGGGTAGTGTTTCATTCTGTTGCACATAGGGTCAATATAAGTCAGATCCCATTCAAGGGCATCTAACAACAATAGTATTAGAAAACAAAAGAAAATTAGCTAATCTCACTTATATAAATCCTGACATATTTTCATGTCACTTTCCATTGCCAGCTGAAAAGTCACTCTTCGAAACTGGAAGATGCTGTAGGAACAGTCTCTTTTAGGGGTTAGTTTTAATGTATTAATACAAAAAGCAATCAATGAAAACCACTAGAAAAGACTTAAGCTCATAAAGCTGATGGAATGATGGCCACACAGAGCTCTTTCAAATCTTCAAAGAACATTAGAATTAATGCTTAATTAATTACCATCACATCCATTCGAGGTAGGTTTTATAAAGATGCAATGCAGAGAAATTAAGCAACATGCCCCAGGCTACCAGGGGAATTATTATCTAAGTCTCAGCCTCTCTAAATCCTAGGCATTAGTGGGCATGTTCTTTCTGAGCATGGGAGAAAACTAAAGCTCATAAAAGGTGATTACAACATGAATACCTGATGTTTCAGATATTTGTCATAAACTCACAAATAAAATCTATCACCCATAAAGAGGTTTTGTTGGACTAAGACCTCTGACAATGATAGATTTGCCTGTGGCGATGCTATAAAGCATGACTTTGACACTCTGGGATTTTAACAGCATGTGAGATACAATAACCTTCCTCAAGTGAATGGATGGGAGGGTGACTATTTACACACACTGAAATTTACGTACCAAAGCAGGAAGGCAGCCAGCTAGGCCCACTTGCTAAGGATTTAGAGCACAGGTGTGTCTGCCTTACAGCCACCCATAAAATGCTTGTTAGGCCAGGTCTGTTAAGGGTATCGGAGGCAGCGTGTTTAGCAGTCTTATAAGAAGTAGGTTATGAGGCAGACAAAGATAGCATGTATTTATTGGCTTTTGTCAATTTCATAGGCAAATAGCATGTTTTATGATTGCAAAAAGAAGAGAAGCTGAATAGAACAATGTACCATTTGAGGTAGGTTTTATAAACCTATCTCAAAATTTACCCAGATTACTGTTTTCCTAGTAAGGAAACAGATAGGCATATTTAAGGATTATAAGGAATGGACCCATCCATCTGCCTTCCCAACAGCTTTCCTTTCCCCCAATTTGCAACATGAAGGTGTATCTTAGTCAACTTATTGTCACTGTGACAGAGAAATTGACCAAAGCAAATTTATGGGGAAACATTTTGGGGGGGCTCACAGGTAGAAGATCAGCCCATAATGGGGTAGGGCAGGTGGGGAGCAGCAGGTGACAAGGCTCATGGTAGATGATCTCACAGCATGGCAGATCAGAAGCAAAGAACAACAAGGACCTGGGTTCTTGGTAAAAAGCTCCAAAGTCCCACCCCCAAGGAAATTGCTTCTACAAGCTAGAATCCCATCTTCCACAATTCCATGATCCCTCAGGACAGCGCCATCAACTGGAGACTAAATGCTCAAATGGATACCTTTGGAGGACATTTAGATTCAAATCATAACAAAGTGTAAGGTACCTATTCTGTTCTGGAGCCAGAACAAAAGCCCTAAGCCACACCTTCCAGAATGTGAGCATTTCTCATTGGTGTGTCAGCCATTTTACTGCATGTATTTCTAAAAGGGGGTTGTTTTTGTTGTTGATATTGTTGTTAGGTGCCATCAAGTTGGGTCCAAATCACAGCGACCCTCATAGAGTTTTCAATGGCTGATTGTAACAAAACAATTGAGTGAATCCACCATCCTCCCTTATTTTACAAAAGGATGTCTAGAGAGGAAGAGAGAGGGGGCAAAATGATTTTTAAGCAGCCGTCATCCCTTCTGTCTGATTGCCTCACTTTTCCTGGTCAGACCATCCTATCTTCTACATTGGCTGAGCCCCAAGATGCCATAGAAGCCGACACTCTTGAGATTAGAGGAGCAAATGGGTACAATGCCAGTGGGGACCAGAATTTCCACTGCTGTAATCAAAAGGATATGTGAGTTTCCTGTGGATCAGTAGATACAATGAATAATATTTCAGACATTGCCATTAGGTGACCCTGAGTGGGCCCCTTGGTCAGGGGCCATACCTGCTGGATAAAACAGAATTTGTAGGACTGCATAACCCAGGCACTAACTGCACCCAACAGGAAACAAAAATGCATAACGAAACCTATTATTTCATACAACTAATATATCCTAATATTGCTTTAAAATGATAGAGAAATCATTTGTACACATTTTAAGAAGGAAGTGACCCCCAAGGCTCATATAAAATTCAGTTGAAACTCAGTCAAATGCACAACAAACATCATTGTATTCATAATGATTAAGGTTCTGAAGAGTGGCCTATATTGTTCTGAGAATAGCTAGCTGTGCAAACCATCAAGCAGCTCTTAAAAGCCAGGCTCTGTGGTAGGTTTTGAGCTATTCAGATGCTCCCAGCAGGGAAAATGGGCACATTAGAAATAACAACCTATAATTGTGTTTGAAGGAGTGGCGATATGTGGGTCTGAAGGAGTGATGATATGTGGGTCATGTCCTATAACAACTATGTCTAAGAGTACCAAGTTCCCAGCTCTACCTCTGCCTCTTCATTTGAACTCCAGGCATGTACACAGTCAGTTCTGCTGTGACACACTATCCGATGTGGAGCTCATGGCATAAGAGAGAAGTTTGAGTCACAGGTATGAGTGTTGTGTTACTCAGTTTTATGTTGCTGTGAGAACATGTATAACATAAAGGAAGGATCCATTTTAGCTTGAAGTTCGAGAGATTTCTGTCCATTTTTTTTCATTACAGTGGCCCTGTGATGAGGTCAAGAATCATAGCCACAAGAGTCAGTGGCAAAGTGACTCACCTCATGGTGGTCAGAAAGCAGAGAGAATGTCAGGGGGGGCCAGACAGAGACAAGATATCCTTCAAGGCACTCCCCTTGTGCCTAAATTCCTCCAAGCTTCTCCCCACCACCATCTCCCAAAACACCATGAAATAATGAATCCATCAGTGGCTTATCCACTCGTAAAAGCCAAGCCCTTGTAACCAAATCATTCCTCAATGATTAGATCCACCAACTGGAGACCAAGTCATTAACATATGAGCCTTTAGGGGGACCCTTTATATCTGAACCATCACAGGTGTGTTTATGTGTTTCTGTGTGGGGCCCTGTTCATCTGGGTGAGGTTCTCTGCATGTGCCTAGTGTTCTTCGCGGACCAAGTCATAATAAACAAACATAAGCTCTGAGAATTTCTGTTATGATACAATCTTCCCCTATTGAGCCAATGGCATTGGAATAGATATGTGTTTTCCAAAGAAGAATCATTACTTGTTTCTGCCAACTGAAAACCTCCCTTGGTTGTTTTACAGGTCTTTCAGATATAGAAAGGTCCTAAACATCATTGATGATGTCAGGTGGACATTAGCTGAAAGCAGAGAATATCAGAAAGATGTCTATTTATGTTTTATTGACTACGAAAAAGCATTTGATTGTGTGGATCATAACAAATTATGGATAACACTTTGGAAGATTGGAATACCAGAACACCTAATTGTGCTCATGAGAAATCTGTACATGAACCAGGAGGAAGCTGTTCTAATAGCACAAGGAAACACTGAGTGGTTTAAAGTTGAGAAAGGTGTGCATCAGGGCTGTATACTTTCACCCTATCTCTTCAATTTATACGCTGAGCAAATAATCCGAGAAGCTGGACTTTATGAGGAAGAACGTGGCATCAAGATTGGAGTAAGACTAACAACCTGCGTTATGCAGATGACACCACTCTGCTTGCTGAAAGTGATGATGATTTAAAACATTTACTGATGAAGATCAAAGATCATAGCCTTCAATATGGGTTATGACTAAACATCAACAAAACAAAAATCCTTATGACTGGGTCAGCACGCAACTTCACAATAAATGGAGAAAAGATTGAGGTTGTCCAAGATTTTACTTTGCTTGGCTCTGTAATCAACACCTGTGGAAGCAGCAGTCAAGAAATCAAAAGACGCATTGCTCTAGGAAAAGCTGTGGCAAAAGATCTCCATAGAGTATTGAAAAGCAAAGATGTCACATTGAAGACGAAGGTGCGTCTGACTCATGCCATGGTATTTTCAGTGGCATCATATGGTTGTGAAAGCTGGACATTGAACAAGAGAGACAGAAAAAGAATTGATGCTTTTGAATTGTGGTGCTGGAGATGTCTATTGACTATACCATGGACTGCCAGAAGAACCAACAAATCTGTCCTAGAAGAAGTACAACCAGAGTGCTCCTTGGAAGCAAGAATGGCCAGACTGCATCTTACATATTTTGGACATGTAGTCAGGAGAGAACAATCCCTGGAGAAGGACATCATGTTTGGAAGAGTGGCAGGTCAACGTAAAAGAGGAAAACCCTCCACCAGATGGATTGACACAGTGTCTGCAACAATGGGCTTAAACATAAATAAGATGGTTTGCCTGGTGCAGAATCGGCAAGTGTTTCGATCTGCTGTACATAGGGTCACTATGAGTCAGACTCGACTCGATGGCACCTAACAACAACAACTGTAACTGACTCTGCCCTCATCCTTAGCCTATTCCTTACATACATGTGTTCCCCCTCCCTCTGCCAACCATCTTCCCTACATAAGTAAAAATTATAGTTGTTAATCCAGTTACTTAGCACCTAACCCAGGACAACATTGATATTTCTTTCCTGTTCCCCCATCCTTGTCTTGCACGCCCCAAGTCTTGTTGACAATACCTGTCCTTTGTTTACCATGTCCCTCTCCCTGTAGGTTCCCATCAGGACCACAGGGTTCACCTCCTTCTTAACTTCTCTGACTCCCTTTGGCCACATACTCCACACAGCAGTTGGAAGTTTCTTTTAAAAATGTGAATCAGATTATTCTGCTTGGATTAAACTTTCTTCATGGTGTCACATCCACTGAGAATAATATCCAAGTTCCTTTTTAGGACCCAAAGTGCCCTAGGGGATCTGGTGCACACCCTCCTATCTCTCCCTCTAACTATATCTTTCCATATGTTCTTATTCACCCATTTGAGAAGATATCAATTCACTGCCATCTCTGGACAGTGAGAGTTCTCTCTCTCTCTCTCTCTCTCTCTCTCTCTCTCTCTCTCTCTCTCTCTCCCTCCCTCCCTTTCTCTCTCTCTCTTTCTCTCCCCCTCTCTCCCTCCCTCTTTCTCTCTCCCTCCCTCTCCCCCACCTCTCGCTGCATGTGCTGGTATTTCCCCATTCATATGTCTGGATTTTTCCTCATCACTCAGGATTTACTCAATGATATTTTTGAGAAGACTTACCCAACTGCCTCTACAGAATGAATGCTACATATATTTGAAGGACACTAGATTCAAAGGAAGAGGGGTGATGGGAATATGAACATAGAAGGTTCCAAAGAGAGAAGTTGTGAGCAAGATAAGTATCATTTCATCATTTATACTTCCAACCCTATGACACCCAGCATCCCAGACATCTTCAGGGATTCCCTGCAATCTCATTATCTCCATTTCATACACTATTCTGACTTACCAGTCCATCTGTGCTCCAGTCCCAAAAGGCTGTATTTCGTATTCCACACTGACAGCCAGCTAACTTAACTTAATAAACCTTACTAACAAGCATAAAGGGGATGGTAACAATTTTTTAATAAGATGGCATTTTCATGGAGAGGTACACTTGGTCAACTGTGTGTCCATGTGTCCCACAAACAATGGTAGCCAGCTGAGCACAGACTCCACCAGGGTGTAGAGCTGATCCTGTTGACATTACAGAGCAACCTGCAAATGATACTTCCTCTGCTGATGGCCCTGCGTTCACTGGTGAATGAAGGGAAGAGAAAATGGCACACCAGGCTGACATCACCACATGGATAGCAAGGGCACATTCTGAGTTGAGAGTGAAGATCCACAGAGCAGGATATTGGAGTAAACAGTAGTGAAACTGTCTCCAAAGGGTGCTTTTATGGGAAAGTAAACCAAATTCTGAAAGATATTCTCAGTTACTTGTAAAGGCCTTTTTGTATAAATGGCACCACGCCTGGCCTCCACACTAGCTTGGCTGGGGCAGGGGTCTGGCCAGAACCATCTGTCCAGATGTGCTGCATGCATGTAAATGAGAAGAAACCAGAAGGGTGTGAGCACTTGTGTTTGGCCAGAGTGTTAATGTCCATCTTGAAAGCTGATGATTTTTCTGGAATCTGTCCCGATGCTATCCTGAATCATTTATGAAGCTGCTGATGGTGCACTTACTTCACGAAGCCCTCAGGTCATGATTTCCAATCCTACTAGCATCATAATGGAGTCAGAAGCAGGGTTCACTACTTGGATTTCTTAGAAATTGCAGCCAATTGTTAACTGAATGATTTAACATTAGCCAACAAATTTTGAAAGCTAAAATTTACATAATGGTTATGCAGTAATGTAGTATGTGCTGTTGTTGTTGTTGTTAGGTGCTTTCAGGTTGGGTTCTGACTCATAGTGACTGTACGTACAATGCAACAAAATGCTCCCTGACACACTGCCATGCCCAGCATTATGTCAATCAATCTTTCTCTGCTATTCATACGATTTTCCATAGCTGATTGTTTCGGGAGTGTTTCAGGAGTGGGCTGCCAGGCACTTTTCCCATTTTTGTGGTTCTGGGGATCAAACCCAAGGCCTCAGAGCACTCAAAGCAAGTTCTCTAATTAACTGAGTTAAACTCCAGCCCCCGTGTAATATGTAGATACATTTTAATTTGCTTTATGTGAGGAGTGGTAGCTAATCTAGTCTCTGAGACGTGTCCTGACTTTACGACAATCTTGAAGTATCTTTTATGGTTCACCATAGCAGGGACATCTCAACATCATCTCCTTTTTGCCCCCATGTTTCACACAGAACAAATTCAGCCAATGTAGGTAGAGCAACCGAGGATAAAACAAAGCCAGATGGTGATTTCCTGAGAACTCTTTTTCCTCTCTGGAATTTTGTCAAAGCAGCTATGCATAATGACTTATATTAGTCACAATTACTGACTTTTCCTTTGGTCTTGTATTTAGTAAATAGGTATTATTCTGGTGTTTCTATTCTCCTTTCTGTTTTCACATCTATTAAAAAATATCAACAGGTAGATCCTTATTATTATATTAAGAACACTGTATTAGTTGCAAGAAAGTCTATGTTATGATTGCTCATCTAAATGTAGCTATCTGTATGACTTTAAACCAGCGACTTGACTATTCAGGTTATGATTTCACCAACTGTAATATAGAGAAAAAGTAGGATCAAGTAATTTGTTTCAGTTACACGTCAGCATTTTATGGTACTTAAGTCTGCCTGAGTAGCTAACACATTATATCCTATTTTCTGTCTTTTACTATGATTATACTTCTCCTCTGATATTTTCCCAAACTTTTCTAACTCACCTGAAGTCAGATAAGCAGAAAAGGAATACATTCCCCCTCTGGTTCTGTCATTTAAAGAAGATTAACAAAATACAACAGTATTACCTTATGCTTCTGAGGATGTTTCTCCTCATCTTAGATAGTTTATATTATGATTATTCATAGAACTGCATTGCTGTAATAAACCTGCCATTCAAGAATTTACCGAAGCTTCACAGAACCTATTTTATATTTTCAGCCTATTATTTTTTTGTTGAACTAAGAGCAGACTATCTACATGTTTCTCTAGATCTCTTTTTTCCTCAGAACACACCAAATCATTTCACACCATTGGTGGAATTATTTTTACTATAAGAATGCTCACAGATATGTTTTTGAAATATTTGCTTGTCACTGCTAAAATTGGGCTCAAACTATTTTTTAATAAAAGTCCAGAATATACTTATATAAGAAGTACTGTGAAGATATATATGTAATAGAACTTTTAATATAGAAAGGTTTTGTACCCCACTAACATTTACTAATTAAAGGGAGAAAAAATTAGCCATTGAAAGCCCTATGAATAGCAGAAAAAAATATAGAAAGGCACAAAGTTTTGATTTCACTATTATGAAAGTTGTGCTTTACTTGTAATGAATCTTAGTAGAAACAACCTTTCTAGAGTAGAAAAGTGTGTCTCATTCACAAGGTGTCAGTATTTTAATCCTTAAAGGAAAATATTCAATACACATCATATTAGGGACTGTGTGTCCCATCAATCAAATCCAATTGGTGATAGATAGCAAGCAATAGATTAAGTGCCATGCCATTATTAACAACTTACATTATGTCCATCATACTATATTTCATTAATTTGCCTAACTGCCTTTAATTAAAAAAAGAATAAAAGACTTATTTCTTTGGTACCTTTTAAATTTCTTTGCAAAATTTTTATTTAAAATTCCAAATTCCAGCTGGAGGATACTCAAGGAAATGAGCCTTCAGGATGAACACAATTGAAACATGAAGAGACTGAATTATACTACGAATTGTTAAACATCACCAGGCTGCCTGACTATGCAAAAAATTACAGCACAAGGAAGTAGAGCAAATTACCAAAAGACTGAGTAAGCATTCTTTCTCTGGCTTGTTTCTTTTATTTAAAGTGCCCATGCTTAGACCTGGAGAACTTTAGACTATCTTGATATAAAATGATGAGGTGTTGGTTTTAATTTAAGATTGGTTTATACTGCAGTGAGAAAATATGATTTGATTTAGAAATGACTATGACTGCAATATGCCTGCAGCAGTAGCCTTGTGGCATCCGATCCCATCAGATCTCGGAAGCTAAGCAGGTTCGGGCCTTGTTAGTACCTGGATGGGAGACCACCTGGGAACAACAGAAGCTGTAGGCTTGGGAGAAGGACCTGGCAACCCCCTCCCAAAAATCAATCTGCCATTGAAAACCCTATGAACAGCAGAGAAGCACTGACAATAGTGTTTCCCCTGTTGCACAGAGGGTCGCTATGAGTCGGATACTGACTCGATGGCACCTAACGACAACAACAATAACTCCAATATAGTTTGTTATCATTGTAATCAGAGAGGCTCTAAGGCCTAATAGAAGACCTCCTTGCTGCTAGAAATATGTGGATTTTTCCCTTAGGAATATGAAGGAGATATTTTAAGAGTCTTTCCTATAATACAGTATTAATACTTCTTCAAGGAGCTAACAGAGGATGGAACTATATTTCCAGAAGAAGAGATGTCTGATCATGACTTGAAAGCCTGGAGGGGGGTTTTAGGTGAACAAGGAAATGAAATCCATTCCAGACAGAGGGAATAGCTCATGTGGAGTCATGGGTGCATGAAGCACATGTTTAGTTCTCGGAAATAGAAATGATTTGATGTTATCAAAGCATAGAATATGAGGAAATCTGTTGATAAAGCTGTAGATATCCAAAGATAGCCAATCAGACCATCCTTTAAAACATGTATACCAAAGCATTGCCAGTTATATATTCCTAGGAGAATCTTCAGTCATTTACTTCTTTAAGGTCCCACTGTTGTTTAATACCATGACAATTAGTGGTTGGAGTCTAAAATATGTCCATTCATGTACTTGATAATCATTTCCAAGGATTAAACATAAGAAATTGGTCCTTCTTTCTTTTTCTTAATGTCTCCTAATATTAATGTGTATGCTGACAATTTGATAATAGTTTAAGGTGAAGAGAATTTGTTCCCTGATCTTTTCCTTGCAACCACCAGAAAGAAGAGAGTTTAACACATTTGCATATGTTAGCCAGATGGTTGTACAACATAGACTAGGAGAGAGGTTACTCCACTATTGGCTCTGAAATCTTAATCATTATCATAATTAAAGACCATAAATTAATTATTCTAACTATCTTTATTAAGCTTGGCCTGTGTTCCCCAACATTTAACTGAATTGGTTGAGTTAGCAACTTTATACAAGAACTCAGAACATTCAGTTTTCTTGGCATGAATTTTGCAACCAACTGATCCTAGAAAGTATAAGCTCTTAAAAATTAAATGTTAATGGTTCATCCCTATGGTCTTTATTGCTGATTTTTGTTTGTTTTATAAAGATGAGGATGATTCTTAGTCAAACTCAAAATATTTACTACCAAACTTTGAAACAGAACTTTGCACCTTTGCCGATCCATTAATCCGAAAGCCAAAAGAATTCCCTAGTTACTTCTTCAGGAGAATTTAGGCTTTCCTTCCCTTTGTCTTCTCCACATGAGCTAGGCATCCAGCTACAAACACAGCTTTATATTCTTGTCAGGCTCCTCAGCTTTCATAAACTATTGTAAATCCTGTTAAAGCACATACTTCTACATTCAGCCAGGAGCATAGATTTGCTGTATCCTAGATATTTTCAGGGAGTCTAGCTTGTAACTAACTTGGGTTCATTATTTATTAAAAGTTTCATTATAAGAAAGACTCCCTGAATGGAATATGTGGAAAATTGCCTGAGGAATATGTCTTCCATTCTAAAATCTAGGTTGCTGTATGTTCCATGGGAAAGGAGCTGCCTTGCTGGACAGCACCCGGTAGCCAGCCAGCTACTTGGCATCCCTCCCAAGCCTGCCTCTATCAAAGCACTTTTCTTACAAAATTGCACTTTGGCATTGTGCCATTGCCTTGCCTGGAGGGGCACAGTGGAAATCCCTGCTGCATCCTGAGGGGCAGTGCTCTTGTGAATGGTATTTACTACATTGCATGCTCGCCTTTTCCGGGAGAGCCACAAGGAAAATGTTTCAGTGAGCTGGAAGTAGATGTGACTCTCCTAACTGAGTAATTTTCTTTTCCCTCATGGAATCTCTGAGTCATTTAACAGATAATGTTTGCTACTCACCCTTATTAGAAATTTTGAGTCAAATTTGTGGCTTTCTAATATCAAATTCCATGATGTTATGAAATTTATTTTGTATACTTCCTGCAAGACTATCTCTCCAAAACATATTTCATTGTCCAAATACCTCCGAGAAGAAATCCTTCTATTTTACACAAAATATTTTTTATGAAATGTAAGTTGATTTCATAAACAAAAATACCAGTTATAAATAATACCTACGGGAGACAGACCTGACAACCTACTCCCAAAAATCAATCCACCATTGAAAACCCTGTGAACAGCAGAGAAGCACTGACAATAGTGTTTTTCTTGCTGTACACAGGGTCAATATGAGTTGGATACTGACTCAAGGGCACCTAACAACAACAACAAATAATAATAATAATGCATAAGTATGAAATTAACTTTTTTTTTTTTTTTTTTTTTTTTGCGCGGTACTGGGGGTTGAACCCAGGGCCTTGCACCTGCATGCTCTGCAATGCTGGACCACTGAGCTGCACCTCAGTCCATTTTTTTTTTTTACTTTTTGAGACAGGGTCTCGCTAAGATACGCAGACTGCCTGTGGTCTCGAACTTGCGATCCTCCCGCCTCCGCCTCCCCCTCCCGAGCCGCTGGGATTACAGGCATGCGCCACCGCGCCCGGCCTAAATTAACATATTATAAATATATTTATTAATGTTATACATTTTGTTATTTATTATATTTTATTAATAGTTAAAATTGTTAAAGAAAAAATATATATTACATGAAAGAAATATCTTCAATGGTATAATGAAGAAAATCCCAGTGATATTTGCTATATAGAATTATCTTACCATTGAAGTGGAATGTAAGTAATTAAGCCTCCATTTTTCCTTAGTTTACGTATATAATTGAGTTTGAGTAGAGTGGGAAAAATTAGATTTTTTTGCAGTTGTTACATAAAATAAGTGTAGATAAAACAAAACAGTACTTGACTTAACATTTAAAAAATAGCATTCATAGGAAAGGTTGTTTTTATTGTTATCAGGTGCCATAGAGTTGGATCCAACTCTTTGCAGTCCTATGGACAACAGAATGAAATGCTCTCTGACCTTGTGCCATGTCCAGCACTATGTCAGTGCTTCTCTGGTATTCATAGGGTTTTTGATGGTTGATTTTTTTGGAATGAGCTACCAGGTCCTTCTCCCATTTTTTTATGGTGCTGGAAATAGAACCTAGGGCCTCAGAGAGTACAGAACAGCACTTAAACAACTAAATTCAACACTGGCTCCATAGGAAAGGTACTGAGGTCTTTTAAACATTTTTTTCTGAGATACTACTTAATTACAGTGCTGAAGTAACATTAAAGTCCAGATCAGGTAAAAAGAAATATAATATCTCAAATTTCAAGGAAGTAAAATCTCAGGATTTTCTCTGTCCAGTTGCTAACGAGTCACTCCTTTTGATGAAGTCCCAGAGTCCTCTCCATTGGAAGCAACAGTGAGGGAATGTGAGCCTCTTAATACCCACTGCCGGGACCATCCATGTCACATCAGATGAGTCTCACATATTCTGGTTTAATTTTTGTGTCGAAAGAAATAGAAGTACAGAAACCAAAATCAAAAGGTCAAATATCAACTGATGCGCAGATTTGTTGAGAGAATATGTGTGGATCAGAACACTTTATCTGGTAGATTTCACCTCCCCTATTGTCAGGTCCTTGTCACCATCACCAGCTTTGGAACATAGCTATCCTTTTTAGTACTTATCTTCTACAGTCCTTTCCTGTTAGATTTTCTTCCATTCTTTCTTTCCTTTTCCTTCTTTTTTTTTTATCCTTCCTTATAAGAATACTAGAGTTTAGCTCAGTTGGCAGAGTGTTATTCCACACTCTCTGAGGACCTGGGTTTGATCCCCAGCACTGCAACAAGGGAAGAAGAACATGTCAATTCACTCCCAAAGCAATCCCAAAATAATCCATTGAAAACCCTATGAGTCAGACCCTACTAGATAGCACCTGACAATAAGAACAGAGTATGCAATAATCCATGATCAGACAGCAGATAAAGTGATCATAATTGGAGAAAGAAAAATCAGTTCATTTTCCTTATTCTCTAATCCACTCCCCACACCCCCTGCAATTATCCAAAGGAAAGTGTTGGTACCTTGTGTTCCTACTCCGTGATCCATGCGTTGAAAGATCGCACTTCACTGTGGGTAACCAATCACCACTGGCCTTACCTCTCCTTGGAAAAGCAAATAGAGGGCAACATATGGGCTAATAAGGGAAAAAACAAGTGTAAAATACAGCTTGTAATTGTATGGAAATCCCATAATGAATCTCACTATAGTGTATGCAGTATTTTAATAAATTATACTACATCTCATAAATATGCACAATTATCTTTACATATTAATCAAAATTTTCTTTGTAAAATGTTTAAGGAGCTGGAAGCATCAACAATCCTGATTTGGTAATTGTACAGTGTATATATACATATGAACTGAATTGTAACACCATACCCCATAAATATGTACAAACAAAATACCTAACAAAACCTCTATTAAAAATAAAAAGCAAATAGAACAATGATAGGTATAGATAGATATGTAGGAAGGATAGATAGGATGGGTAGATAGGTTTATCCACATTTTGTACATATTATGTATTTTTATCCTTTGTCTATTCCATTCATTAGAATAAAGCAAACATTCCACAGTTTTCAAGTCTTGTAGGTATGCTCACACATATGTTCACATATATGCTGTGATTTGGGGAAAACAAAAATAAAAAATATGTGAGTGTTAACCCAAAATGGAAAGAATCAGAAGTCACTAAATGTCTCAAATCTGTGCAGATGTGATTCAATGCATATTTCATAGAAATCAGTATATAGTACCTTTATTTTAAAACTTATTTTAGATATTCATAAAATAGCAAAGTATAATGTTTTAGAGTTGCATATTTATTTTCTTTTGATGATTTCCTTATCAAAAAATAGAGATTACATTAAGAGTGATGAGGACACTATGACTATGGACTGTACAGAAATTCTTTTTTGTGTACTTCAACTTAGACCTATTGTCTCACCTTTATCATCAGTTGCAGCAAAGATAAAGAGGACTCCATCTGTGTCCCTCTGAGGCATCCCACTGGGATGATAATGTCACAGGTCCTCAGGTAACTGGGGGAGAGTTATCTGTGTGTTTCCTGAACTATGCACATCTGGACCATTTACTCACTGACGCAATGCTCAAGTGAATACTAAAAAAGAAGCTTATAATCCTTGTGAACAGCAAAACTGACACATAACAAATATTAAAAAACAATAAGAAAAGTGTGAAAGAGTAACAAATCCATCATCCAATGCAGGCTAAGTTTGAGGCAGTTCAGAGATAAAATTTTGTGCTTGAAGCTATTAATAAATACCACTTTGTTAGCAACCCTTAAGACTGCAACTACCTGTAAGTCTGGTCCAGAAGAAGGAATTCCTCAACACAAAGTCATATTCCAGTTAGAACTAGATTATTATGATTGATTACAGGAAACATGATAATTGGATCAAATACATGTAATTTGGATCTCTTCAGTTTATGTTTCTAAATCACTTGCTTCATATTATAACATAAAATAAGAGTTTGATCCCAATTTGGGATGCAGGGAATATTCAGTGAAAAAAAGTTAATAAATTCTCTTAAAATTCTATTAAGAATTTCTTACAAATTGCTGGGTAAAACAAGTTAAACCATTTTTCCTATGGCAAGGTTTCTAAGAGTTCTTCACATGTTAATTTGCATTATGACTTAAAGGAATTATGATTCCTTTAAATGAAGGGAAAATGTACATTGTTTGTCTAAGTTATTGCTCAAACAACCTTGTTTTTCAAATAGTATTAACATCTCTTAGGAATAACGATTCCTGCAAGTTTTAGTAAATACTTGTTAAAATTATGATTGCAGCTCATACAGTCATATACATTTTGAGCTGGAGGAAACTACAAATATGGTTTAATGCAAGTTCCCTATTTTCAAGACAAAGGAACTGAAAGTAATGCCCAAATTCAGGTGATAAAATGTGAGTTACTTGGCTTTCCTACATAAGTGTAATCTTTCATTTTTAACCTGTACTAACCCAAGTTTTCTTCCAGAGGCAGTGTCCGGATTGTAGTAGTGTGTAAAGTACTCAGAACAGTTCCAGGAGTGTATGTGCTACGGTTACATGACCTCCATGATGGCAGGGCCAAGGAGAGGCTCGAGTGTTATCACTTGTGTTTTTCTTTCTCTTGGATTTTTATCCATGTGATTATATATTTATAGTTGATGTTTAAAATCTGGGCCTTTTGTTTTATGTATTTTTTTGCCTGGAGATATTTGAGTCTTTTCACACAGAAGATGAAAAATTTGTTCTTTTCCTGTGTTTCTTGAGAGCTAAGGCACAGGACTGTCTTACAAAGGGGCCATCTTTTTGTTCCATGAATGGCTGGCCTTTTGGACAGAAGTATCTCTATTATACTAACTGATAACAATTTCTTAAAATGCCACGATTAGCATTTCTCTGGGAGATATGATAAGCCGTTTCTCCCTGAGTTAAAGCCTTACAGGATAAGGGAAGAGTTTCAGATGGCATTACTTATTACCACCTATTGTCAGTTTATGGCTGCCCCAAGCACTGGGCTAAGAAATCAGATAATAAAAGGGGACATGGCTATTTGGGGAGCAGGAAATACCCTCTAAGGATGAGGTGAAGGAGCTCTCAGGGCAGTATAACTACTGGAAAAGTTTAAGGAACAGTAACATGAACCCAAACATATTATATAGTGAGCCAATGGAAGAAAAAATATGAATATGCTTTATAAATTGAAGCATATTAGACAATTTTTAAAAACATGAAATTCATTTTTCTTTAGTTGGCAGGAGAATGATTAAATGATGAATGTCACACTAGGTAAAGAGAAATTCTTAAAAGCACTCCCAAAAGTCACATTTATTTATATTTATATTTATTTCAAGTTTGATGTTACAATAGCTTGAAAGAGACACAGATGTTTGTAAAATATAACTAAAGCCAAATGAGCTCATGGTCTCTGATGAGGAAATATCTGGCTTGCAGTCTATGAAATAAGTATCCTAGGCTAGCCATAAAGCCAAAAATCTGTCCTGTGTAAGAGAAATAAACAATAGCAATCAAAATAGTTTACTGAAGGCAGGAAAAGATAACTAGGTATCAAAGGCTGCAGGATACAGAATTTAATCAGACAGTTAGGGGGATCAGACACTAAGGGTGGGGGAATTCTTTGGAAGCCAGTTCAACAGGGTTCTTACTGATACTGAGCTATGCAGACCCAGCAAGAAGTAGGCCATGATCAGGGCCTCATAAAGAAGAGGGTTCTGACAAGCTCAGAAAGAGAAACGCCACATGTTCTCACTCATATGTGGGAGTTGAATCAGAATTATAAGAAGGAAAAATCCAATTCAAAGGTAGGATCAAAATAAAAGGGGAAAAACTAAAATGGTAAGAATGATGTCAATATAAATGGTCTAGTAAATGCATGCAATTGTTCTAACAAGATAAAAATAAAGATCACTACAGGAAAAGTTTTTATCTTAAACAGAACTGGAACCCAAGGACATATAGAAAAATATTACCAAGTAAAAGATAGAGAAGACTTAGATGGGGGGGGGTAGCATACGGGAGGGTAAGGGGGGACCTATATGAACAATGTACATCAAAATGCATATATGGAAATGTCACAATGAAAAGCATGTCAGAATGAATCACATTAAGGTGTACATTAAAAATTTCCAATTAAAAAAAAAAAAGAAGAAGAGTGTTCTGCATGCTGTTTGTGAGGTAGTGATGAGCAAAACAGCTTTCCAAAACAAGAGCTCAGAGGAACCTAAGGATTGTCTGGTCAAGTACAGTCTTTGTCCTACCCAGACTTAGGGCACAACTTTAGACCATGAATATCACAAGCCTGAAATCCCAGGCTTCCTTCTGAGGCTGGAAGTTACCCAAACCTGAGCATTTGATAATGGTTCTGGTCCAAAGTACTCGCTATCCAAGGAACACCTCTGAGGACTCCTAACTGCTGTGTTGATTTTTAATTAATTAATTAATTTTTTTCTGATTGTTATTCCTTTATCTAAACTAGATTTTGAATAACTCCAAATGGGCTCATACACCATTTGAACCAACCCATTTTCTTCCATGTGATTTCATCACTTCCTCTTCCTGTTTGTGACTGAACAAAGAACTGCAGGTTTTGGGTTTGTTATCTAACCAAAAGGGCTGGGATTTAGCTCAGCTGGTGGAGCACTGTGCTGCAGTCTCTGAGGTCCCGAGTTCAATTCCCAGCACCGCAAAAATGGGAGAAGGACCTGGCAATCCACTCCCAAGGCAATTCCGAAACTGTCAGCCATTGAAAACCCTATGAGGGTCACTATGAGTCGGATAACGACTCGATGGCACCTAACAACACAATATCTCACCAAAAGGTCTTGTCAATGTAAAAGACTATAACCTTTAACAGCCAGTTTTTTGTTTGATCCTACACCTTTTCTAATTTCTCCTCTGATGTCCCTGGAAATATGATGCTTGATTTGAACACCATTCAGCCCTCCCTCCTTGCAGACACATGTACTGAATGAATACTGCAAATTTAAATTCTGCCCTTAGCTTATAGTTCTGTCCTCTTAAAATAGCATTTCTAGAACGCATATATGATATATGCTGCTGTACAATTACCTCTTATTTTTAATTCTTTGGCTTATCATAGAAAACTATTCCCAAGCAAAAAATTTCCAAAATAGCTGCACTTAAAAATAATGCCTTTTATACATTGGTTGCAAAAAGGCACTGAAAAGTGCAAAATCATAAAGAGAAAATTTTATTTTGGATTAAACCTATTAGTGACTAAAGAATCTTACCTGAAAGAATTTTTAAGTAAATTTTATGCAATAGAATGTTTCTTGATAAATCCATTGGGAAACATCAGTGAGCTCTCTGCTTATTTTTGGTTCCTACCAGTCCATATACTCTTTTACACACAGATGGGAAGAACAGCATCTACAAAACAAATTAACGTGACAACTGCTGACTTTTAGTCAAACCTACACTTTTCACGTTTGGAAACTAAAGTTCTGAGAAGCTGCTTGAATCACTTCAGGTCATATAGCCAACCAATTGTAAAGGAAGATTTTTCAATTCAACACTCTTATACTTGGACAGGAAGTTGGTCATGTACCTATGAAATAGGTTTGGTTTCCATCAGGCATTTTTTCAGTTTTTTTGAGCTTCTAGTAAAACAAACAAAGTTTAATGTAGCAATCATTTATCCACTAGCAAAATCACCTGGTGGCAAACACTGACCTTTAGAGATAAAAGCTACCATCATTATCACATCCATTCAGGAGAAAGGTACAATTCGGACCTTATCTAGTAGGGCAACTGGTAGACCTTCTGCTCCTGCAGGAAGGCCTTAGGCTATTATTTACTAGGTTGCAGTAGCTGTCAGGTGAATCTAAAATATACAAAGATCAGTAAAAATATGGAATGAAATGCAATGTAAAATTCTCCTCTGATCTACTTAAAGAAAAATAAAGCTACTAAAAGCAGTTTCAATAAAAAGCAAGGAACCCTAGAGAGGAACTAGGGAGAGGTAAACTCCAAGATAATCAGAAACTATATTTTTCATGAGGATTTTAGAATAAAATCAACAGCCTTAATTGGTCCCAGATGTTAATAGGTAGCCAGGGGCATATTATGGAACACAGATAAAGAGAGCTCCCTGTTCCTTAATAGAAATATTTTGCTTCAAGTGTTGAACTGCAGTACGCACAGCTGCAGATGTCTAATGGCTAACATTTTCCTTTGCCTTTCGAGTGTCTCTCCTTCCAGCTCTGTGTATTATAAAGTACTTTTATTTCTCTTGGTATAATTTAAGACCTAAGAGGGAATAAATTCAATTTTTAAGATGTTTCTTTGGGTCGATTTTTAGAGACAAGTAAACAAGTCAGGGTGGGAGAATCAGAATGAGCTCGGACCTCTTCCCACTTTCCAGAGAGAGCAGGGAGTGTAGCCAAAATAAAGTACTTCAAGCAAACCTGTGGGGCCTATTGCCTGCCCCATCAGCCACCCGCTTGCTCTGCTCCTGGAGGGCCTACCCTAAGCAGGTGTGATTCCAAATAGATTTCACACTTACTTTTAAACCAGTACCAGTTGAAGGGATAGTTGAAAAATGGTTAATAAGTTATTCCTCCTGAAGTAATGTCCATTCTCAGAAGAAACTTCTCCAAATTATAAACCTTTCAGACTCACAAGGGAATACATTCTATAATCCTAGACTTTCACTCCCTGAAACTGTCTTTGAGGACATGCAAACAAGAGATTTGGGGACAAGCAGCTAGCTTCCACAAGGTCTCTTCTCAAAGTCATTGTTAAAGTCCATCATACCAAGTAGTCCCCTGCCCATTTGCAGGCCTAAGAACATTTTTCTTTTGCATACTCCCCCAGGGGTACACAACTTCCAGCTTACTGAAGAACCAGGCACATGTGGCAATTGAAATTCATTTCTGGTCCTGCTCTGTCCTTGGCGACCAAGACCAAAACACAGCTTCGGTGGGTGCCTCACTCTGCAGGCAGTGGCTTTCCTACCACACAGCAAAGATCTGTGTCCTAAACTTATCAAGAACAATATGCACCTCCCTCCCTGGCATGGCATCCCTGGCCACAGTGACTCACAGTTCCTAGAAACACCCAGAGAAGGCCTCAGGCTGCCCTCCAGAGCAGTTAGAATTGAACCCTTTCTCCCAGCTCTGCACCACAGGAGGGCTTGGCTTGTAAATCACAGCTGCTCATTTTCCTGATCTTGCAGCACCTGTAAATGAATGGTGAGAAACATTTGTGTGTCCCCACAGCAGCAGCTCTGCTGCAGTGAGCACTCTGGGAGAGCTGAGCTCCCTTTGGAGTTCTCACTCACCTTACCCCACATCTCCCATCCAACTTTGCCTTCACTGAACACACACCAGCTCCAAACCTTCTGTTGCTCAGACGCACATGTTGGAGCCATACTTTGCTCTCTCCTTACACTCTCCATCTCTCCTCTAATCCATAAGGCCACTCTGTCTGTTTAAACTTCATAATATGCCCACAGTGTGACCACGACTGAGCATCTCTGGTCCTCAGCCCCCATTATTTGTTGCCATGCTTATTCAGGTGCTTCCTTACTGGTCTCTAGTTAAGCCATTGCCACTATAGTCTAAGCAGTGTGATAACATGGTGTCATTTCTCTCTTCCCAAATACTCCATGGCTCCCACACCCCACAGTTTGCAGTAGTTACAGGAGGCATGAGTTTTCTGAGCCTGCAGCCCCCAATGTGCTCTCTGGCTCTGGTCCTTTGTGCTTCCCGTTCTCCCTGTCTGTCTGAATGCTAACTTATTGCTTGCACTTTGTTGAGTCCTTTGATCAAATGTTATTTCCTTTGTGAGGTCTTCTGGCTTCCTCTCCTTATTTAAAATTGGTCTTTCCAGCCAGAAGCAACACAACACTATTCTCTTTCTGCTTTTCATCCTCCCATATGACACTTATCTCTCATCTAACTTACTATATATTATTGTTGGTAGGTACAACAACAACAACCCTATGCACAATAGAACAAAACTTTATTCAGCTCTGTGCCATGCACATGACCTTTTTGTGTTTGAGTCCATTGTTGTTGTTACTATGTTTCTTTTCCTTCTGAGTTGTGCCACATCAGCCAAAGGAGGTCCCAGGGGCTTTCCTCCATTCCTGTTATTAAGGTTGACTCTCCTTTGGGGAAGAAACTCTTCCCTAGGTGTTTCTTAAATGACTTCCAACTTTGAGGGGGATGGGGCTTATTTTCTGGCATTGTGTTTGACAGTGCTTCTCTGCTGTTCGTAAGGTTTTCAATGGCTAATTGTTTCTGGAGTAGGATGCCAGGTCCTTCTTCTTAGTCTGTGTTAGTCTGCAAACTCAGCTGAAACCTGCCTACTGTGGATGTCCCTGATGGAATCTAAAATACCAGTGGCATAGCTTTCAACAACACGCAAGCCCCTACAGCAAGCTGACAGGTGGGGGCCTACACATTATAGTCATCTATATATTTTCTGACTTCACTTACAAAAATGTGAACTTCAGATTGGCAAGAATGCCAAGTATCTGCTTCTGGTTTATCCTCATTGCTGAAGAAAGCATACAACTTGAGAGAGATTTAAGTGGCTATTCTTCAGCTCACTGCTTGAGTAAAATCACCACACAAGCCCAAACTCTCTCTCACTTCCCTGTGTGCTAGCTCTCCAATCCTGTAACTGACCTTGGGTTCTCTGTGTGAGAAGCCTCTCTGTGAGTACAGCCTGGTCCTTTGCCCTTCACAGTTGCCCTCCTGCCTCATTCACTGGGGGGAACCTCATGCACATCTACAGTCCTTCCTATGATTGAAAGCAGCCATCAGGAGTACTTCATCTTCTGTGGAAGCAATTTTATCAATATAAGTCTCCATCATTATCAGAAAAAGGCATTAAGAGGAAGACATGCTGTTTCCTGAATTACCCAGAATTAGATTAACAAAGTTCATTTATTATTAAACCAAGGTACTATTACAATACACTCCCATGCTACAGAGCCTGGTTATGGGATACTAAATAATTCAATATAACTATTAACCTATGGTTCTTTTTAAAGTTTTGAATTAAAAACATTATGAAACCTATTGCAAATAAATAAAAAAGAGAGTACAGATGTCATATTTTTAAATAACTAACACTAATTCTATAACTTTTTAAAGTAAATGTCAGGCATAAAAAGGTAACATTGAGGGGAAAGCTTTAGAAAGCTTCTGCAAGCTCACTGCTGAGATGCCATTGGACTAGTTTGCCTTTGATGAATAAACATGCTCCAGGCTCAACCATAAGGAAAGGGGACAACCAATTACATATTCCTCTCCTCATGCCAGAGTATAGATCACTCTTCAGTGCATGGGTACATTTTATAAGCTGCAGTGCCATTGTCTTTAATCCATAAAAAATAGTAACATGTTTAATAATGCCTGTCCTGTCATAAAAGGGCGATGGTGACATCCTTATGACTAGAGAAGATCAGTTATTCTAGAGGGAGAGCACGAGAGATTGAATATTGCCAGACTATGAAAAGGAATGGCCTTTTAACTGTGACCCTCGATGCAACACAGCAGCACACTGAAGGGGTACTAATGGTGACACCACTTGCCAGAGAAACAAGGTGCTGCATATGAAGTCAAAATGAATAAACTCTGTCAACTCAGAGGAGGGCACATCTTGCCCATGGTTTGTGCCTCAACATAAATGGTTTGGGGGCAAACAGATGCATCCACGCCTCCTACCCACCCCCCTCATGTGACTTCATATCATTTGGGTCACATCCCTGTTTGAGCCTACACCAGAATAAATCAAACCATTGTGAACTTAAACATGTTTCAGAAATTACAGTTTCCAATATACCTTTGTTTGAAATGCGATAGCTCAAAGGGAGAACATCTAATTTCTCAACTTAGTTCACCTTTTAAAACTCCATCATACTGAATTTGGTAACAGATTTGTATGTTCAACTGCACCGTTGTGTGGTTAGGTGCCACTGAGTTGGGTCCTATTCATAGTGACCCTATGTACAACAGATGAAACACTACCCAACACTGCCATGCCTGGCATTATGGCGCTACTGTTGGTGCTTCTCTGCTATTCATAGGTTTTCAATGGCTGATTTTGGGGGAGGAGAGGGAGAGTGGGCTGGCAGATCTTTCTCCCGAGCCTACAACAACAGGTGTTCCCAAGTGGTCTCCCATCTAAGGACTAACCAGGCCTGACGTTACTTAGCTTCTGAGATCTCATGGGGTCAGACGCCACAGTGGTATGGCTGCAGGCGAAGCTATATCATTAGATTGAGCAAAAATGATCTAACAATGGGATGACACCTTCAGCTTCTTGGAACTATTGGGGTTTATAAGGCACCCAGGGAAAAAAGTTGTGTTTTTGGAATATCTTCACTATAAAAGAAGGTGAACTGTGGCAGAAAATACTGATAATTAGAAAAGTTTTAAACTGTTTCTTTTACATCAGTTCTGATTTAACATTTCAACATAACTAGGAGTTTGCTAGTGAACTGTGTCTTTAAAATATACAATTTTGGTGAGGCTTTCAGGAACCAGGAACAAATAAATACCATTTCTTCACTCATCCACAGGAATTTACAGAAAGAAAAGTAGAAACGTGCTTTATTCTTCTACTTCTGGTACTTTCAGGAAGTTTTCTTTTCTTTCTTTCTCTATTCCTTTTACTTTTTTCTTTTTATAGTACTGGGGGTTGCACCCAGGGTCTCCCACATGCTAAACAAGTGCCACACCACTGAGCTGCACCTCTACTCCCTTATTTATTTACTGTTTATTTCGAAACAGAGTCTCACTAAGCTGCACAGGCTGCCTTTGACCTCAGACTCACAATCCTCCTGCCTCAGCCTCCTGAGTCACTGGGATTACAAGTGTGCACTATGGCACCCCTCTTTAGGCAAACGGTTTTCCTTGTCATTGCTAAATTATATGGAAAAGGAGAATTCTATGCTAGGCTATGGTAGAGTAAGCAGATCAGTACACCCAAGGAAAAGGTGAGCCTTCATAATAAACAAGAAAACAATGCATAAATAAATCTTTTTGAGGCATTAGAATCTTCCAGAGTAGCCAAGACATGCGAACAAGATCCCAGATAGGGAAGGTAAAAGGGGAGTGGAGGGAAGGGAAGGAAGGAGGGACAGAGACAAAGCAAGGTATCAAGAGCGAGAAAAGAAGGAAGGATATTTATGTAGATAAGCCACTTATTCTGTCGGCTTCTGTTTCCCTGAAGATATTTACTGACTCTTAAGTGGTTCAGAGGCTGAGAGGCTGAGCAATACTAGGCAGGAAGCCAAAAGCAGAGATGTTTTACATCTCACAGGACTTTGGAGAAAACAAACAAAAATAAAACTGGGATATGAATACGCTAAGGTTGTCACAATTTGAAGGACTACCCTTCTATACCAATATCTTCCTGAAGGCATTTGCAGATTTTTTCACAGGTTAGAAGCTAAGAATCTGCACAGACAGCAGCTGTAATGGTAAACAGACTTTTTGACCTGCTTATGAGCTCAGGATGCAAACTTGGCAGTTCATTTCCATGAAGGCAGAGTGGCTTTGACCCTGCCAGGTCTCTCCATAGGAACCTGGAATGATGCTACCTAGAAAAGGGTGCAAACATCAGAGAAATCTGTCATCAGATTTAGGTGTTAGCCCTTATTCTGGCTTTCTTCCAGAAAAAGAGGATATTCTCTTCCAGACATGGGTGATAGCCTCCCGAACCTCCACAAGTTTTTATATTTATTTTTTTTACAAAATGTAAATTCTTCAATTTAAAAAATTACTAGGGTCATCAAAAAATAGAGAAAACAGCAGCAAAAACAGAATTCAAATCACTAGATATACACAGCCAGGCAGGAAAGCAAGACTCCAGCTCTTGCAGATAGCAGGAGCTCTGTGGTCGCCCACTGGAACCCAGTGAAGTGTCCAGAACCCCATTTTTCAGTTATGAGGTTGAACTGGCCAAGCCTCCAGAAATTCAGGGTTGTGTCTCTACCCTCACTAGCTGGGGTACACAGTAACAAAGTAGATGTGATACCAGGTTTACCTAGTCTCTTAATCTTTCAGTATCTTATCAAATGTTAAAAATATTTTACTCTTATATCCAAGACATTATGGCTAATTAACTTAATCATCCTAAGATAGACATCAGGGAAAAAGAGGCAGGAATCAACTAAGCATATACTGCAGGTACCATAAAATGTATCCACATTTTAAGAAATGTTACCTATGTATTACTTTTTGAAATTGAATTGAATTGCAATGTGTAGTATGACATCTGGTAATTGCAGAAGTCAACCATGACTTGTATTCATCTTTTGCTATTGGTATATATTGAACATTGCAATTTTATCAGTCATTGTGTATACTTTTTGCACTCTCTATTTTTCCTTCATATTTATCTTCTGTGAATGAAGTTCATATGTATCAATTAGTCATATTCTCTTCCTCTCCAAATTATCAGTAAACATCACTGCTAAAGGGCAGGCTTAACATTGCGTTCATCTCTTAGTACACAGTGCCCAGCACAGAATTGTGCCCAACAGTGAGTTTGATTGGGTACATCATTGACATAACCAGCAGGAGTAATGTGCATAAGAGTGAACACTTTTTATAAACTAATAAATGTATAGAGCAGTCACCTGCCAGAAGTAAGAGCAGGTTAGAAACTCACCTACACTATGACCATTGCTGTGAGAACTCTTGCATTTCTTTGAATATGTCATGTATACAATACCTACAATTCCTTATTTAAGCACTGTGTTTCTTTTTCCCAGAACTCCCTTCTACTGGTCCCTAAACTTTCCATTTTCCATTACTACATTCTGTAAAGCACCACTCAAAAGTCACTTTGTCAGAAAAGTCACTTTGACTACAAGTGGAATTATCTTTTTTTTTGGCTCCCTCAATATTTTGCAAGTATTCCTGTTACAGTAATGCTCATATTTGAAATACTCACAATTATCCTTATATCTTTAAATTAAATTTTAGTAAATGGGCGTGGTAGCTCATGCCTCATCTCAGCAACTCAGGATAAGATCAAGGCAAGGGGCAGCTTGTGTAACTTAGACTCTGCCTCAAAATATAAAAAAGGGGCTAGGAGTGCAGCTCAGTGGTAGAGCACTTGCAAAGTATGTGTGAGACCCACTGTTCAATCCCCTAGTACCACAAAAAAAAAAAAAAAGAAAAGAAAAGAAAAAATGTTGTATCTCTATGAGAACTTACTGAGCAGTACATATTAACTATGTGATAGGTAAAATTCATAAAGGTATTTTTTAATTGGCACACATTTGTTTTTCTTAGTACTCATCTTTACTATATAACTTCATTTATACATTAAGTATGAATTGTCTTGAAAAACTCAAATTACTTGTGTTTTAAAAAACATTTCCTTTATACCTTCAAAGCACATGGCATATAGTGAAAGATCAACATATGCTTGGTGTATATATCAAAACCAGAGGAATATCTGCATGTGTATCTGAGAACTCACCTTGAACTTTACAACCTGGTCCTATTTGGTTACAGTTAAAATGATCTTCTCTTTTTAAAATGGAAAAGGCCACTTTCCACATTCCTGGAAACACTATTCATAGTGTTCTAAAGGTATTATAAATACAGATATCGGTATAGGATCTATCTACACATGGATGCCATTCATTTAATATTGTTATCAATAGTGAACAAATACAAGGCCACTTACTCTCTAAACTACACAAATGTAACAGCTTTCTGTGACAATGAATGTTTCCAGTCAGAGTTCAGTACCACAGATGTGTCTGAGGTGATTCTAGATGAACTGTCACAATAACTGCATATTTCAAGTTTCTAGTAATAAATGTAAACAAAGACTAACTGACTCACATACTGCCGGGATGTCAAGTTGAAATTCCACAAAGGCTATCAGATTATGCAGACATCTAAATTAAACCATCTAAAAATGGTCAGATTGCATTTTACCTGAAGGTGGATTTATAAAAGAAAGCTGCTTTATGAAATTTTAAACAAAGTAACCAAAAAGTCAGATAAGTAGACACTTTCCCCAAGTACCACAGATCCCGCTGGAAGACTGATGTCCACGGAGCTTCTATAGTCTCAGCCTTCCTTGCTTAAGTCTCTCATGTTTATTTGGGTGGGGAGATAAGAGGGTGGGGAAATAAGAATTCCTAGCTGTGCAGAGTTCCCCATGGGTCTTGCTAAAATTTAGTTTCCATTCACTCATAAGGAAGACATTTGTCATGTGTCAGCTGCATTTGGTAAAGTTCTTCTGCAAGTTCAAATATGGGAGATGTGAAGAATGAAAATCTCAAAACCAAAATAATAAGGGCCAAGACTTTGAGAAAAGAGCTTGGTATATAAGAGATGGACAGCTGTGTATTACAAAGTTACGTGGAGATAATGGCCTATTGCCATTAATGAAGTCTCCGCACTGTTAATGGAGATAGGAAGCCATACAATATTCAATGACTAAGCAGGGATGTGCCCCTGGGATGGTAAATGAAACAACCTTCCCAAAGCTCTCTCCATTCCTGGATAAGTTAAAAATAAATTTTGACTCTCATTCCATGTAGTTTGCATTGAAAAATATTAGGCCAAGTTATCTGTGTTTAACTCTGAAATTGCATGGCCCTTGTGTAGTGAGGACAGAGATATTGCTATTTTCTATTCTAATTTTTCTACATTATTTGATCTTATTTCATTGGCTAACTATCTATGGTAGAGTGCATGCTTGCATGTGGGTATTTGTATTTGTGTGTTAGGAAATGGTCTATGCGATACCCTCCTGTGAACCAAGTCAATAGGGAAACCTGAGAATATAGATCCATAGGAAATTGAGACTCAGGTCTGTGAATATGTCTTCCCATACAACTCTCTGTATCTTTTCCTGCAGAGCCCCCCAGTCAATTTTGTATAGATAAGGAGCCACCTGAGAAGTCAGTTGAACATAAGGTAAGTGACACAACATAAGGTAAGTGATAAGGTAAGTGACAATATTTTGAGGAAATAGGTAGAACTTACACTATTAATAATTAAAATGGCCAGAGGCAAAGCACTAACAATAATAATAATGCTATCCTGCTATTACAGGGTTGTCATCTTGCTCTTGGCATGCTTCTAAGTTTTTTACATTTTTCAGACCATGAACTCAACAGTAACCATGTATTAGGTTACTAGGGCTGCTGTAACAAGATACCACAAATTATAGATGAATGATAGAAATTTGTCATCTAACAGTTCTGGAGCCTGGAAGACCAAGGTCAAGGTACCAGCAGGACTGGTTCCTTCTGAGGCTTTGAGAAACACTGTTCCAGGACTATCTCCAAGCTCCTGGGAGTTTGCTGGCAACCCCTGGTCTTTGACTGGTAGAAGCATCACTCAGAGCTCTGTCTTAATTTTCGCTTGCATTCTCTCTGTGTGCATCCAAGTTTCTTCTTCTTGTAAGGATGCCAGTCATATTGGATTGTTGTTAGGTGCTGTTAAGTCGGTGTCTGACCTGTAGTGACCCTCATAAGGTCTTCATTGGCTGACTGTTTCAGGATTGCCTTGGGAGTGGATTGCCAGGCCCTTCTCCCATTTTTGTGGTGCTGGGAATTGAACTCAACCTCAGAGACTGCAGCGCAGCACTCTACCAACTGAGCTAAATCCCAGCCCAATGTTGGATTAGGGCTTACTTAAATGACCTCAGTGTAACTTATTTTCCTCTGTAAAGAACCTATGTCCAAATACAGTCACACTCTGAGAAATCTAACCTATGAATGTTTTTGGAACACACAACTCAACCTACAGTAAACCTTATTAGGCAAGTTGTAAAATTGTTCTTAGTTTGCAGCTATGGGAGCTGAGGCACAGAAAGTGATGCAACTTATTCCAGTTTGCAGAAATAAGGTGACAGAGCCTGAGCATCAACCCAGGTAAGCTGAGAGGAATGTATACACGTAATACTACAGTCTTCTGATTCCCCAGGCAGTTTAGTGACTATAGGAGAGGGAAACAAGCCAAGACAGAGAAGGTATATTCTGGCTGGATTTCTAATCTTTCAAGATCAAAATTAGAGAATGTAAGTTGAGACTATTTGAAATCATTAAACTTAAATATCAGTTTTCATTCTGGGTTTATGTAGAAGTTGGGATTTCTTATATAACTGATTATTGTTTGAATAATTGTATAGCATCCTGACCCCTTCCTTTCCTCTTTCCCTCTCTCCTCTCTTTCTTTGCTCCTTTCTATAATATATTAAAATGAATGAGTCAAGGCCAATCTCATATATTCTGGTGCTGGATCTCAGACATAATTAACAGATACACAAATTTGCAAAATATATTACTAAAGCATCTATACGAAACTAGGATAAACAGAGAAAAAAATAAAACCATGAGAAGCCAAGGGATTCTTTTAAAACTCATAGTCCATGCCAAGATTTAGTTTTATGTTTCTTTTAAACAATTGGTGTTAGGAAATCTCAGCATAATTTTCCTGCCATGTCTATAATTCCAAAGAAGACAGAGCAATTATTTTACAGATTTTTTAAAAAAATGTCGTCCTGGATATCATTTAGTATCCAGAGTTGGTCCACAGGATTAAGAAGAAACAGACTTTCTGCAACTCTGGGCATGATTTCCATTCCACCCCTTTTTTGCACCTTCCATAGCTATTATTTCTTTTCAAGCACATCTTACTCTGAACCATTCTTATGAAAGGATGCAAAGGTTTGCCTGAGGAAGCAAGTAGGCTTTGTTTTGCAAATAAACTGGGATATACCTACTGTTTGTGTTCACTTTTTTCTCTCTGAAATGGAGGATTCCATTTTTAGACCATGCCTTAAGAGCCACCCACCAATCTCTATTAGATGCTAGAGATAAATGGCAGAGTTGTTCTGAGCAATGCAATCAAGTCCCTAGGGTCAGCATAAAAGGAAGCCAGAGCTATGTGCATGAATAAGCTCTGGATGTCAAATCTCAGCATGAGCATTCACTGCACTGCATATAGCTCCTTCATTTTTCCAGCCTATGAGGAGAAATGAAATCCTTCCACCATACACTACCTCTCTCATTTGTAATTCTCAAGTTCAGAAGTAGACACAGTGATGGCAGACTCAAGCAAATTTGCTGTTTGAGCTGAGTCTAGTTTCTAAGGCAGAACAGTGCTCTGACTGCCTAGGACAACCTAGGAAAAGGTCTCACAGATGTGATCCTCAGCTGGAACGATATACCAACCACCCATCATCCTTTAGCTTGTTATAATTTTGACTTTTACTAAACCCACTCCATGCATTCATAGCATATATTCACATTGGTCATCTCTCCTTTTCCCTGCTTTTTCTATTTAATCATGTCTTATTTTATTACATGCAATTGCATTACTCAATAGAATTCACCATGTTCATAAATGTCTTCATTGCTTACATAGAACAGAGTTCAAAGAGCAAAGTCTATTATATGGTTTGTATAAACATAGAAGAGGAAGATGATTCATTCTAATCTACAATTGCTTTCCACTGAGAGTAACCATCTTATTGCAATTATCCATCTAATTGGAGTGACTCACTAGAATGAGAACTTCATATACACATGAATTAGTATTCTTTAATGTATTATCATAATAGCATATCTAGTAACAAAAATATTAAAATACTTAATATGGGTCTACTGGATACAATATAGATCTAATTTCATGTCCTTATGTACTGTTCGTATTAAACATAGTTTTCTAATGCTTCCCCCTAAAGTAACAGGCCAATGTAGATGGCTACATCTTAATAATCTAATGTTTTCTGCTCTCAAATAAGATATAAACCATCTCTGTCCTTCCTAAAATGGTAGACCCCTGAATACCATCAATTAGAATATCAAATTGAGTGCTAATGATATTATTCATTAATATGCATTCTGTAATGAATCCCATTTTAGATATGCAAATACATGGTTTAGCTGACTTGCTCCCAGGCAGAGTCAAGAACCTACATCTTGAGAGTCAAGAACACTAAAGAGTCATTCCACTGAAAGTGACATGGCAATTCTCTACCACTAATGAACTTTGCACTCAGAATTAAGGAAATAGTTGCCCCTGCCCTCTTCTCCAGTCCGAGGGACACTCAAAAGGCAGAAAGCCTGCACTACATGGTTTTGTGCTCCACTGTGGCTGCCACAGGACTGAGATTCTTTAAAACCTTCAATAACTCCTTTCTAGCTGATTGATGAGGGCCAGGGTTTAGCTCAGTTGGTACAGTGCTGCTTTGCACACTCTGAGGTCCTCAGTTAGATTCCCAGAACCATAAAAATGGGAGAAGGACCTCGTAGCTCACGTCTGAAACAATCTCAAGAAATAGTCTCAGAATAATCAGCCATGATAAGCAGAGAATAGCACTGAATAGTAGAGAAGCACTGACATAGTGATGGGCATGGCACAGTGTCAGGAAGTGTTTCCTTCTGTTTTACACAGGGTCACTATGAGTCGGAGGGATTTGACAGCACCTAACAACAGCAACAACAAGCTGATTGATGATGGACTGAGGCAGGAAGTGGAAGAAGCATGGAACAAAAAGAGATAGAGATGCCCTTAGTTAACTATTTTGCCTGGTCTTCATTAAATATGCATTTTGATTTCTTTCATATCTATAAAAGGGACAATATCTTCAAAAGAAAAAGATCTTCATGTATCTTTTTCTCCTTAAATGAATCTGTCTTTGTATTTTGCATAAATAAATAAATAAGTTTAAAAACTAATAAGCTCAAGACATTTTCATTCTATTATAGGACAACATGTTTTCTATCATCAAAATGATCATCTTCAAAATATGAGTGATATTAAAGTTAATAAAAGCAATGCAATCCTGGACTTTGATAAATTTTAGAATAGAAGCTCCATTAAGATTCATTGACAATTTCCTAGTATTTTATTCTTCTACTATACAAGTAGGAATGAAGTCAGCAGAGGTAGTTCATGTTTACTAGGTACTATGTGGGAACATTCAAGCAACTTGCCAATATTCCATAGCATGTCAAAATTGAATTCATGATTAATCTTTACTCAAAGATTTTTGGACAACATCTTCAAGTGATATTCATTCTCAAATGCCTATGTTTCTGATACATAGACCACTGCAGTTTTTCCATCATACACAATATTACATTATCATAAATAATGTTCATGTACAAAACCAGGTTTATCTTATAGGCAATTAAATGCCTCTTAGATGTTGTCAGCATGACATTCTCTAAGCAATTAGTTTTTTATAGGTCAAACACATCTCACTGACGTTGATGCACCTTGATCAGAGAAGATTGCTCCCTTTCATCTGTGCCTTACTATTACTACGTTCCCTGTGTCATGATTTTCTGTCCCTTGACCTGAGAATCTGTGTGACGGTGATTGATAGGAACTCTGGTCCCAATAGCAAGTGGTGTATTTGCATTGTCCTCTGGGACAAGAAAGAAGTGATTGTTGCCTTGTTAACCTTTGGATTTTTAGGAATCTGATTTCTCTGATGCTCTTGTTTGTCTACCAGAGGCCTTGAGCTGCATCATTTTTCTGGGTCCACACCATCTACAGTAGTAAATTAGAGGCAGAGGTCTGGAAGCCCTATGCTCAAATTCACAGAATCAGACTCCACAGGCAGGTGCTACCTCTGCTCTGAACATTGTCCTAGAGTCCAGACTAAATCCCAGGACCCCTCAACCTTAGATCTATGTAAACTTAAAAGTGTTTGATACTTGCTAGCCAAAGAAGGAATCTTTCTTCTGATGATCTGCTCTGGTCATCTGTTAACAAGAAGGCAGGAAGAACCTGGAGATCTGCATATGGCCATTGGTGCTGGAGGTAATATGGATTGTAGTGAAGACCTGGTACTTGACTAGCCTTCCCTTTCTCATTTCTTCCCACAGAATCCATTCCGCAAAACAAAAACCCTGCACTCCTATACTCCAGGATTGCTACAATCCATTGAATAGTTGGTCTAAAGAATATTTGTCTGTTGTCATGATGTGCATGGCAAACTAGGATCTCTAAATGAGAGATCTTTTTCGCCCTTGGCAATGAGGGCCCTTTGCAGTAATTGTACTTCCATTCTAGGTATAAACTTAAGTCGAGGCCTTTGTCTATCTGGATGCTTTTGAAAGGAGCTTTATTACTTTTCAGAATTACTGTGCAGAAATTGACGATGAATTTTGTCAAATCCAAAGCAACCAGTTGTGTTTGTTTTCATCTTGATAAACCCCAAAGGAATAGCTGCAATGAGTTATTGCCTTTAAGCTTTCTAATCTACCTTTAGTACAATTTTCTGTGAATTGTTCTCAAAAACATTTTTCTCCCTCTCTTTGGGAGAGGATTCACTCTCTTCCCTGAAATAGTACAGAGGTGAGTTATGTTTAATCCTATGGCCAATATTATAAAAGTTAATTGGTATTTGTGAAGATCTTTAAAGGTAAATTAACCCATCTAAGTCTTAAACATGTCTCAGTTATTACATATGACTATATAATATGCATTCAACGTGTAGTTTATGTCAGTGGGTTTAAGGGTGCTATGCTCCAACATTAATATGTGCCCTGAGGAGATCCTTGTCTTGAGAACTCTGCTCACGGGAGATGCCAGGTCCTTCTCTAGGTCCTCAAAAAGAATTTCAGGATGAAAGAGAAGTGAAGCAGAGTTTTGAGTTTATCAGGTTAAGAGTAAGAGATAGTACTCACTTCAGAGTGAGAGTGGGAGTCTAGAAAGAGAGGCACACCTGGGTACCTTTACAATGGATATATATATATATATATATATATATATATATATATGAATATATATATGATTTTGTGCCTTTTTCTAATTAGATTTAAGAGTTAAACAAGGTTTAAAAATTAAGTAAAGTCAAAAATTTACTACAAGAAAAGGCAATGTGAGTTAGTTTACCTATTCCTCTTATCCTAAAGATTTTCCTTTTGTAAGTTAAATTATAAGATGATTTTATGTGGTGTAGTGTTTAGGTTTGGGGATGGGAGAGGGATGTTAGTAATGTTAAACTCAAAAGTCATAAACATTTGAGTCTAAGTAAGCACAGCCTGTTTTTTGTTTCTGACACTGTTATTCTAGAGCCCCTGGGAAGACAAGAATCGTCTCCACTTAGGCAGTCTTTACTGATCTTGTCAGTTGGTTAGGTAGTGACAACCCATAGCGGTTGCAATCAGATTTCTTGAGTTAAAGCTATTGATTCTCAGTCAGTAGGAGATGTCATTAGACCACAGAGTGAGGAACTTCTCTTCTTTCCTATGTCCTGGAAATTTTCCCTGTCCTTCTATCCTGCCTCCATTTTCAGAGGTCTACTGGAATTACATAATCCTGGATTTTGAGGCAATTCTCCTTATACAGTTTTATTATTGTTGCTGTTTATTGTCATTACAGTGCAAGTAATAATCCTACGTACTCATTTGTTCTAAATATTAAAAGTCAATTTTATTTCCATTTCTCTTGAGAAGGCAACTTTCTAGGCTTTTTGAAGAAGACAGAAGTTCAGACACGTTGGTGTGCTTTCCTAGGAAAGGTTCTAAGTGAAAAGGTTCTTCCGTAATGACTGAAGCTGGATGTGTTCTTCCTCCATTTGTCCCTGTGCAAGGTCTTAATTAAACTATGCTACTGATGAATGTGCCTGCAGCTGTAGCACTGTGGCTTCTGATCCCGCCAGATCTCAGAAGCTAAGCAGAGTCGGGCCTGGTTACCACTTGGTTGGGAGACTGCCTGGGAACACTAGGTGCTGTACGCTTAGGAGAAGGACCTGGCAACCCATTCCCACAAAATAATCAGCCATTGAAAACCCTATGAATAGCAGAGAAACACTGACAATAGTGTTTCGACTATCTCACATAGGATTGCTATGAGTCAGATACTGACTTGACCTAACAACATTGATGAATGTAGGGGTAACACATTCCCTTTATAGAAGTATAAATTTTTATTATAACAACCAACTCTTGATCTTCTGTTGCTCTGAGTTGCCTCAAAACTCATAGACATTTTTGGTAATAAAATATAAACAGGGAATTCAGGAAGGAACTACACAAAGTCCCTGCCAAAATGTGTAACTGAATGGAATGGATTTGTACCTTGGTGACCACAAAGCTTGAACAAGTGCAGCCAAGAAAGAAGAGTGGAGAAAGGCTTACTACTTGCAGCAGCTAAGGAGAGCGCCGAAATTATTTCCAAAAGAATGCCCTCCTCGAACAAAGGAAGCTTGGGGGTTTTATCCCAAGGGTCTATACATATTCATACATGAAAGCATTTTAGGAGTAGGCACATTCCTAAGCTTGCTCACTTTAAGGTCATGGTCAAAGAAAGAAAGATGGGGATACAAGGTGGGACATGGTCAGCTTACATCATAAAGATGGCAGACAAGAATGCCTCAGGAAATGCTCAAATTTTGTCATAAAGTGTCAGCTGAAAAAAAGGAAAGGATATGTTGAAGGTGCACTAACATACAAATTTGGCCGAAAAGATAAGTGCTTTGCTTAGCAGCTAACAAGGAGACACATAAGTATGAGAGAATTAAGACACTTAATTATGTTATTTATGACCATCCAAGTGGGAGTTCTTCTAAAGAGGTATAGGCAAAGAACAGCAAGAAACAAAGTAAAAAATGTATATAATAAAGGAAGGACTAACAAAGTTGAGTGAGTGCATATTTTACTTCTTCCTTTATGCAGTGATTAATTCATTCAAGAAATAAATATTGAGTGCCTACTTTGTAGTTTGGGCTGGGATTTAGCTCAGTTGGTAGAGCGCTGCACTGCAGTCTCTGAGGTCCCGAGTTCAGTTCCTAGCACCGCAAAAATGGGAGAAGGACCTGGCAATCCACTCCCAAGGCAATCCCGAAACAGCCATTGAAAACCCTATGAGGGTTGCTATGAGTTGGATACTGGCTCGACGGCACCTAACAACAATTTTGTAGTTTGCACTGCCTTAGGTCTTGAAATCAAAAAGACCAATCTTTGACATGGAAGTGTCTACATTCTGGTTATTGGAAACAATGCATAAAACAAATGGTAAATGGTTGAATTAAAATGATAAAGAATTATATACAGATCATGGCAAGTGTGATTGCTTGACACAAGTGTGTCAGCTTCACTGGGCCATAACTTGCCCAGATCAACTTTATTTCTAGGTGTGTCTGTGAGGGCATTTCTGAGTGAGGTTAGCACTTGATTTGGAGTACTCAGTAATGTAGATTGCCTTCCCCAGTGTTAATAGGCTATATCCACATCAGTCTTTAGTCTTCCACTATCTGGGAACAGAATTACACCACATGCATTCCTGGTCCTCCAGTTTGTGATAATAAATCACAGAAATCACAGGACTTCTCAGTCTCCAATTCTTCACAATAAATGTCTTCATATTGTATATATATATATATATATATATATATATATATATACATACATACATATATATGTGTTATATGTGTGTATATATATGGAGAGAGAGTGAAAGAGAGGAGAGAGAGAGAGAGAGGGAGAGAGGGAGAGAGGGAGAGAGAGAGAGAGAGAGAGAGAGAGAGAGAGACAAGCACTGACAATAGTGCCAGGCATGGCACAGTGTCAGGGAGTGTTTCATTCTATCATACATAGGGTCACAATGATAGCACCTAGCAGCAACAACAACAACAACAACAAAATATATATATATATATATATATATATATATATATATATATATATATATTATATGAATGACATGAACTCTCTATATGTGTATCAATCTATGTATCTATCATGTATCCTATTGAAACGTTTCTTTTTACAGTACTTGTAGGTTGAACCCAGGTCATTGTTCATGCTAGGCAAGTATTCCACCACTGAGCTACACCCTCAGCCCTTATTTATTTATTTATTTATTTATTTATTTATTTGCTGAGACAGGGTCTCACTAAGTTGTGCAGGCTGACTCTCGCCTTAAACTCATGATCCTAATGCCTCATCCTCTCCATCTGCTGGGATGATAGGCCTATGCCATGGTGCCCAACATGTATTTATTTTTATTTTTAGACAGGGTGTTGCTATGTAGCCCTAGCTGGCCTGGAACTTTGAATTCTTTTGCCTCAGCCTCCTGAGTGGCTGTGATTACAGGTATGTACCACAACTCTGGGCTTCACATTGATCTTATTTCTCTGAAGAACCCTAACATGGGAGGGGAACAAAAAAAGTGAAGGAAGGAAGAAAGGAAGGAAAGAAGGCAGAGAGGAATTTTAAAAAAAGATGTAAAGAAGGTAGAAAAGAAGGAAACTTCCTAGTGGGCTCCAGAATAAAAATTGTGCTGGAAAGAAAGTAGAAAGTATCGCTCAACTGGTGAAAAAAAAAATAAATAAAAGCCTGTGCAGGATTGGAATGTGTAGGAGATGGAAATTGGACATTCTTACAGAGATCTCAATTTGATATTCAAATGTTAAAACTCAGGTATGGGTGGATGGGAAAGAGTAAAAATCTCACTCAAATGGTAACTGAAGCAAGGAGCAGGCATAATCATTTCAATGAAGACACTAATAAAGATAGAACAAGTAGGTAGAGTTGCAAAAGTTGGGTAGCAGGTAGGAAAAGGCACATTGCCCTGTGATGGATAAACCACTCTGTGAGGCTGAGGATAAAGCTCAGTGGTAGAGCACTTGCCCAGTATTTGTGAAGCCCTAAGTCTGACGTGACTGGATGGCACCTAACAACAACAACAAAGTTTGATCTCCTGTACAAACACACACACACACACACACACACACACACACACACCAAGTAAAAGAAAAATTTTTAAAGATGCTGCATAGACACACAAAAACTGCACAAACAGTTGTACTCGCTCTCTCTTCCCTGACTCTGAAAGTGACCAGGGCATATATGATTTTAAACACACTCATTTTTTAAAGGCATAGCTAAAACAACTCTGGATGGCTAACTGGGTTAAAGCACTCTTTCTAAAAGTATCGCATGACTTTTAATAGTTTTCTGGGCCAGCAATCGATGCTATTTCTTCATGACAGAGTCCTTTTGTCAGTCCCCAGAACCATCCTATAATTTGTTTAGAATCAGCTGATAAGGAAAGACAAACACAAATTCATTATGAAAATGAGAATAACTTAGACCCTGGTGATAGTGAGGGTGGAGTCACAGATTCACAAATGAAGAACATCACGTTTAAAGCCTACATAAAAGAAAAAGCTTTTTTTATCTACTTCAAACACAGAGATTTTTGTCAGTTTGCAAAAATAAACAGATTGATGTGAATATATTTGCTAAGTATTACTTATCTACAAAATTGAAAATTCAATCATAAGTTTAAAATATACTTCAAGAGCATTGGGTAACTTTGGAAACCTCAAAAGCAATGAAATTTTATCAACTTTCTTTAGAAAAGATATTCTGTCTCCTAGAAAATAATAAATTTGTACTATTCTTACAAATGACTCTTTGTAGAGCAGACATTATTCATTTATTCTGAAATACTGAGACTGTCAGCCTTAGTTATGCAATTGTGTCTTTGTTAGATTTCAGAAGGTATTGAGAATATTTTATGCATTCATATATGGATCAAACATCAATTGATCTTATATACACTTGAAAAAATATACTTAATCTGTGCTTGAAATGAATAAAAATATTCACTTTATTCTCAGCCATTTTCTTCTAATAGGTGTATTATCTCCTGGGAAAAATAAAGTCCTTAGAAAAACACCTATATGGTAGACACTTACACATTTATATTTATGATAGATCAAGTGGGGCTGGGGTTTATCTCAGTTGGTAGAGTGCTGCTCTGTGCTCTCTGAGGCCCTGGGTTCCATCCCCAGCACCACAAAAATGGGTGAAAGGCATGACAATCTACTCCCAAAGCAATCCCAAAATGAGCCATTGAAAATTCCATAAACAGCAGAGAATCACTGAGATAGTCCTGAGCATGGCACAGTGTCAGGGAGAGGATAGCACCTAACAACAACAAAGGCTAAAATTAAGTAAGCAAATAAGTAGTAATAATAATCTAAAATTTCCAAGAGAGTGAGAAGCATGTATCATCTGTTGAGTTATCTATTGTTGGTGCATAGAATAGTATGTAGTTTGTATGCAATAAAAATTTATGAAAAAATGAATGAATAATTATTATCATGATACACTTATTTTCATCTTTGTGTTTGAGTGTATGTCTATATTCAATATTTACTATGATGGTCAAAGCTTTTTATTAATTATTTCATAGCTTTAGTAGAAAATAAGCTAATGCAAGTACAGCATTGCTCAGAAAACTACAAGAAAAGGTAACCCTAAAGGTGCTCCAGTGACTGAATCTTTATGTCATTATCAAGTTCCACACTTAAAATGTTTTTTTAGCAAATAGTATTATTATTGTAAACATTATAGGCATATAATATACACAACCTCAAATAGGGTACAGAAGTAGATATGATATTTGGCAGACATCACATAAGTAAAGGAGAAAGTTCAGACAACTAGGATCTGTTCTTAATCCTGAAAAGTCAATGTCAAGGGCATGATTACAGAGAAAACACATGTAGAACCACATTACGAGGAAGAAAATTTGGTTGAACTGGTGATGGTTTAAACTATACTGCCTTCTCTTATATTCTTACTATTGTGTGTTAATTTATAACTTGTGTTATGGATTTTAATATCTAAGATTATTGAATGATTTTTAAAGAAAATCATTCATCAATTATGACCTAAGCATTTAAATGAATAATTGTCTTTCATTCACTCCTATTTGGCTTAGAGCAACATCTAAACCTCATTTCATGACAAACAAAAGTAGATTGTACTTCCATGTATTGCTCAAAATTCTAGAATGCAAAGATACTTATAAAATAATATGACATTATGTAGTAGGTCTAATCTCCCCTTTTAAAATAAAAGAAAATCAATCAATATTTTCATAAAGGTAGCAACCATTTATGGTTTATGTGTATGGCTTATGAATTATATGAATACCATGCCATTTAACTAATTATCAAGTGATAACTCAATATTTTATATTGATTTCAACAAAACAGCTTATATATGAAAAATATTGTCATTTAAAATAAAACAATAGGAAATTCAACTAGAACAGGTGTCAGAAACTACAAATTATAAGACCAATGCAACTCACCCACTGCTTTTGTTCTTTAAATAAAGTTTTATTGGGAAACAGACCCTTCCATTCATTTATACTTTGTGTATGGTTGTTTCCAATGTACAATGTCAAAGTTAAATAATTCTGACAGAAAACTATGTGGCCTACAGGCCTAAAATGTTTACTATTTAGTTCTGTACAGAAAAAAAAATTAACTCATCATTGTCTGAAATACAGCTTAGAGATTCAAGGAGACCAAAATTCAAGAGGCAAAAGATTTGATAGGTAGAATAAAAAACTCCACTGTATCATTAAGAAGCAAAAGAGAACAAATAAATTAATGTGTCAATAATGCCAAATAAGCACTGACATTCAGTAACAATAGTAAGAGCAATTTGATGTGTTTAAGGTGAAATAGAATAAAATATCTGAGTTATTGATACAAAAGTTGTTTGACCCAAGCGCGCAATCTCAGCCACTTGGGAGGCCAAGGCAGGAAGAACACAAGTTTGATGCCAGCCTCAGCAACTCAAAAAGAACTTGTCTCAGAAAATAAACAGGTAAATAAACATAAAGGGGTCTGAATAACTTTTAGTAAAAATGATATATATATATCTTGTAACTGATGATATTACATAAATAACTATGCATGTGGGCATATAGGGCCAAATGTGAAAATATGCTTGTTTACTTATTTTTCTTTACTTTTTAAAATACATTAATTGTGTTTTTCTTTTCTGAGGAGGGTCTGTACTGAGGGTTTAACACAGGGTCTCACACATGCTAGGCAAATGGATTTAGTGCTGAACCACACTACTGGAACCTTTTTTATTTTATATTTTGAAATAGGGTCTCACTAAATTGTTCACACTACCTCTGGTCTCAGATCCTCCTACATCAACTTCCTGAGTAGCTGAGACTACAGATGTGAACCATGGAGCCTGGAAAAATATGCTTTTTAAATGTGCAGACATCAAAATTCACGGGAGGTAACAACAAAAGAAAATGATTACAATAGGCTGTAGAGAGGAAAGACAGTAAGTAAAGAAAGATGATCAATCTAAAGGAAATAAGAAAAAAATGAAGGAAGAGGAAATGACTTTAAAAAGTATTCTTAACATCGCAGAAATTACTCTCATATGAATCATAAATGTGCCATTCATCATAATGTCAAAAATTAAAATCATTTCTTAAATGACAGAAATTCTTAGAATGTATTAGTTAAAAATTGTGGTGATTGATGTTACAAGTCAACTTGATTCACCATGGGTTGCCTAGATATTTGGTCAAAATTATTCTGGGTGTTTGTGTGAGTGCGAGATTGATATTTTAATCTGCAGAGTAATGCAGATCACCCTCTATAATATGGGCAAATGTCATACCGTCAGTTAAAGACTCACCCAGAGCAAATCTACTGGCCTCTACAAATGAGAGAGAAGTCTCCAGGAGTTGACTTTTGAAGTTGAGTGTTGCCTTTTCATGAGTCTCTAGCCTTTTTGCCCACTACACAGGGTGGACTTGCCATCAGCACCTGTAATCTATCAGAAGAACCCTAATACAAAAATTCTATGCGTTATTTCAATAAACATATTTAAATATACTAATAAAAAGTTTGAATCTAAAAGTATAAATCAGGAAAATACTGTTATGGTTTGAATCTAAAATGTCCCACAAAGGTTATGTGTTTGAATATTTGGTCCCTAGGTGGTGACACTGTCTGGGAAGTTATGGAATTTGGGAGGATGCTATGAAGAATGATACTGGAGGCCACTCATGTTACATTCTGACAAAGAGCTTATATAAAGTCTTCCCTGTTCTAAGATGTTGAGTGAGGCTGAATTTAAAAGTAAAGAACAAATTAATTTGAAAGAGGAAATAAAATGAGGGTGACAAAATATTGAGGACGTTGCATGTTTGCTGCTTTTAGCCAGATTTATAGTGAAAAATGGCAAAACAGAAGGATTTAACAAAGAAGTATTTTAAGGAGGAAAACAAAGCCATAGTGGTGAGGTCAAGTTTGAAGTTGCCATACACAGGGCCAGCTCAGGCAGTGGTATGGTAATCACCAAAAAGTTAAGTACCAGCAAAGGAAAATCCGTTTTATCTCTGGGACAATAAAAATGCCCAGGGGTAAATCAGGCACAGTCCTTGGAGGTTGTGGAACTTTGGGAGTTGGGATCTAGCTTTGAGGAAGCGGGTCACTGGGGTGGGCCTTTGGAAGTTCTACCCAGACCCTCAGTTCCAGTAAAATTTCTACTTCTGATCCACCATGTTGTGAGGCACATTGCCACTGGCCCTGCCACCATGCCTCCCACCATTAGGGACTAAAATCCTCTATGAGCAGGTTCTCTGCCACAGAGAGGCCCAAGCTGATGTACACACTAACCAATAAAATCAGCTATATCAGTGAAAGTGTGTATTATGGCAAAAATTATTTGATTAACAAGGAGCCATGTTGACACCTGTAATCCCAGCAATTCAAGAGGCTGAGGCAGGAAGATCATGAGTTTAAGCCCAGAGGCAGCCTGTGCTCAGTTGGTAGAGTGCTGCTCTGTGTTGAGGCTCTGGGTTTGATCCCCAGCACTGCAAAAAGTGGGAGAAGGACTTGGCAGCTCACTCCTGAAACAATCCTAAAACACAATCAATCCTTGAAAACCCTATGAATAGCGGAGAAGGATTGACTTAGTGCTGGGCATGGCACAGTGCTCAGGAGTCTTTCCTTCTGTTGTACATAGGGTCTATATGAGTCAGACCCAAATTGATGGCACTTAACAATGACAGTGTATTGAAATGAAGAATAAAAAAGGGGGCTGGGAAAATAGACAGTGGTGGAATGCTGGCCTAGCATGTGTGAAGCTCTGGGTTTAACACCCAGTATGGGCGGGGGGGGAAGGCAAAATCAAACTCCTGAATGCTATCTATATAATAAAATTAATCTAGCAAAACTGTAAAAAATCATAGAAACAAATTGATTGACAAATAATTATTACAGATGATTTTATTAAACCTTCTTCAGAAAATTATAGATAAAACAGCTATGATTTTAATATAACATATAGATTCACTTTCAGTTTTAAATCATGCCTTGCTTTTTGACCCTTTCTTCTTAAACTTTTACTTTTTTCCAAGGTACAATACTTTATGCTAGAGTAGTAAGTCATCATTTATTGTAACTGGAATACATCTTCCATCACAATCCAAATGTAAAAGTCAGTATCTTTTGTGATGGCTCTGCATATAGTTATTTTCAGAGTCCCCTTGTCCAAAGGCATCTGGTAAGAGCATTTGTAATTATGTTACAAAGTTGAGGCAAGTACTAACGTAATTAGACAGTGATTTTCAAGTAAGCATTATAAAGAGCTCTACTGAATTAGGATGACTTCCAGGAAGATATTTAGAAAACAAAGTCATTAAAGCACTAGAAGTACAGCTTTGAGACTTGTATGATAGATTGGTGGGTTGATTATTAATTTTAAATGATCTGGAAAGATGATGACAATAACATTAAGCAATTTTATCTCAAGAACCTGTCAATAATATTATATAGATTATAATTTCTTTCCATAACATCAAAATTTACAATGAAATCTATTTCATTGAAAACTGAGATCATTTTAAGATGAATATATAGATGTATCATTCTTCTTAAGTTAAAGAGAGTTCAGTTTTAGAAAAATTAGATATACTTTTTTTCTACTAAGTGGCTCTTGTCTCAAAGTAAAGATTACAAAGGCAGCTAATTGAATCTATCAAACTTAGAGTCGGAGAGAATATTAATGGATATGCCATCCATGCATCTACCTTCCTATCTACCCATCTGTCCATTCACTCACTCATCTGTCAACTCTCCCATCTGTATACCCATCTATTATATATTTGTCCCTTATTCCCTATCCATGTCTCAATCCACTCACCACTCCACCCATCCATCAATTCCACTTTGTCTGCACTCCTGTCTCATTTGCTAATTCTTCCCTCCATCCATTGGTTTATTCAGTTAATATTTATGAAGAAGCTATTATGTGCCTGCCTGCAGCTGTACCACTGTGACATCCGATCTGGTCAGATTTCAGAAGCTGAGCGGGTCAGGCCTGGTTAGTACTTGGATGAGAGACTGCCTGGGAACACCAGGTGCTGTAGGCTTGGGGGAAAGACCTGACAACCCACTCCCAAAAAACAATCAGCTATAGAAAACCCTGTGAATAGCAGAGAAGCACTGACAATACTGTTTCACCTGTCACTATGAGTCAGACACCAACTTGAAGACACCTAACAATAACAACAAAAAGTAGTTACTGTATATTCTCAAATATAATCTGGAGACTTTTACCTTTTTCAGAGGGCTAAAAAATCAGATACAGTTTACAATCACATGAGGATTAGATTCATGATCGAGAGCTGTTTTAGGAGAAAATTACAGAATTACTGTATATTTTGTAAAAACAATACAATGCAATAATCTAGGATTAGATTGTGATGGAATAGATTCAAGAATATATACTATTTTTGAAGGATAAACTAATTCTTTTCTTTTGCTCTTGTCACATATAATAGAACTCTTTAACATTGTATTCAACTCCTTTGCCAATGCTATCCCCCAGTATCTCCCAGAGAAAAGAAATTTTTTTAATTAAAAAGTAATTAAATAATTTTAATTGTTTCCATTTTGTATTATTATATACTTAATTTAACACATAAGTAAATTGGATGAGATTATAGTTTAGTGGAACAGCATTTACCTAGCATGTGCAAATGTTATGCCCAGCTACAGAAAAAAAATATATAAAACATAGCCAGGCGCAGTGGCGCACCCTGTAATCCCAGCAGCTCGGGAGGCAGAGCAGGAGGATCACAAGTTCGAGACCAGAGGCAGTCAGCATAATTTAGCGAGACCCTGTCTCAAAAAAAGTAAAAAGAAAAAAAAGGGGCTGTAGGCGCCAGCTCAGTGGTCCAGCATTTGCACAGTATGCAAGCGTGAGGCCCTGAGTTAAACCCCCAGTACTGCACAAAAAAAAAAAAAAAAAAAAAGTAAAACAGATAATTAATTACATATGGCAGGATAAAGCACAATAGGTCTCAAACAGAAATAAAACTAAAATAACTCTAAGATCAAAACCAACATTCTTTAAAAACATTCTATGCTAACAATATCAGTAAGTTTATACTTAAACTTGTACAAATTTTATATTTTCCTTCTTAAACGTGTATTTGAAGTTGGAAGAATCTGAATTAGATGTTTGAAAAGCAGCAACAAAAATTTTCATGAAAGCAAAAGATCCTTCACTGCCTTCTTCAAACTATGCCATTATTTGAAATATTTGTTAAAATATAAAAGAGAGACTCAGAACCCTGCTCACTTATCCTAATAAAATGTAGTTATACAAGGTATGTTAAATCTGCCCTGATTTGCACACCAGTATAACACGGATATAGTTATACTAGAGAGTCACATTTTCAAAGGAGCATATAAAAGCTTTTTCCAAATAGTCCAACCTTAAATGTGTGAAAAATGGAATCTTGCTGGTATCTTTTTCTGGGTACATTAAACAATTCCATGTGAAAGAATATTTGAATTTCCAATAGCGTCTTTGAACTTGATTTCACGAGGCTTCCAAGAATACTTTTTAAGTTTGAGGTCAATTGTCTGGATTGCAGCCTAGATTGAACCCCAGGAGTTTTCCTCCATGACCCACCAGGCGGGTGCAAGGATAACCTTCTCCCAGGGAAATTCAAGGCTTTGTCCTAGGAGACACGAGATAGATTATAGGCCCTCTTCCTCAAAGGCCACACTATGAAACACCTTTTCAGGTCACTTAAAATACCCACCTATCACCCGAACCAGGACATCCATGCAAGCCAAGGCAGCACTGCCTTCCATAGGACGAATGGACTCATGGGATCAGGAGAACTTTTTAAAATATTGCTTGAGCATCTTTCACTTTTGTACTTCAACATGGAAGGTGTGATTAAAAAAAAGAATGTTTATATATTTTTTTAAAATTATTACAGTAAAAGACAAGTTGCCGTTACTCCCCCTCAACATATCCTCCCCCCTTGCTTCACATTGTTCAGGAAATCTTTTTCCATGGATGTCTTTAATTACATGGTCTCGGCTGCCTCCTCAATGTCCTGAATCAATCGGAAATGTTTACCTTTCTTCGTGGTCATTTTGACTACAGGAAAGGGGCAGAAGTGGCACCGTGCAAGACTCAGTAGATAAGGTGGAGAGGACACTCCATCATGTTTCTATTTGACAGAAATTGCCATTCCCGAGTGTTGTCATGTCAGAGGGTAAAACTAAAGACATTCACGAGAGAGGACTTCCAGAACTGCCTCAGAAATGCTAGGGATGATGGGATGATTGTGTTTGAAGCCAGGGGGAATATTTTAAGGGGACTAATGCCAATGTGTATTTTCCCATAATAATTATTTTTTAATTTAAACATTCACTGTATTTTTTTTTATCACACCTTGTATTTGCCAATCACACTTCTCCCTAACATCAACCATGAGCAAAGGAAGTGGGGGGAGCAGCAATGTATTTTCATCATTCTCTTTCACACATGTGAATGTACACATATCTCTCAGTAGATTCTTGGAAAATTACGTGAATAACTATTTACAATAAATAAACTCTAAATTACCTCTCCCATACTCAAATGATTCACTAAAGTTCTCACTGATAATCTTGTTGCTGTTGTTCTTGTTGCAAGGTGACATTGAGTTGCATTGGACTCATGGTAACCCTTATACAGTTTTCACTGGCTGATTGCTTTTCAGGATTGCTTTGGGAATGGTTCTTCTCCTGTTCTTGCAGAGCTGGGGATCAAAACCAAGTCTTTAGAGAGTGTAGTGCAGCATTCTACCACCTGAAATAAACCCCAGCCCTTTTGATAACTTTGTTGTTGTTAAATGCCTTTGAGTCAGGTCTGACTCATAGTGACCCTGCATACAACACATGAAACACTACCCGACATAGTGCCATGCCTGGCACTACTGTCAGTGCTTCCTGCTATTCATAAGGTTTTCAATAGCTAGCTGTTTTGGGGAGTGGGTTGCTGGGTCCTTCTTCCAAGCCTACAGCACCTGGTGTTCCCAGGCAGTCTCCCATCCAAGTACTAAGCAGGCCCGACCCTGCTTAGTTTCTAAGATCTGACACGATCAGATGCCAAAGTGGTATGACTTTAAGCCTGATAATCTTAGATTACTCACGTTGCTTCCTGGCCAGGAAAGCTGGTGTTTTTTTTCAGAAACTGTGATAAGCTATAGTAACCAGTGTGTTTTTGTTTGTAAAACTGAATTAGAACCAATTTTATGGTGGTATTCAAGCCTGTGGTCCAAGTAGTATTGACTACATGTGTGAATTGGTAACAGACCTTGATCCCCATGGGTTTTAGTGTCATTATTTCTTAAAGACTGACAATAAATTTCAGGCATTTGAAACAGTGGCTGCTATTCAGTATTTGCTGTAAATAAGTTTGCCATGATTGGTGTTTGAAGGATCAGTAAAGTGCCTGAGAAAACTAGTGTCTAACTTAAATTATAAATCATCCATGTAAGTATTTTCTGGTGAAAATAATTCTAAAGAGGTATTATATAAATACTGGATGTGTTTGTTCTCAGAAGTATTTGCAGGGATACTCAGAATTTCCTTAAGCTTTGAGGTTGCGCCAAGACCATTTAGATGTGTCCAGAGGTACATACACATACAGACACAATTAAAATTAGCCTAACCTGGAATTTATCTGAAGATACATTTAATTAAGCACTACTTTTTATCTTCCTATTTTATTTTTAATCCTTATAGCTGCAAATATGACATGGTTACAATCCAATAGTTTGTCCTGAAGGCATGAGTAATTTAAAAACTCAATGGAGATTTTTGATCAAGTTTAGACATATTTTGTTAATATTCCTTACAGAGTCTACCCATTTATTAATATGTCAGAAGGTCTCTTTAAGCGGTAATTTTTCTCATCAATTTAATATGACAAAACATGCCTTTCCATAGTTTCATATTATCCCTAAATCTGATTATGTCACAGATGTATAATGAGTAAAGACTAATTATACAATTAGCTGCTGTTCTGTTGCATTTGAGAAACTATCCATATTATATTACTCTAAAAAGCTTCCCTTACACTCAGGGTGATGGTCTTTGGGTTTAGAACAGCACATTATTTTTCCTCCCATCAATGATGTTAAGACTGGGACTCTAGAACATCCCCAAATACAATGCAGTTGACTTTCACATTGTAACATATTGATTTATTAGGGACAAGGCTGTGCATGTACTGTTGCTAACTAAATCTTTTGTTCTTATGTGAAATATTGCAGCACTAGCCACACATAGATTCCTTCCTTCTTTCCTTCCATCCTTCCTTTTTTTCCTCCTTCCTTCCTTCCTTTTCTTTCTTTTTTCCTTTTCTTGTTTTCTTTCTCCTCCTCCTTCAACTCTTTTTCCCTCCTCCTCTTCTTTCTTCCTCCTCCTCTGTCTTCTTTTTCTTCTCCTCCTCCTCCTTCTCTTTCTCCTCCTCCTCCTTTTCTCTTTCTCCTTCTCCTTTTCCTTCTCCTCCTTCTCCTCCTCTTTCTCCTCCTCCTCCTCCTCTCCCTCTCTCCCCCCACTCTCTCATACTGGGGATGGAACCCAGGGCCTCCAGCATGCTAGACAAAGTCTACCATGGAGCTGCACTCCATTTTTGAAAGAGAGGGTAAAGATAGAATAATAAAAAGTTTTATGTGCCTTAGCTAAAAATAAGACATTTAAATTTTATGCAAAGGGACATATTGAGAGTAAAATTTATCATGTGAATTATTACAAATAGGAGACCCTAGACATATCATAGCTTATATTTATGATGTAGCAAATTAGTTGATAGAATTGTATTAGCAAGTATAAAATATAGTTTTATTTCTTGAAGGAATTTTTTAAAGATTGTTTTAAAGTGTAACGCTCTTCAGAATGATGGTGTTGTTAATCTCCGGGTAGTTCTATATCCGTATAAATTTTACATCATGTTAGAACCTCAGTTCTGTTTATCCATAAACTCATAGGCATGTGATTCCCCTCCCAGCTCAGGCAGCCTCATGAATTAGAGGAGTAAATACAAAGGTTAAGATTGAAGCAGGGCAACAACTCTTTCAGAGAACTCAATAAATTCTTTTCTCTTGATTCAAACAAACAAATACCACTGTTGCCACATTCCTGGCATTAAGTGGATTTGACCAGGTTACAACCCATGGCCTGGTACTGCCTGTTCTTAGATGCTGGATTGTTTTGCAGACTGACACTCTCTTAACCTTTATTATGATTTTACATCCATCTTAGAGAGCTATGCTCAGACTGTAGTCCCATAACGGTCATCTGATCATCATGACTTGACATGTGGGAATGCTCTACCGAAAGAAACAAAAATTGTGTTCAAAAGAAGAGTTTTATATACAGGGATTTTTAAAATAAATCATAATTTACAATACTGTTTTCAGCCTTCTGTTTTCTTAGGCTTTCCTGTCACCTCACAAATTGTTTAGCCTCTGTGGCTCTGAGTTTTATAGGAATCATTGCTGCTTTATTAGACTCTGAATCATGGAATCTTTCTAATTGAGCAAAAAGTTCTAACCCATTCTATGACCAAAATGGTTAGTATTTGTGACAGCTGAATTCCCACTATGGTCACCTGCGAGAGCATTGTCACCTGAACTTTCTACTTCCAATCTGCCAAAATCTCTTCACTCACAGTTAATAGAGAGTTAGGTTTAGTTTGATTGCTTTTGACAGTCCTTTTTCTTCCAAATTGCCTCAGCGAGCCTGTAAGACAACTCTAGAGCATCTGTTTTTCCCTTTTCTGACAGCATGTCACATTAAAATACTAGCAACCACCATCACTAATCAGGCATAAAAACACTCTGAATAATAATAGTAATGATAAATAGAATGTATTTAACTCTTTATTCTGATTTATCTAGCTGGAATCTGACACCACATCCAAGGAGTCTTCTAACCAATGGGGAAATAGTTACATAATCTAATTAACTAGCAGTAATTAATTAGAAGTTGTGTCCATTTCAAGTGAAGCATGTGGTTTAAAATATAATTTTTAAACATAATACCATTTTTTTTGGTAAAGACATTTGCTTTCAAAAAGCTTATATAAAAATAACAATTGGAGGAGGGAAAAAAGTATCTTAGAGATTATCAAGCTACTAGAGGTAAAATAAATGATTGGTAGAGTATTGAAGACTTTGTAATATCAATGAGTGTTAAAGGAAGTATCAGTGAACATTACCAATTTTGACAGATTATGGTCCCAAGAGAGGGTGGTTAGATTGATTCTAAATGACTGTGAGACAGATTGGATTTACCAAAAGAGTCTTGGAAAACCTAATTCTCAGTGTAACCACATGTCTTGCAACAAATGACCTTTGGATTTATAATGTATTTTGAAAAGAGATTAAATATTATATATATATATATATATATATATATATATATATATATATGTTGTTGTTAGCTGCCATACAGTTGGCTCTGATTCATAGCAACCCTATTTACAAAACATTCCCTGACACTGTGTCATGACCATGATCTTTTTTATTTTTAAGCCCATTGTTGCAGCTACTGTACCACTCCATGTAGATAATCATTGTTTTTGTTATTGTTAGGTGCCATTGAGTTGGTGTCTGACTCATAGTGACCCTACATACAATAGGCAAAGCACTATTATTAGTGCTTCTCTGCTATTTACTGAGTTTTCAATGGCTGATTATTTTTGGGGAGTGGGTTGTCTACAGCACTTGGTGTTCCCAGGTGGTCTCCCATCCAAGTACTAACCAGGCCTGACCCTGCTTAGCTTCCAAGATCTGAAGGGATCAGATGCCACAGTGGTACGGCTGCAGGCAGATAACCATTAGACCTTCAAAAAAGTAAAACCAAAACATACAGAGTTGTATTACAGAGATTTTAAAGTGATTAGCCAAAATATCAAATCTGTATTTGAATGTAAGATCATACACAATTATGTAAGCTTACTGAGGTTAGACTTACACTCTATAGAAAATTGCACTTTTCACAATAGCAAGTGTATGGAATCAACCAAAGTGCCCTTCAACAGAAGAATGGATAAAAAAAACTATGGTACATATACATGATGGAATACTACTCAGCAATCAAGAAAAATGAAATAATGTCATTTGCAGCAAAATGGATGGAATTAGAGAAAATTATTTTAAGTGCACGAACCCAAGCTCAGAAAGAGAAACACCACATGTTCTCACTCATATGTGGGAGTTGAATCAAAATTATAAGAAGGAAACATCCTTTTCAAAGGCCGCATCAAAATAAAATGAAAAAAAAATAGCTAAGAATGGTGTCAATATAAACGGTCTAAAAAATGCATGCAATTGTTCTGACAAGATAATAACAAAGTTCACTACAGAAAAAGTTTCTATCTTAAACAGAACTGGAACTCAAGTACACATAGAAAAATATTACCAAGTAAATGATAGAGAAGACTTAGATGGGGAGGGTGGGAGGGGAAGCATACAAGAGGGTAAGGGGACACCTATATGAATAATGCACATCAAAATGCATATATGTAAGTGCCACAATGAAAAGCATGTCAGAATGAATCACATTAAGGTGTACATTAAAAATGTCCAATAAAAAAAGAAAATTATATTGGATTTATGATTGAATTTTTATGTTATATTTCCTTAACAAACAATAGAGTCAAAATAGGCTACCTGAAATTTAAATATATTTACATTTTACTTTTTTTGCTATCTTCAAAAAAATGTTGCTCAACCGAAAAAATAAAATTGAGAGAATACTTATATTACTTAAACATTAAAGTATTTTTAAGAAAGCATTTAAAACACCAATTACAAAATATTTTTATCTGCTCATTAAAGGAAAAGCTCAGGGTTCTTTACTAAGAAACATTTATTTTTAAAAGTACAGAAGACAAACACTTCCCTCCCTCCTTTCAGGATTTTGAGATGTTTACTATTTTTTCATTCTAAATTTTTTTAAAAAACAACTATGTTGAGGAGATTCTAAAGGTTTCAAACAGTACATAGTGGATTTTTTTGCTAATTATTATTCGTAAAGTTTAATGCCATAATATATGGTATTTCCTTTTTGTTGCTGCTGTTGTGGGACTTGGGCATTGAACCCAGGGGAGACACACATACTTTGCAAGTGCTCTACCTCGGGGTTGTACATCCAGACCATTTTTTATTTTTTGTTTTGATTCAGGGTCTAGCTAAGTCATGCAGACTTCCTCTAGCCTCAAACTCATGATCCTCCTGCCTCCACTTTCTGAGTCACTGAGATTATAGGCATGTGCCACTACACCCAACTTTATGTACTATTTCTTAATACTTATGCTTAGTACATAAATACAGATTTTCTGTGCCTTGTGGCAAACTTCTGAAATGGTGATAAAGTAATACAGATTGTTCAAGGAAGTTCACATTTTCCAAATACCTACTAGGTGCCAGGAATATTATGTCTGTTGATGCATCTGAACTCTACCTCAAGTCTACCTGATAGGTCACACTTATAAAAAGGAAGCTTTTAAAGCTGAGAGGTATTGAGGAAAATTCCCAGTGCCATGACTAGAGAGTGGGGCACTTTTTCCAATTCCACTCTTCTGGAGGACACCTTGTCCCCCATCAGCCCCTGCCACACCTACCACCCTGCCACCGCCCTGGGCAAACAGCAAGGCTAAGTTTTGACTTTTCTGACCTTTCCTCATGAGATGACTGTAAAGAATGTGGACACTTCAGATAGAAAACATAAGACTCTGGGCTCTCCTTTGGTAGACCCTTAGTTTAGCCTTGTTTTATAGATTTTACATTTAGAGAAAGGTAACACAGAGAAACATCCTTGGGCATGACCTAACATGAAACTTTGGAATAGCCAGAAATAGAATGGGCTACATTGAACACTCTTTAAACAATGAACATCAATAGATAAATTTGGCAAGCTATTAAATATTGTGGAGCCTTAGTTTCTTTATCTCTAATGTAAGGACAACGGTGAACTTTCAGTGTCGATGATGGAATTTATAAACTCATGTATCAGATTCATAGATAATCTTATATTGCAATTTGCAGTGGTCTTTGCCAGGTATCTAATGATAAATAAATTATATTAGCCTTACCCTCAGGGAGGTAAAATTTTAGTGAGTTAAATGTTATAATGCATTTAAGAGGAGATTGATCTAAAATAACCAAACCAAATTCACGTATAATTGGAAATCTGATTTCTGAAATAAAGAGAAATGACTTGATGGCACGATAGGGACACATACCATTCTACTTTCCCAAATTTGTGACATTGGAATTGAGACGTGCAGAATGAAGGAATGAAAATAGCAATGAAAGAGTGAAGAAGAATAAAGAAGGAAAAAATAAAATGAAGTGAGACCAATCTGAGGGTTTTTTTCCCACAAAAAAGATCCATATTTGCAAGGGGCACATCACACTTACTATGACTCAAAGGCAGAGAATAATGCAAAAAATAGAAGGAGAAAAATCCCAGAGAAGGCCAGTTCATGTAACTGTGAGACTGTGGCCAACAGTCTGATATTTAACTTAGCATATGAGAATGTAAGGAAGAAAAGTACCATGAGTAGAGCTAACCCAGAATAGGGCTTAAACATAGTTACTTTCTAAACAGTAATGGAGAACAGATTGGCAGGCTGTTCAGAATAGACATGCAGAGACCATATAAGTGTGATTATGGTGATCCTGTGAGAAATGGACCATGGCTGGAGAAGGGTGAGGAAAAGAATTAAAATTTCTGAAGGACATGTAAGAAGTGAGTGAACTGTTCCCAAAGAAGACTAAGAATGAGGCCAGTATTAAGAGGGACTCCTTCAATTAGGCAACAAGATGGAAAGTGGTCTTTTTAAAGATAAGGGATATTCACAAAGATTGTTATTCATTACATCTCTGTAGGAGAGGACACACATCATTTTGGATAAGTTGGATTGTAAGGGTCATTGGGATATCAAGTAAAGATGATCCAAGGCAGTAAGTATAAAAACTCACAGTTCAGCTCACAGATTGGCTCACAGTTCAGCTCTAGTACTGAAGCTAATGTACAAATGATAATAAAGACATAGATGAGAGTAAAGTTGCATAGTATGACAATATAAGATAAGGAGTAAAGATGTATCTGAGTGAAGAGCTAAGTATTGAATAATAACAATTTTGAAAGACTGGTTCTAGCCGGACGTGGTGCTGCATGACTATGATGCCAGCAACTTGAGAGGAGGATCACTGGTTTGAGGCTAGAGGTAGCCTATGTAATTTAGTAAGATTGTGTCAGGATAAAAAACTTAAAAAGGACTGGGGGTGTGGGAGTGTAGCTCAATGGCAGAGCACATACAGAAAGTATGAATGAGGCCCTGGGATCAGCCCCCAGAACTGAAAATAAAAAAAAGACTTATTCTACTATTCTAGAAGATGAATAGTGGTACTATGAAGCAAAATTGAAAAGAAATTCAAGAGAATAGTATAAGCCACATAAAGTGTTGCTTAAAGAGGAGATACAATGGGAATTTCAAAGTAAGCTTTGATTTTTTTAAAAAAAGGAAGTTATTTTAAATTGTGATAATATTCAAAATAAGTTTTCATATGAAATTGTACATAGTAGACATAGCTAAAGAATACAAAACTTGAAAATCATTCTAAATATGATTACTCTCTAGGGAGGAGGATCTGGCAACCCCCTCCCAAAAATCAATCTGCCATTGACAACCCTATGAACAGCAGAGAAGCACTGACAATAGTGTTTCCCCTGTTGTACAGAGGGTCACTATGAGTTGGATACTGACTCGACAGCACCTAACAACAACAGCAAAGAATTGTATACTTATAAATTCAAATTTATGGAGCTATAATCAGACAGAAAATGATTTATCCACACTATTTATTTGGAGATGATCTATTAATTGGGAGAAGGACATGGCAACACACTCCCAAAAGTCAATCCACCATTGAAAACCCTATGAATAGCACAGAAGCACTGACAACAGTGTTTTGCCCATTGTACACAGGGACACTATGAGTTGGACACCACCTCTATGGCACCTAACAACAACAACATCTATTAATACAGAATAGAATAGGTAAAATTCCAGGAAAGCTTACTATTCACCTTACTTCAATAAACAGAGCAACAGATTTTTGAACAGCAACCCAGATGGTCACTGCACTGCATTGTTTTCATGCATTAAACTCATTTGTTGTTGTTGTTAGGTGCCATTGAGTTGTATCTAACCCATAGCAACCCTCATAGGGTTTTCAATGACTAATTGTTTCAGGATTGCCTTTGGAGTAGATTGCCATGTCCTTCTCCCATTTTTGTGGTGCTAGGAATTGAACCAGGGACCTCAGAAACTGCAAAGTGGCACTCTACCAACTGAGCTAAATCCCAGTCCATTAAACCCATAGCCATTAGTAATTTGAAATATGACATTCCATTTACAGGTATTACACTTAAAAGTATGATACTAGAGTTTTCTGTGATATAGTAAAAGATATTATTTTTATAATATAGTATAAGAGCTTATGTTTATAATCTGCAAGTTGGAAGGATATTATTCTTGAGAGATATTAGTAAGAGTATTCCATGTCTTAGCCTGCTGTCATGCCATCACTTCCAGTGCATGTTCAAAAAGTAGACTGTTGAGCTCTCTATCTAGCCAATAAAATCCTGAATGGATTTTTTTTCTTTACTTATTAACTTCAGACAGTAACTATTGACTTCTCCTCATGTATAAGACAAGATATATATCTCAATTACACTACATTGTTTGCCTGAACTTGTCCGACTTCCAAATCCATGTCAGTCTTGTTTTCAATTATAAATATTTATTGGTTATTATTATCTTATTAAATAGTATACTTCATCATTTATTTCCTGATATACCAACTTAAGTTAGTATCTCTTGGTTCCTGTGTATATAATTACTGTGCCTGTTCTTCCCCCTACTTCTTCACCCACTGCTTAGTCTAATGCCCATCTATTATGCCATTACTTCCTCTTTATTCATAGCTTTTATATTTATTCTATACTCACAATTCTGTTCTTTTGTTTATACTACTTTAAAAATTTTTTAATTATAAATATCCAATAATACACACTCATGGACGTCTTATTCACTGTAGAGTAAAAGAACAGAATTGGACCCTAGAGAAAGTATAATTCTAAGTTACTAAAAACATGTCATTTGAAAGATAATGCAACTAAAAATGGAAACATATACTGATGGGATCAATGTCTTGTTTCTTTATTATTAACAATGAGATTTAGTTTCTAAGTTACATCATTTGTTACACAGAGTCTATTTCCTTTTAAGATACTCCCCCCTGAATGTTGGAGATTTGATTACTAAAAGCTGGAGTCCTTTATCAGCACACATCCTTGTTAGTTTTAATGTTAATTGAATCCAATATATCACTTTTTCCTGGATCTTGTCCGTTACCCATTTCTAAAGAAATATTTCAAAGGCAGAATGTGGACATCGAGTTTTCTGTATTTTTGGACATTGAATTTCTGCAAACATTTTTTTTCCCTCCTCACACTTTAATGGCCTTTTGACTGGGTATAGAATAAGTTCTTAATTATTTCCCCTCATACTTTGACATATTTCTGCACCTTCCTCTTCCACCCAAATTGGGAGAAACTTGTGTTGCCTACTTCTCCAACTGCAGTTCACTGCAAGCTCCTGCCTCACATCTGTCAGTACCCCCTAACTCTTCTGATGTACCAGGAATTTGTGAAAATACCTGATAAACTCATACACCTTCCTGGAATTCACAGAATTTTAATGATCACACCAAAGACTTTTTTAGGAACGCAAAGTAGCCCAGTGTGAAAAATTTTGCCTTATTTATAAATTTTCATCAGAATATTTTAAGGTACTCATTTTATGCAATAAGAAACTAGCAAAGTTCTCTGATTTTCTAGAACTGTCAAAAGTGCCTATTGTAGTATATATAGATTTTCTAAAGTTTATCTTGCGATACATTCTGGAAACCTTTAGCCATAGAGTCAGCATGTAATCTTTTTCACTGTTCAGTCTGAGTTGAACTTATATGAATTAGTTCTCATTCATATTATTCAAATCCAAGAACTTTTACTGTTCGATTTATATCTATGTCAATATATTATCTACATAGAAATGGATGGCCAAAAAATATGTAACCAGGGAAAATAACATAGATATAAGGGCTGCAGTTCTTTGAAGGAGAAAACACAATCTTATATTCCTGAATTGAATTAATCAAAATGCATAGGGCTCATGAGAGTGGTGTGATTTTTATATGAGTCTGAAATTTAAACCTTTGCAGATAAGATTTATGATATTATGAAATTAATCCCAGAATACCTGAGATAACAAAAGGCCTCTTCAAGTGCAGATTTGTATCCTTAAATGGCAGAATCAAAATATTCAAAGAATAAGACTGAATAAATTTGAAGACATTTCACTTAACCACACCTAAACTTGTCTCATCAATTTTTTAGTAAAAAGATATAGAAATTAATGCCAGACATTTCTCATGTATCATTGCAATCTTTACAGTTGTAAGAAAGCAAAACTAAATTGTTTAGTAAAGCTTTTTTGTAGTGTGAGCTCAGAAAATTTCAACAAATCTTTCAAAGTCTTTACAGTATCCTCAAATTAAGAACTTCCTTCTACTATGTGTCGGAACAAGCAGAACAGAAATTAAAAATGACAGGTAAAATGTTAGTTTTCAGAAAAAGCCACAAAGGAAAACTGTGTACTTAGAGCATATCTATTTTTTTGTTGTTGTTGTTGAAATGCCTTACTTGCTATCTTCGAATGTACGAAGGTTGGTAAATTTAATAGTTTGATATTCTTAACCTTGGATGGCCATGGATTCTGACAGATGAGCAGATGATACAGCTTCAAAGAATCACAAACCCTATGTAACTGAAAGTAATGTTTTCTGCTTTTTGCATTTTTCAGTCCTCCAAAATTTCACTAGAGTCTGCAAGGAGTCGTATACCAGAGGGGTTTACGAACCATCGTGGCAAAAACTGGGGAAATCAGAGTGAAGAGATTTAGAAGCATGGCAGAGGGATTTGCCTTTAATCAGTAGCAGTTCTCAAGTACCTCACAGTTTTTGCTCACCAAGCTCTGAAAAGGGGAACAAAAGGTGTAAGAAAAGGAGGAACTCACAGGAGATATCAGAGGAGTCCTTATGTCATTCTGCATCCAGAGTTATCCTAGGCCAGTGCACGTAGGAAGGGATAAGTAGCTGCCTCAGCCTGCTCAGTACAGACTGGACACAGCAAGGCAGTGGGGGTGTTGGGAGAGGAAAAGCCAGAACTCAGGTGTGCAGTGATTTCAGCAAAAGGAAATAGTTTAAAAACTATTAGGTGTATACTCCTTTAATAGTGTGCTGCAGCATCACTCAAACACAATCACTGAAACTGCAATTTCAGTAATTAAGACTCAGTATAACTGCTTGTAAATGCAAACTCTTTGCTTTCTAATTTATTTTATCAAAAAAAAAATTGGTTCCACACCATATTGTGTGGGTCTTGACATACCATTTGGACATGGGCTTACAGTTTGGTAAATATTATTTCAGATGCCTTTGAAGCCCAATAATTCTCTTCTGGAATCAGCGTGAACATCCAGATTCACAAAAAATGCTAATTCCATTCATAGCAAAGAAACAAGCAAAACGATAGAGAAATTTATTATTTCCCCACTACCCAACACAATGCATGTCCACTTCGCCCTCTACTGCCTTTTAATTCTTTTTAATGCTTTACTTTGTAAAATTCCCTTATTTCATTTCATCTGTACTATATATTATCATCAAGATGCCTAATGCACAATAGACATATGTGTCTAGTCATCTTTGAGGGTGACAGAATGCCAGAATCCATTGCAGTGAGGTATGGATGTTGTGATGTGCCATCAAGTCGGGTCTGAATCATAGCAACCCTGTGTACAATGGATGAAACATTACTCAACACTGTGCTATGCCGAGCACTATTGTCAGTGTTTCTCTGTCTTTCATAGTTTTTTCAATGGCTGACTTTTTGTTGTTGTTGTTTTTTGATTTTTTGATTTTTTCTTTTGGGTGGGGGAGTGGGCTGCCAGGTCCTTCTCCCAAGCCTACAGCACTTGGTGTTTCCAGGCAGTCTCCCACCCAAGTACTAACCCGGCCTAACCCTGCTTAGCTTGCAATACTGCAGGTAGAGATAGAAACCTTAATCTTCTGTTGTTGTTGCTGTTGTTAAGTACCATTGAGTTGATGTCCAACTCATAGCGACCCTATGTACAAGAAATGAAACACTATTGTCAGTGCTTCTCTGCTATTCATAGGGTTTTCCATGGTTGATTGATTTTTGGGAGTGGGCTTTCAGATCAATCTCCCAAGCCTACAGCACCTGGTGTTCCCAGACAGTCTCCCATTCAAGGACTAACCAGGTCTAACCTGCTTAGCTTCCAAGATCTGAGAGGATCGGATGCCACAGGGATAGAGCTGCAGGCATTAATCTTTTGTAAGTATGGGTATATTTATGTCTTTCTAGGAGGCCTTTGTGTTGACAAAGTAGGCTCTTTATTGATGATTTAAGGAGAGAGTATTATATTTCACTGAATTCAACTTGTCATAGGTTAAAAGATGCATCTCAATTTCAAACATGTTGCAGTATAAAAATATGTGCAGATCTGAATTGATATAGAAACCCAAACAAGAGAAATTTAACTCAGCAATAGTACTGACAAGATTGGTGATTACTGATCCATAAGAAAATGAATAGATAGCAATATCTTACATCTGCAACAATAGGCTCAAATATAAAAAGATTGTGTGCATGACAGTGTTGGGTAGCGTTTTGTTCTGCTGCGCTTACAGTAGCTATGGGTTGGATCTGACTCAACAGCATCTAACAACATCTCTAAACCATATACAGGTAATTGGTAAAATAAATTTTATTATAGCTGGATAATGGAATATTATGTAGCCACTACAATTTGAATTGCCTGCAGCCATAGCACTGTGGCATCCGATCCCTTCAGATCTCGGAAGCTAAGCAGGGTCGGGCCTGGTTAGTACCTGGATGGGAGACCACCTGGGAACACCAGAAGCTGTAGGCTTGGGAGAAGGACCTGGCAACCCCCTCCCAAAAATCAATCTGCCATTGAAAACCCTATGAACAGCAGAGAAGCACTGACAATAGTGTTTCCCCTGTTGTA
>VMDO01000385.1:10000-204814 GCA_007922755.1 Pedetes capensis | reverse complement strand
GCACCTAACAACAGCAACAACAACAATTTGAATTATATCTACCTAGTTTGGTCTCAGGATTGTTAGTTTTATAGTAAAGTAAAACATAGGTTTCAAAACAGTATGTGTCTTATGATCTCATATTTGTAATGCACAATAAATATAAATGGATTCACACATAGCTGAGCAAAAACAAGTTGGAAGAACGTAAATAAAAATCAACAGTTATTTACAGCAAGTGGCATGCTTTTGGGGTGGTGGGCATATTAAGAATTACAATAATACTTTTGTCTATCTGGGGTGGTGTGTGTGATGTACGAACTTTTTGTTCTTAGTATCAAGTGTATGCTACTCCAAACATAATAAAAACAGTAAAGGCACTCGGTTGTAAAAGGAATCAATAATCAGATTTGTTAACCTATATTTAATTTACATGAATAAAATGGTGAGCAAAAACAAGTCATCTCCCTGTCTTTTTTGAGATACACTCAAGACTGAGATATAAAAGTAACACTCCAGTGACTCTTCAATGATAGAAATATTATTTTTCCTCCAGGAGTTTAATCTGGCATTGTTTTCAGTATGTGGTTATTATTTAGAACTGGAGAGTAAAAGATGACTACTTTTAAGAATCTGTTGTAACTATTTTAAATGTTTAGAAAAATAGAAATCATTGTTATTTGTTGCCACCAAATCAGATCCCACTCAGCGACCCTCAGTTTTCAATGGCTAATTGTTTTGGGATGGATTGCCACGTCCTTCTCCTATTTTTGCTGTGCTGCAGATTGAACCCCGGTCCTCAGAGAGTACAGAGCAGCACTCTACTAACTGAGCTAAATCCCTCCTCATAACAACCCTCAGTGTTTTCAATGGCTGATTGTTTCAGAAGTCCACTGCCACATCTTTCTCCCATTTTGGAGCGGGGGGGGGGGGGGGGGGGGGGGGGGGGGGGGGGGGAGGCTGGGGATCAAATTCCAGTTCTCAAGAACTACAGAGCAGCGCTCTGCCAACTGAGCTAAACCCCAGCCCCAACTGAGCTAAATTGCCACATCCTTCTCCAATTTTTCAGGTGCTGGGGATCAAACCTGGGTCCTCAGAAAATTCAGAGCAGCACTCTACCAACTAAGCTAAACCCCAGTCCCAAAATATAAATAGACATTGTTTTTGCTGTTAGCATGTTCACTGATTATAGACTCACTTTGCAGGCCCTTCACTATCAAAGCGCTCAGCAATATTCCTCATATTAATGTGACATGAAAATCTCAGTCTTGTCATATTTACCTCGAAGGTCACTTCTGCCTAATACTGTCCACTGACGAAGCTGGTGACAGTCATATAGATCAGCAATGTTCTGAGGGCAGATGACATGCATTCCTAGGGAGCATGGGAAAGAATTGATGATCAATCCAAGACAGCATCCACTCTCATGACCAATTCTGAGTATAAACTACAGTTATTCCAGCATTCTAAGAATTTAGAGTTCCGTTTCCCTTTCTTTGACGCTGTTTGGAAACAATTAGCTCACCAGCCTTGGGTGACTTCAGAAACAGTCACTACAATGAGCTCTGTGTGGTCCGCCTCTGCCTTCCATGTCCTTCCCAGTAGCACAGTCTATGTGTGAATTTTTACATACTAATATGCACACTGTGCCTTGGAGGCAGGCACAGTGATCATGTCTCAGGGGGTGTGGGCTGGGTTATCTATGGGACCAACCTGTCAATGGACACCCTGAATATAATGTGGAACCTAAGCTATTTGTGGTACGTGTAGGAGAATTTGAGTAGAAGATAAAGCACAATGCTCCAAACCTGGTGTCGGGTACTTTTTTGTACGCTTTTGCTTTGTTCTGTTTATTTTTTAATAGAATTTACCATTCTGCTCCTTGTGGTGGTGGTGGTGGTTATGTGCCATCGTGTCAGTGTCTGACTCATAGCAACCCTTTGTACAACAGGCAAAACATTATTGTTAGTGTTTCTCTGCTATTCATAGGGTTTTCAATGGCTGATATTTTTTCAGAGTGGGTTTTTGTGTCCTTCTCCCAAGCCTACAGCACCTGGTGTTCCCAGGCGGTCTCCTGTCCAAGTACTGACCAAATCCGACCTGGCTTAGCTTCTGAGATCTGATCCAATCAGACACCACAGTGGTATGGCTTACAGGATTTCTGCTCCTTAGTAGAGGTATATTCTATGCATACAGCAATTATTACTCTTATTCCTATATTTTTCACATTGAGATGTGTTCTATTTTCTATTAATTCTATCTTTCAGATGAAGATGTCTTCTCAAATGAGTCTTAGATGTTTGTCCAGAAATAAATAATAGGAGCAATTACATTAGGTCTTACATACCAGCATCCTGACCACAGTACTTTACTTTTCTTAACTCCCCAAGCCTGAGGAAGGCAATCTAAAGGAGGTATTGATTGTTTAAAAACAAACATTGTGACAAAGGAGATTAATATTCAGCCACTTCACACCTGTGTACTTTCTGTTGTTTTATTTGCTAATAGTTCATTGTCTAACCCATCATGGTTACTAAATAGTTTGGATACTACTTTGGATATTATTGCCTAAATTTTAAGTTGTTCATTAAAATGTGAAGCAAATTAAATTAGAATATTGCACATATTCTCCAATATGTTTGTTGGAATTGAAAGGAATAGTACAGTTGTTATCATAATTATTTTATATCTAAAAGGGATGTCACAGAGTTTAATGTACAAATTATGAGTGATATTTGTATTTTAAACCATTACAAAAAGATTTGTATTCTTACAAAATACAAAATGTACCTTTTTCTAATCAATCCAAGATTAATTTCCCCCTCTAGTAGTCTCTCTTCCTATCATGCTGTAAAATAGCAGATATGCATTTTTCTTTCATCTCCATGCAATCTTTTTAGAAAATGAATCCCCAGTGGAGAAACTCAGTGTTCTGCAAGTTAACAGGAAAATACCATTATAGCCAACGTAAATTAGGTTGAATACTTTTGTGTTGTTTAGAACTATTCTCGCAGGCAATTTTATACCATAAATGCCAGATTAACTCATAAATTATTTCACTGATCATTCCCACTATCTTATAACAAAAATAGAAACTCATTAAAAAATCACCCTATCCCATATACAAAGATAGACAGATTTATAGTGTCGGAAATCTTAGCGGGTGCTCGGGAGGTGGAGTAGGAAGGTTTGGTAAATAGAGCCTAATTGATTCTCAGAGTTTTCTGCAGTGTTATCTTGAGAGCTGATTTTGTCTTAGCATATAGAATCAATTTATGATTAAGAAATGTTGGTGTTTATATCTGTCTAGGTTCCGTATGTCCTAATCAAGAAAAAGATTCTGTCAGGGTACTTAAGAATCTGTGCCTTGTATTTTCAAAGGAAGCATGGTTTTAATCAGTGGGGTTTTTAAATGCTGTAGCACAAATGTTATAAGAATATAAAATTAATTTTTGCAATATGGTTAAAAATACAGACACAACTAACAGTTTTCTACCTGTTATGGTTTGAATAGAAAATATCCCCTGTGGGCTCATGTTTGAAGGGTTGGTCACCCTCTGGTGGCGGTATTTTGGGAGGCTATGGAAGCTTTAGTTGATAGGGCCTAGCTGGTAGAAGTTCATAACTAGGAGTAGACATTTGGAAGTGGTACCTGAGCAGGTTCTGACCTTGAAGTCGCTGCTTCCTGACATGTTATGATGTGAAGAACCACAGCCACACACTCCTGCCACCATGGATTGAGCTCCTCAGCCACATGGTACCTGCCACGATGGACCTACGCACTGAAACTATAAGCCAAATAAACGCTTCTTTCCTCCATTTGTTTTTGTCAGATATTTTGGTCACAGTTACCCAAAAGTAACATTGTTGTTGTTCTTAGGTGGGTGGAGTCATGTCTTACTCCTCATAGCAACAGCCACAGGGACTTCAATGGCTGATTGATTTGAGAGTGGATTGCCACATCCTTCTCATACAGTACAAATAGCTAATTCACCATGTAATTTTATGGTGTATAAACAGATGCATATAGGTAATAAAATGCTCTGATCTACCTAATATTTAAGTTGAAGTGGTTTTTGAATTTTATTTCAAATGTGTTTAAACAATGATTATTAAATCTCTGTGAAAGCCCATTAAAATTGATTGCAATATGTTCAGATTTTCTTCAACTCATACCATATTTGTTTATCTAGCAATATGTGATATAAATCTCTCTTCAGATTGTGTAACTACCATGTTTATATTCCAACATGGGTTGTGATTAACACAAAATTTATCATTTTTTCAAATTTCTGGAATCTATCTTCTAGTTAGATTGTATTTAGACTTTTAACTGAAGTGTCAGAATCAGAATCATTTATTGTTCTTCCTACCTCTAAACAATGTGTTTATGATTGTCAATTAGTATTAATGATATTATAATGTAAATATTAATCAATGGCTTAAAAGTAAATGAGTTCATGAAAATAGTTTCCTTGGTTAAGTGTTTAAAGAATTTTCTCTTTTGTTTTCATTTTTAATTCTACTTTTAAACACTAGAAACCTGCATCTTGGAATCCATATTTTGTGATAATTATTTTCCACAAAGTTTGTTTTGTTGTTCTGGTTGTTTTAATTACTAATTCATTCTTTAGCCTTCATATTAAACAGCTTGAGTTAGTTTCCTACATATGCTTACAAACTTTTGGGCAGTGGTTTCTTTTGCATCCAATCAATAGACAGTCCATCTTCATCATGTAGATTAATAGCCAAATATTTCTACTGAACAAGATTTAGAGTCTTGGGTTCCGTGATTGTTTTTGAGTCCTAAGAGTTATATACTGCCTTCCTAACACACATCTGTTTCAAGCAGTCAGCCAAAAAAGAAAAGAGAAATCAATCAAACAAATATGAGTGTAATAAAGATATGAGCATGTGTGTAAAAAGAATCACAATTTTTACTGTTGCTTCAAGAGACAAGAGACAGATTCACTGGTACTTTTAACATACTCATTCAGCAACAGAAAAGCCCTTCCTCAGCTTTGAGGATCCTTGCTTAAACTATCGAAGCTATTTTGCTGCTAGATTTAAAAGCAAATAATAGACTCTTCTACATGTGGCAATCCACTCCCAAGGCAATTCCGAAACAATCAGCCATTGGAAACCCTATGAGGGTCGCTATGAGTCAGACATGGTTGCATGGCACCTAACAACAGCAATATGGACAACTGGAAAAATTATTAATATTTTTGTATTTTGATAGTCTGGATTTTTAACATGATGACCAAACTATAGCAGCAGGAGAATCTGTAAATGTGGCAATTCCAAGAAGGAACTGAGGTGTAGACCCTACGAAGTGCAGCCGGACTCCAGGAAAGGCTGACCCAAATGGAAACAAAGAGATTCACCATGTCTTAGGGATAACAGAAAAGTTATTATGAAGAAACAAATTATCACTCTTAACTGTTACCTCTTTAAAGTGGGTCATCTGTTAAAGTATTTTGCAAATGGTGTCATTTTACCTCACCTTTACAAGTATAAATATATTCCAAGTTCCTTTAAGAGGATAAATCACTGTTATTAAAATGCTAAAATTTAGCTGACATTTAAATGAAACTAAGCTATAAGAATAAAATTCAAGACCCTGCACATACACACGTACACATACAAAGCAACATATGCATAATATATCGTCCTGGTATAAGAGTTTGGAGGTCAAAACATACTTTCAAAATTCTAAGATCTAACATATTTCTGGGATCAAAACATACCCTTAAAATGGTGTACTAGATAGTGAAACAAATTGTTTCTAGGCATCAAAGCAGAGAAGTCTACCTTGATATTTGACAGATAAATTCATGACAGCCAAAAACTTGGAATAGAAAGATGGCAATACTTTTGTTTTGATTGTTCTTTGTCTGCAAAAAGCCACAGACAGGAGGGAAAAAAGAAAGAGGGAAAAAGAATGGAAATCTTTCCTGTGGCTGTGATAAGGAAGGAGTTTTGTTCTTTGCAGTATATTAAAAAGTATTTCCATCATCATTTTTTTTCATTTTCCTGTTACATCAACATAATTATAGTATGTTCTCTGTTTTAGTCATTTGGAGACAGTCACTAATTCTACTGTCTTCTGTGTTCTGGCAGAGATAATGTATCTGGGTTTCCTTAGTGATATTCTAAACACATTTTTTCAGTCTTCCCATATAAAGCACATACTTCTGGTGGAATTCCTGTTGTGTGAGAGGCCGGCTAAGCTCCATTCACACACTGGCACTCCCAGATGTGGCCCCATAGGTTTATTACTATCTTACTGTTTCCACAGTCAGACATTGGTTGCTTAAGGCTGTTCTACAGTATCCCAGTCAGACAACCACAATGAGCTTTTGTGCATTTACTTATTTATTTATTTATTTATTCATTTATTTATTTATTTATTTGGTGAGCTTCAGTTTTGGGTTTTTTGTCTTCGTTTTTTGTTTTATTTTTCTTCCTATAAGTTAAAATTGTGACAAAAGTTAGTTTCCAGGGTAAATTGCCAGCTGATTAACTTTAATTGTGTAAATTAGCGATGACAGCGGTTGGATGAGGGCAGATGAAAGAGAAAAAGAATGAAAATCAATTTTCATCCAGATATTGTGCCCTAGCTATTGAATAAACCATAAAATAGGACTGGAAAGATAGGCATCAGGAGGAAGATTATTACTATTATTATTACTGTTACTATTAAGTTTTGCCACTACAGACTGATGTTTAAAAAATAAATTATCAGTGAAACAAAATGCTGAAACCTGGAGAGGACAGGGAGAGAGAGAGAGAGAGGAGAGAGAGAGAAGGAGAGAGAGAGGCAGGAGGGAGAGGGAGAGGAGAGAGAGAGAGAGAGGCTTTCAGAGGAGCTTAGGAGATGAGACACAGTCATATTTATTTGATGTTGTCTAAGGAAGGTCACTGTGGTGATGGTTTCAGGGAGACACCTGCAGCATTTGCTTTTGTTAACAGGACTTTGACTATGAAAAAAAAATGTGGTCATTTCCCACCAGGATATATCCTGCACCTGTGCTGAATATCTGTACACCTGGAAGATGACTATTTCTGGCAAGAATGTTTTTCCTCTACAATTAATCAGTTGGGTGTCTGGGGGTGGGGATGAGGATCATGTCAAGTTAAAAGCTTGAATATTTTTTCAGGGTGGTCGGGATTGAAGACAAGAGAGGGAGAGACTTAAAACCAACAATGCAGTCACCAAAGCCATTACAGTTCTTTGGCTGATGAACCAAGTGCTTGGGGAGAGAGCTGATTTGCAATGAGGCTGATGATTAAAAAGCAAAACTATACGTGTTAGTGAACATACAATTGAGGGAAAGACATCACTCACAGGAAGTGATCTCGATTCCTTAACATCTGGCCTTCATCACAAAGGAAACAGTGAACAAGAGGATCAGTCCCTTCAGAGTTGAAACCAGTCACATCAACCACACATTTGCTGTTATTCACCCTTGAAAAGAGCACAAGGACTAAAGAACAAGTGTATATGTACAAGTGTGTTTTTTTCACATTTGAAGTAAATATTATCTATTCTTGCTCTTTTATTGGAAATTTTTAATGTACACCTTAATGTAATTCATTCTGACATGCTTTTCATTGTGACATTTCCATATATGCATTTTGTTGTACATTATTCACATAGGTTCCCCCTTACCCTCACAGGAGGGATGCTTCCCCCCATCCCACCCCCCATCAAAGACTTCTCTACCATTTACTTGTCTTTTTATGGTAATATTTTCCTATATATCCTTGGGTTCCAGTTCTGTTTAAGATAGAAACTTTTCCTGCAGTGAACTTTCTTTTTACCTTGTCAGAACTATTACATGCACTTTCTAGACCATCTATAATAATACCATCCTTAGCTTTTCTTTTTCTTTTATTATGATCTGACCTTTCTATAGGATTTTTTCCTTCTTATAATTGACTCAGCTCCCACATATGAATGAGAACATGTGGTGTTTCTCTTTCTGAGCTTGTGCTCATCTATTCTTGTTTTTTAAGTAAAGAAATTGAGAGCTCCAGTCCAGCAGCCTAGCAGGAATAACCCAACCTGATCTTCCAAGAGTTCAAGTTCTGTTGTCATCTTACTATGTAGAGCTATTTTGTATATCCCACAGATAGTTAAAGCTTCGTACTGAATCATGAAATCATAGCCATCACAATACCAGGATGTGAATGCAGTATAGAACAGAAGGAGCATACTAGAATGGACTACAATATGTGTACTTTCACTTCTCAATTTGTAGTGAGAACAAAAATGCCAAATTTTGTTTGACTTTGACCAAAAAGTTTTTCCTTGTCTCAGAAGAGGAAATGTTTTCCTGCACTAATTACTCAGAGAATATGAAATCACTGAGAGCCAAAATCCCTCTGTTGTTTTTGGTGCCGCTGACTTAGGTCCAACTCATAGCATCCCTCTGTATGGCAGATGAAACACTCCCCGATACTGTGCCATGCCTGGCATTTATGTCAGTGCTTCTCTGCTATTCATAGGGTTTTCAATGGCTGATTGTGTTTTGGGAGTGGGCTCCCAAGTCCTTCTCCCAAGCCTACAGTACCTGGTGTTCCCAGGCGGTTTCCCATCCAAGTATTAACCAGGCCTGACCATGCTTAGTTTCCAAGATCTGATGGGATGGGACAGCACCCTGGCACCGCTGCAGGCAAAATTCCTGTAGGAAATCCTAATGTGGATGAATTTTATACTTATATGAGCAAATTTGTTCTCTTCTCTTAAAAAATCATCTTAGACATCATTGCTTATTTTCTATAAATGGATAATTTTTATTGACACTGAAAACACATAATTTTGCACGAATTGTCTTTCATTCTGAGTGAGGCAATAACCAAAGAAGAAAAACAGAACATGTCTACAGTGAGAATGATGGTAAAATCAATCGAATGTTAGGTTAACTGTACAAATCAGAACTTTTACATACTATCCTAGGAATGAAAACATGTCCTAATTAGAAAACCTTCTTAAGTTTGGAAGGTTAGAGGTGAGTCAGCCTCCATGAATGTGGTCTAGTCTTATTTTAAGAAGGGCTTCTGAGTCATGTGGAGTTGTGTCAAATGTGTGCTATGTTATGTTATTTTTAAAAGTCTGCTTGAAGAGAGGAAATTGAACTACCTTTTTTTCAAAGAGCTTTGCCCTTTCATAGAAGTCATTTCCCACACATCTCACTTACTCTATGTAATGTAGGCTACAATATATTTTTACCACAGATATATTCTTAATGATTCCACTTATTTCAAGTTTGTAACTTGAACTTTCTGCTTAACCTATATCCTTAGATGCTGTTGAACACATTGCTTACAATTGAATAAATTTACTATTGATCTATCATTATCTTGATTGTTCAGCCATCCGAAGGGATGAATATAGAGATGTTTTTTCTATGTTAAAAAAAGCAAAAAAAAAATGCATAATCTTAAATCAACTTCAGTTTGCTCAACTCAGAAAACTTGGAATAGATTCAATCTTATCTAACAGAGAGGTCATTACATGTAAGAAAGTCCTTTAGAAATTAAAAGTAAATAAACATACAAAGCGGTATGGTTTGGTGGATAAGACAGCAATTAGTCTGTGGCAGATTTCCATGTTGGTTGGTAACTATATGGTTTCATGATCAAGCATGAAATCTTGAAGTAAAGACTAAGTCCCAGCTCAGGAGAAGGACATGTCCAGATGGGTGGGCAGTTCTGCTGTGATGGATCCACTCTTGCATTCCAAGCTCCCTAAGCTCTTGAGTGTCTTTCCCTATGTGCCCAGAAAATTCTGATATTTCCTTTTCATTTTCTTTCGGCCACTTCTGGGTCCATGACTCAGCTAATCTGTTAGAGCCATTCCAAACCCCCAAGCTAAAACACTGAGTCAGTAAACTCCTATCCATACATTCAGCATGATCCAAGTTTCTATTCTTTCCTACTTAATCTCACACCCTTAAGATACATTGCCATTTCAACTCCTTAATTTTTATTGATATTAATTGGCAGATCATGCAACTCCTTGGGTGTGTATCACACTCTATCATAAGTTTGGGACTTGAGTCTAATTACAGGTTTAGATGTTGTTGTTGTTGTTAGGTGCCGTCGAGTCGGTATCCAACTCATAGAGACCCTCATAGGGTTTTCAATGGTTGTTTTGGGATTGCCTTGGGAGTGGATTGCCAGGTCCTTCTCCCATTTTTGTGGTGCTGGGAATTGAACTTGGGACCTCAGAGACTGCAGTGAAGCGCTCTATCAACTGAGCTAAATCCCAGCCCACAGGTTTAGATAGAAAGAGAAATAATGACAATAGACTTAAAGATGAGTGAGACTCTGAAGGTACATTAGAAAGGAAGACTAATCTTCAGAAAGAGAAACAGGGGCGGAAGTCTGCTTCTGCAGTCAAGGAAGCCAAAGAGGCTGGTAGAATTAAAGGATCTAGTATTGTAGTTTCTGCAGAATTTACTTTTATGTCTCCATGTCAAATGCCAGGCACCCACTCCTTCCCAGGAAATGTCCTAATTTTCATGAAAGAAATCTTTTTAAGCTTTAGAATTTACTGTGGGCTGTAACTTCTGGCTATAGGACATCTAATTTTCTTTCTGGGCCAATCCAGAGCTTTGAGACTCCTCATATAGACCTTAATCTAAGAATTTAAAGACTGAGTTCATCATTTTCATTCTTCCCTTCTTCAGCATGGCTAGGAGTAACCAAACAATCTAATTATTATAATTGCTTTTTCATGAAAATAGTCTAATTCCATAATACTTGGTCTTTAAGAACTTTATACTAAATAGGCAGTAATAACAAGTATGTAAATGTGATTTTATTTCATTTTTTGAGACCACATTTCACTGTTTCCCTGACTGGCTTCAAACTCATGGGTTCAAGTGATCCTTCTCCCTCAGGTTCCCAAGTAGCTAAATGTCAGTTTGAGTATTTTGCCACTACACCCTTAGAGACTATTAGTTCATTCACCACTGGTAATGGCATCATCAGTGTCTTTAATTCTAATCACATCAGAGAACCAATTCCAGAAAACCCAGAAACAATTCCCAAAGCTCATACTCAAGATTCTATTCTTCTGGAACTACTCTTAGTACACAATTCTGTATGAGTCAGATTTAAATCAGACAGGCATACCAACATTATAGATCTATGTCTGGGTATTTGATATTACACAGTAGTGAGTGCTGGTTAGCCCTCCCTGTAAGACTGCTGTCTTTGTGTCCATGGCTAGAGCTTGAAGTCCACAGAGAGGTCACTTGTGAGAGAAGATCGGTCCATAGTGGAGGAGAGCAAGGGTAAGATAGAACCCCAAAACACAAGCTGAAATCCATAAAAACAAACTGAAACCCATGTCAGTTCTTACTACTATTGAGGAGATACAGGGAGCAGGTCCAGAGAAGGGAGCATAGGTCGAAAGCATGGAGCTGGAGGCTGGCGGCAGGCAGATCCTTCTCTGGCAGCAACAATTACCTCCTTCTCCCTGGCAGCAGATCCCTCAGTTTGTCTGTGTTACCCTCTACAAAATAATTTATATGAGATACAGAAATTATAGTATGGAGTATAGAACACATTTATTAAAGGTAGCAAATGTAGGCATAGATTATAAAAGTAGTACATCTTTGTGACGTGAAGGCAGGCAGCAGTAAAGGGCTACTGCTGCATTGAGCTTAGGTCAGGTGTGATCTTTATAGTGGGAGTTTAGCCATTAGGGGAAGGAGAGAAATGTTTTATCCCTGGGGTCTGGGCCCAGAATGAGTTAATGAATTCCTAGTGTCTTCAAAGGATTGGGCTCAGAGGTGGGCATTTTAAAAGGTTATAGGAATCCAGGCAGCTACTGGTCTTGATAAGGGAGTAGAATCCACTGAAAAATGTCCTTTTCAATGCTGGGGGTGGTGTATATGCCTCACACAGTCTTTATCATCTTTTCTGGATGAATAAAAAAGTGAGGGGCGGTATTAGTTCTGCTTCCCCCTAGCAAGTATACTGTTTCCAAGGGCATTATCTATTAGAGCAGCATGGATCACCAAATCAAAGCCTTTGTCTCCCAAGAGTCTTACATTGATATTTCTGTTACAGATCTCTGGGAAGCACATGGCTAGGCTGGGAGGCAGCTGGCTATAGAGCCCTCTATTTCCTTTCTTCCTGCCTATCACCTTCAAACATTACCATTGAGGACCTTGCTTATGTGAGTGCTTTGCAGAAGCTAGCACTCTTTGTCATAGAACTAAATCCCCCCCCACACACACAGACACACACAAACACTTGTCCCAAGAACCAACGAAACTGAGGAGGCTGCATGTACAGCTGGTGCTTCATATCACCACCAGCAGTTGAATGCAGTGTGTGTAAGATTAAAGAAAATAAACATGTCTGCTCTCCCATTTCACTACTTGAAATCGTTCTTGTGGCCCATTGTCACTGGAAATACAGAAGAAAGAGAATTCTAGGAAATGTAGTTTATTCTACTCCAGGTGAGACTTAAAGAACCACAGCATGACTCTACCATGTTATCTATTTTCTCTTGCAACTTTTCCATTTTCTATATATTACAGTTTCCTACCTCAATGCAGAGTGGATTCTTATTTTTCTTCATATTTATTTTTAGCCTCCAACCACACAGAATGTTGATTGAATGCCTGAGGATTTTCTCCCAGGGTTTTCTAATTGCTTCAGCAACACTACTTAATGGATATTTTTAAATCATCTAGAAGTATTATTTAAAAATAGCGCACTGTTTTAAAATTTCAGTCACTCTTCCATAAGGATTTTTCAGGAAAAATTTCATCACATCACCGTTGTCAACAACATAATTTTTTAACATAGTGTGTGTATAAAATGTGCCATTCATAGACAATGAGTTTCATGGGTAAATGTCTCTACTGACCCTCTATAATGAATATGATCATACTGTCATATACATGCTATTCATGTCTGTCTCCTGTTCTCATTTCAAGGGTGTTCACCACATGAAGAATAACATAGGAGGACGGAATGGATTGAATGGATATATTTGGATTTTGTTTGCTAGTTCTTTATTGACATTTGGTTGAGAGAGCAATGAAATGATAAAAATTGAGGATAAGGAAGTTGGGGTTTCTCCCTAAGCCATGGAAAGGAAGAGGGAAGCTGAGTAAACATAGTTTCATGTACTCTGGGTTTTCTCTTATTCTGGTGCTGCTTTAGGATTGAACACATAAAGGTTATGACCTGTGAATCAACTGTGAATCAATCTGACCTGTGAATCAAAGATCGTGAATCAACTGTGTAGGTTGTGGTAGACTAAAATGGCAGAATGCTTACTCACAACTCATAAGCAAATACAATTTGCTTCCCACTGCTAGCACATTGATGAAAGGAGGGTGTCTAAAATTTGCTTCTAAGAAGATACAATGATTGCAGAGATTCATATTGCCAACTTTTACTTGAAAGAGATTTTGCAAGCAGTGGAGTTACAAAGCAGAATGTCCTCTCCAAGAGTAGATTATGCCACAAGGACTTTTAAGTGTTTGTGTGGGGAAGGCAAACAGCATTAGTGTTGAAATGGAAAAAAAAATTTTAAAGCCTAGTCAGAAAGTCTCAAATTAATTGTTTAGAAGATGATGTTTTGCAAGGAGGGGAAGAGTTTACACAAAACATTTAAACTCTTGGATAGGCAGCATCTTCCTATCATATAGTTGATATTTCTGTCTCTTATATTCATCAAACTTCTCTTACTTGGATCTTTCTCAATAATTAAATGAGCCTGCCTGCTAGAGGCCTGGAGCCACAGCCCTGTGTGATCTGATCCCATCAGATCTTGGAAGCTAAGTAGGGTCAGGCTTTGTTAGTACTTGGATGGGAGACCGCCTGGGAACACCAGATACTGTAGGCTTGGGAGAAGGACCGGGCAAACCCCTCCCAATCAATTTGCCATTGAAAACCCTATGAATAGCAGAGAAGCACTGACAACAGTGTTTCACCTGCTGTACATAGGGTCTCTGTGAGTCAGATACCAACTTGATGGTACCTAACAACAACAACAGCCTGCCCTAGAGGTACCAAAGTTAAGCACATCACATTCAGATATGCAAAGAACAGAACCCTATTTAATAATTTCAACCAGATTCAAACTCTCCCTTAATATCAAATCTGGAAAGTTAAGACTGATCCTAAATTTTAAGATTTCTTTAGGGAACATAATCTCATCTGGGATATCAATCCCTCAGGTGTCCTTTGGGATCTTGAATGAGAAGGAAGAGTAATTTGGACAGGAACCTGTATCTGCTTTTGCTGATCCTTGTCTCCTTGAGTGTCATAATAATACTTGCTGTCTTTCTTGTAGAATTCTCTAGTAACCTCTGGTTCTGGTTCTATAGGTAGTGAATTGGGAGTACTTTCATGACTTAATCAACTCTATTCATCCCTTCTTGGGAGAAGGGCCTGGCAATCCACTCCCAAGGCAATCCTGAAGCACTCAGCCATTGAAAACCCTGTAAGGGTCGCTATGAGTCAGATACTGACTCAACGGCACCTAACAACAACAACATTCATCCCTTCTTGGTCCTCATACTCAGCATGTACACCCTGGAGTCCAGAAGAGACCCCATTCAGTATTCAGCATGGCAGTTCTCCCTGCAAATCTTGGTCATGTTTGCACAACATCCTCAGGCCAAGTCCTTGGCCCTATACTCAGCTCTCTCCTATGCCTTTGGGCAAAGAACCAATGCATTGCTATCATAACTGCAGGGAACTCCAGGATGTCTCAAGAAACATCATCCAAGGTCTCTTTACTTTACTAAGCTGCATCTTAGTCTCTGCTTGGCTAGCTAGCAGGTACTTTATTGTGGCATTAGCAATGGAAATGGATGAACATACTGTTAGTCTTTTCTATTGTCTTAAAGAGACAGACAAGTGACTGTCCTTTTCCTTTTTTTCTATTTTTTTCTGCCCAGCTCTTCTATCATATCTTACCTGCTCTCTTCCTCAGGTTTCTGCCCTTATTCCTTCCTAAGGCAGTAATGATTGAAAAACTATGGGAGAACATGTTTTGTTTAGAATATGTGGGAAAACAAACTAGTTTAATATTTTCAAAATGTATCTCTATTATATAATTTGAAAAAACACCTCATAAACAACCCTCATCCCCTCACTTACAGACTTATCTCTCCTCTGCCTCATTTAAGCATCTCAGAATCACAGCCTCTATATTTTGGTACCATCTTCTTGTTCCTTAATTTGCTCGAGCCTGATTTCCATCTCTTCATCTCCACTGATGAATCCTGGTCTAAGGTCACTTAGAACTGACTCCTGTCCCAGGAAATCCAATGATAATTTCCAAAACCTAACTTGACCATGGAAGAGAATTACTACTGATCAGTCTTGTCTTTGTGAAGTATTTGCTTTCTTTGTTTTCAAGTTGACTGCTCACTCCCCCTGTCTATTGACATCATTGATGTAGCCTTCTCAGTCTCCTTCTCAGCCTCACATTGAAACAGATTCTGCCCTGGAGTTCCATAAGTCTAAGTCATCTTCCTTCTCATCCTAGGCTTTATTTCTTGTCACTCATCTGATTTCAGTCATCATTTGAACATCAGAGACTCCCTAATGTATGAAAGTAGCCCAAACAGCTCCTATGAAATTGGGATAATTGTACCTGATGGCACATCTATAACCTCTTCATATTTCACCTGGGATCACTTCAGTCTCTGTTATCCAGCCCAAATTGCCCTGAATTCTTGCATCAAGATAGTTATGCTGTTGTTTTTACATCCATTTTTCATAGCCCTTTAAGATTTTCTACATGCTGTAAAGGGGAGGCTTTTTCAAGATGAAAGTAGTCCCCGAGCCCATTCTAAACTATAGCAAGATACCATCTCATACTCATTAGGATAGTTACAACAAAAACAAATCCAAAACTAAACTGAAAAATAGAAAATAATGAGAATTGGTCAGACGTGTTGTATGGACTAATCAATGGAAATCTGAGTTGCTGTCCCTCTAGTTATTGTAAATAACACTGCTATGAATATGGGTGTACACACATCTCTTTCATATTCTGCTTTCAGTTCTTTGGCACATAAGCTCAGAAGTGGTTTTGCAGAGTTAGATGGTAATTCTATTTTTAACTTTTTAAAGGAACCTCTACTATTTTCCACAGTGGAGAACAGAGTGCCAAGGTTCCAACTTCTCTACCTCTGTCCAAATCCTGAGCCAGGAAAGAGGGTGATCTTATTACTTGCTCACAGGAAGCCTGTCTGCCTCCTGTCTTTCTTGTAGAGTAAGAATGACTGTTCAGGCTAATCCACTGGGGACTCCAGCCCTTAGACACAAACTAGGAACTTTATATATGGGACCATAGAACAATAACACCTTCATAATGACACTGCTATCAACTTGCATTTGTCTCTCCTATGCATACTCTTCCCCAACTTTATCTTGCTGGAGCCTTTTGTACCTTGGCTTGGATGCTGCTTTCACTGGGAGGCTTTCCTGGCTCCAAACCTTGACTATGTACCTCCAACATAGAAACTCTTGTGTACCATACCCCTGCCCTTAACATGGAAGACTCTAGTCTCCAGTCAGCTGATGACACCTTCCATAACCCTGTCAGCCTAATATGGACCTCCATCATCCCTCATGTTCAAAGAATCATTCTCATTACATAGGATCATGTCTAGAAAAAAAATCACAACAAAAGTATTTTAGTTAATTAATCAACCAATTTTATTGTACTGGTAGATTGAACCCAGGACACTACCACTGAGTTGTATCTCAGCCACTTTTTAAATTTCTTTTTTGAGGCAGGGTCTCATTAAATTGCACAGGCCGCCTCTGACTTTGAACTTGGGATCCTCCTGACTCAGCCGCCCAAGTCACTTTGATTACAGGCATGTGCCATGGCACCCAGCTTCAACAAAAGCATTTTAAGTAAATGAATAAATATATATGAATTCTTTTGGACAAAAACAAAATTGGGATTAAATTGCACTGAAATCTATGCTATGGTAGATGATACTAAATATCTTTTCAGAATGGTGGAAAATTTTTAAATTACAAGTTTGTTCTATTAGAAATATGTGGTCACATGGGAATTTATTCAATTCTTCAGTCCTTTTTTAGTAGCTTAAAATATGAAATGAGTTCACAGAGGTGGAATAGTTTCAAGCAATAGAAAGCCAAGATTAAACTGCTTCCTATTTCCCCTCAGAGAAGAAATCATTTATCTCTAGTGGAACTATCATAGTCCTAGATAAAAATAAAAATGTGAATTTATAATATAGGCTCACTTTTAAAGTACCCTTCCAAATGAATCACGCAGTTTGGCCTTTTTATTTGAACTATTCTGATGTAATTTTCCCCATACAGATGCAACTAATGTTTGAGCTAGCCCTCAGCTGTTGGACTTAGAAATTTGTGAGGTTCCTCAGTGGACTCATTTGGTAAAATTCAGCTTCAGCTGCTCTGTGTTGAATAGATGTCCTCATTTGCTTTGCAAATGGAGGAAGACTTCACACAATTAAGAATCCATTAAATTATTTCTTTGGGCTATGCATGGCAGCAACTAACCGAAAGGTGAAAAGGTGAGGTCAGAAATGTCCTGTCCAAAATAACATTATGTCCCCATAACATCAGGGACACCTCCTATGCTACTGGTTATCAGTTTGGGGTGGTTTACCTCCCTCATCCTTACCAGGGACCTTTGGCAATGCCTGGAGACATTTTTGTTTATCCCATCTACAGGATTGATCCTGTCACCTAATGAGTAAAGGTCATTACATGTGCTTAATAACCTAAAATTCACAGAACAGTCCCCATAACATAAAATTATTGAGTCCAAAGGTACCTATAGGATGGAGATTGGGGCCAACCCTATTCTGTTTCCTGATGAGTTTTTTATACCCTCATTAGACAGAAGAATCTTTTGATAACTTGTCTTCTATTTGGTTTAGGGCGAAGTTCCTTAAGAAAAGATCCTCCCTGACACTGGTACCATCCCACATGGGGAATAGGAAGACATGGTCTCAGTCCAGTGGGTGGGTCTTCTGTGACCTCTCTGTGTCACTTCTTGCATTTAATGAACCCCAGTGTTGCTAATTCACCTCTGTACAGCTGAGGCTGACACAGGTCTGGGGAAAACACTACCCAGGGAAGCTGTTGCTCAATGTGAGTCTTTCTGGTTGCTGGAGACAGTTCTGTGTTTCATCTCCTTAGCCCTGAGGCTAGCAGAAGTGATTGCAGAGGGAAATATTTGTCTGAAATTGGATCTGGACTGGGGTCTGGAGTGGCTCACTCCAATGGCACAGTCGGGAGGTGCTGCTGCAGATGTGCTTTCCCCCTCTCAGTAGCCATACAATAGCAAGAGAAGAAAATATCAGGTGGTTTGTATTTGTACAGCTACTGAGTGCCTCCCCTTGGCTGGCCTCCATAAGGTCAGGCGGTGGAGGGGGGCACACGGAAACTCTCATCAGTGTGTTCTTCTTGGCCTGAGGCCTGAGCTTGATCCCACAAAAGAGAATGTCCTGGAACGTAGGAAGGATTTCACTGCCAGCTTCTCTCGTACTTGGAAGGAGATCATGGTTAAGTCACTTCAACATTTTTTTCCCTTTGTTTCAGTACTGTAAAAAGGAAAACATCTTTAAAACTCAACTGGTAGTGATGTTTGTTGACTTTCTTCTCAAAAGCACAGGGATGAGGGTTTAAGTTAGGAGCTTGCAAGTTATTTTTTAAATGGTTTTTCATTAGTACATTTCTTAGTTGGTGGACAAACTAGTGGGTTTCATTATGACATGTCCACAAATGCATGTCATCGTCCATTGCTCATGCTTTTGACAAATGTCATATATTCTCTTACATGCAGAATACAAATTGCAAGTTTTAATGCAGTATCATGATGATGTCATGGCAAAGTAACACAAGACAATCTAGTCCTACCCCATCTTATCTCTGTATCAGAGGTGTATGCTGTAAGTCAGATTGGAAATTTACAGGTACATCTTAAAAATATGTGTTACTTATAATGTATATATATTGATTTCCTTTTTAGTTAAGGGATCTTATTTCTGAGAACAGTTTTAGATTTATAGAAAAAGAATGAAAATTATTTAGAGGTCCTAAATACTTTCTTCCCCCTGTTCAATCTCCCCTAACATTAACATTTTGGTATCTTATCTCCTCCAAAGTTTTGTTTTCTATTTTCTTTCAATTAAACCAGAACTTGTTCATTTTATTTCCATAATTTCTCTCTTGCTCACCACCTATCCTGTCCTCTTTTGATCTTGCTTAAGCTCCCACTACCACTACACATGGCCTATATTCACAAGAGACAAGTTATTTTCTTTGTGTCTGTTAGTCTACATTGCATATATGTTTATCATTTTTGAAGCAAAAATGCTGTTATGTTTCTTTCCTACTCAGAGATCATCACTTGTTCACATTTGCTCAAAGAAAAAGCTAAAGATTTTACCATGACAAAGGGGGTACATGAGATCATGTTTCTGCAGGCTGCTTTAATCTGTTCTCCTACCTCTCAGGGTTGCATTCTTAATCTTCTCCTCCAGCTCCCAACAGTCTACATTCACTTATGCAATGCAAACTAAGATTCCTCAAAATGAGACAGTTCCATTTTTATAGGAAGCACTTCCTGTTTATTAGGTCAACTGCTGGATGGTATATGAGTAATGTTGTAACAAATTGTTGTTGTTGTTAGGTGCCATTGAGTTGGGTCAGACTCATAGCAACCTTATATACAACAGAATGAATAAGTCCCTGATACTCTGCCATGTCCAGCTTTATGTCAAAACTTCTCTGCTATTCATAGGGTTTTCAATGGCTGATTGTGTTTTGGGAGTGGGTTGGCTGGTCCTTCTCCCAAGCCTACAGCACCTGGTGCTCCTAAGCAGTCTCCCATCCAAGTACTAACCAGATTCGTTCTGAGGAGATCACACTCCAGGGTGGTATGGCCGCAGGCCATTACAACAAATAGACATCAATGATTCAGTGGCTTAATAGGGTAAAAAATTCCCTATTCCTCATGGGAAGGTTCAAGCTAGCATCCCTGGTTGTTAAGGAGCTTCCTTCCACCTGGTGAATTGGGGATTTCTTTTTGTTCCTTATGGTTCTGCCTATATATTATTGATGAAATTGAGAAAGAAACATAGGAAAACAAACTCAATTCCATAAATCTGTAGTCAAGTGACATATACCATGTGGGCTCATATTCCCATGGTAGGAATTCAGTCAAATGGTCACTTATATCTTAGAGGAAGACAAGAAATTCAGTGTGACTCTATAGTCTAAAAAGAGATCAACTCAGGATTTTGCTTGAGTAGCTTTCAATTACTGCTTGAGTAAACATGCGTGAAAAAAAGTACATAAAAGAAAGCACAAACAAGGTTGTTCTATGTAACCAGAAGTGGGTTAAAGGAGATAGGTAAGGTCTGCAGAGCAATCAGTGGCAGAGATAGAGGTGACCCTGACTTCCACAAAGCAGACAGACCTGGAGGAGCAGTGAGGAACAACTTTGCAGTGCACTGGTAGAAGAGTGAGTCTGTCTGAGGACCTCAGTATTAAGATAGAGAAAGAGATGCCATAGGTGCTAATCAAGCACCTTTTGTATACATGGATGGTAGCACTGTTCCCTTTGTAACAACTCATCAAGCTATTCACATGATCTGTTCCCTTTTCTATAGATATTATATAGATAGGAAACTCAGTTTTTTTTTTAATAGGCTGTGTGACTTTGGACAAGTACCTTTACCAAAATTTGTTTTTATTCATCAATAAAATAAAAAGCAAACAGCATAATTCAACTATCATGATGGCAGTGGAAATGAAAGGAGACCCCTTCTACATGGCAACCCACGTAGACTATTTTCAGTACATCTTAACTTCTTGTTCATTGTCTTCTCTCTCCTAAATAAGATTTCTTATGTTTATCCTAAGTACCCAATTGCTAAAACTTATGACTTGCTATTTTTGTTCATATTCTTGTTTGTTTTCTTCTTAAAGGAAATGCACCACCTAAACTTTAATTTATGCCATTCATCTGTTATAGTGGTGAAGGTTGGGCTAGGGCTCATCAGTGTCTCCCCCCTCTTTTTTTTTTCAGTGATTGTCACATATCCCTGAAGGAAAATCTTCACTTGTAAAAGTGCTGCAAACTCAAACACAGCAGGTGAGCAATAAATGTTATTAAATAAAAGGAAATTTGAGAGAGTTCTATCATACCCCGGCTGCATACAGTAGAATACAACATCATGAGTGCATTTATTTAATAAGGAAGGAGCACAGATGAATGAGTGAATAGGTCATCTCAAGAACCATGAGAGGAAGTTGTAGCAGACATGGTTCTTGCCCCATCCTACCCTCTTCAGTTATTTGTATCAGCAGTTTTTCATTCCCCTTCCTCTCTGTGCTCTGTTCCTAGGGACTATCATGTCAGAAGTTAGAGGAGCTCTGTGTATACTTGGGCGTCCACACCCTCCATCTGCTTTCCTCTTGGGCCCCACCAGCCACAGAGTGCACAAGCCTCCATATCGCTCCAGGAAGCCCAAGCTCCAGGTCTCAGGAGTATGAAGCTGAGTGTGAGGCCTCACCTGAACCTCCCCTTTCAGGCCCTCCTCACTCCCTTACCAGTCAATTTTTTCTGGAAGAATTTTTTTCACAAGTCCTTGCACTCAAACTCTGTCTACTTCTGGAAAAACTCATCTTAAAATGAGAATGTACCAATAAAGTGAAAGGAGAGAAAGAAAATATAGAAACACAGAATGAGTGCAATGGAAAAGAAGAGGCAATGTGGAGGATTGACAAAGAGAAGGCAGGTAATGGTGTGGAAGTCTGAATAATGAACAGTTGTTTCACCTTGACCTCTGATCCCATCTGATCTCAGAAGCTAAGCAAGGTTGGACCCAATTAGTACTTTGATGGAAAACCATCTGGGAATATCAGTTGGTATGGGCTTGGGAGAAGGACCTGGCAGCCCATTCCCAAAACAATCAGCCATTCAAAACCTTACGAAAAGCAGAGAAGCACTAACAATTGTGCAGGGCATGGCACAGTATTGTGAAGTGTTCCATCTGTTGTACACAGGGTCACCAAGAGTCATCCCTGACTTGAGGGCACCTACCAACAACCAACCAACCTGTATTATTATGCTCTGTGCATAGGGAGTGGAGCTGGGATGGACAGAGGCAGCTTAATTCTGATGAGCAGATTATATGAACAGTGTTGAAAAGAGACCAGAGTAAGTCTTCGGGGAAGATCTTTACAATCATAAGTGGGTTTGGGCAGGTTATAAACTCTTTCAGTGAAAATCTTATGAGAAAACAGGAAAATAGAATGAAAGAAGTGAAGCCAATGCAGTTTAGTATCAAAAGATTCAAGGTAGCAGGTGAGTGGCTGGCTATCCGCATTTCCTTTACAATAGACTTTTCTAAGGTAAGAATATGTTTCATTACATAAATATTTATAGTCCTGTATGTTCAGCACACCCTGCATATAAAAGTTCCACAAGTAATATATAATACATGAATGTTCAATGAGAGTGGTCTCAGAATTTCTCTTTATCTCATATTAATTTCTTCTGTACTAGAAAAACAGTATGTCTTTATACAGGGTGAGAAGGGCTGAAAAGTCATTACATTGCTTTACCTGTCTATTTTTCTTTTTCTTTTTCTTTTTTATTTTTCTGTTTTTGGTGGTAATTGGTAGTTGAACCTAGGGCTTCACTCATGCTTTGCAAGTGCTGTACCACTGAGCTGCACCCCCAGTTTATTTTAATTTCTTATCTTGAGACAGAGTCTCACTAAATCACACAGGCTGCCTTTGGGTTGAACCTCCAATCCTTCTGGCTCAGCCTCCCAAGTCACTGGGGTTACAGATGTGTGCCACCCTGGCTAGAACTCTGTCAGTTTTCACAATCTCTGAAAACTACCCTCTGATTTCAAACAAAGGTCCCAGGCTAACACATATAAATAAAACAATTAACTAGTAGGGATGTGTTTGAAAAAAAATTTCCCTTTTGTGGTGTATAAAAGTAATTTTTACCTCTCAATTGAGGAGAAGATAGTTCAGGCAGATGGGTTTGAGTATACACTGTGTGTAAGTCATATATAAGATATTCAATGAGTATGATGGCTATGATCATTATCATTGTTGTTGTGTATGATCGTAGGTATGCAAAAAATAACTCCTACACAGAAGTTACCATATGGTATTTTCTGTAAATAATGAGAAGCTTTCTAAGATTTAAAGTCATAGCACTGACAAAGAAGTTGAGCATTTATCTAATATGGTGGTTATTTTCTTTATTGTAAAATGTTAAATATATTCTCAGTGTAGGACACTGCTAACAAAAATGTCTTTCAAAGAAAAGAAAATCATTCTTCCCAATTTAAGTTCATTCAATTTTTGCCACAGGAGAGAAGACTGGTTCTATTTTGGCGAGTATCTCCAGGCAGAGCATTGGTTAATGGTAGGTACGTCTATTTGCCATGTGATGATCTTGTTGCCAAAGATGACATAGTTTTAGTTTCATACCAGTTGTCACTAGAGCAAACAGCCCTAATTGTTAATTTACCTACAGTTTTATGGAAATAAAAATGATCGGATGGTAGAGAGATGCCTTCCATTTAGAGGTCATTGTCCTTGACCATGGTAGACACTAAGAGCAGAAGAAATTGTCTTTGCTGTCAGATTCCTGGATACAAATTACACACAGCTAACCGACTGTTGTTGGTTATTTTTGTTTTTTATTGTTATTGTTACTGTTATTATTCTTTGTCTCCTATTCCATGATGATGATTTCTAAAATAGTAGTTTCCTTTTATAATATTTAAAGGCATAATTTTATTCACAAGACTATTCCAGAAATGAGTGAGCTACATGTTTGCCTTTTTAGCTGACTCTCTAAATAAACCTTCCTGAGATCTCCATGCTCCTCACCATCATAGCAGGATGCTGCCGCACAATATATTATACAGACAGCGAACAAATGTGCAGCAGTAAATATTATGGTTTCATCTAATGCTTCAACTGTGAAAACAAATGACCGAAAATGTAGTTCACATAACAGACACTGAGGTCAAAAACTATTGGTAAGGATATTCCACACAGCGACTATTACAATACACTTTTCATAGAGGGCTTATTTATGGGAACATATTATGAGTCATAGCAATTCATAACATGATGTGCTATGGAAAATTCCATTCCCTACTCTGACCTAATAGTGGACATACAGCACTCATTTTTGATTAACGGTAGTCATAAACACACCCCACCAGGTATATTACAATATTTTATAATATTAACTTAAATTGATAGATATATATTTTTCTTCATAAAGTAAGAAAAATGCGGTAGAGGGAAATCTTTGAAATTCTCAGCAGTACAGTTAACTGGCTGCAGCCATTCAGGGATGGTCTCATTACCCACTTATCAGGATTTGGTCCCCCGCATCATTTATTCATTACCTGTACTGGAGCATTTAGTCTATTCTATAAATATCTTTCTAATTTGAATTAAGATAATTGTGCTCTGCTCATTAGATATGGCATAACGCAGTTTGTACTCTTTACATCTCACCAAGTCAGAGAGCATTTTTGCATTTCAGATCTAGCTAAAAATATTCACCCATTAAAATAGTAATCATCATTAAAATTAGCTCACTGATTTTGCTGATTAATTTTTCAGTAACAAGTATGCCTTCTAAAAAGTTTCAATTAGACATTTTTGACAAATCTAGATTTTTAAAAATGTAAAATATAAGAAGAAAGATAAGGAAGGAAATAAAATATAGAAAATTTAAAAATTATAATTTTGAAAAGATTTTTTCCCTTAATTTTCTGGCAAAACTAGGGAAAAGTAAGAATGACTGTGGGAATATAGAACTGAGTTCCATACATCTTCGTTTCTGCTTTGTGATCCCCGTACCTTGGATAGATAGATTATTCTTTCCATATACAGACAATAATAAACCATCAGGATTAAGTATTCAAGTAATGAGACCCATTTTCGTGAGATTTAAATTTTTATTAGTATGGGTTCTATTTTCATATACAATAGCCATGGTTCAAGTTCAGAGCAAGGTTGAAATCAGCAACATCAAACTGCAGCTTTAAATGTACCAGAGGAAATAAAGGGCCATTGCTTATATACAACCACTGCTTCAATTTTTTTCTATGTTGGCTTTAGTATCTCTATTGTAGCTGGAGTTGAAGACATAAGCATGCTAACATACAGTTTTGATTAACTCTACTGAAAATTATGAGGCACGAAATGACGTGTTTGCACTTCAGTGCTTTAAGAAAATTAACTCCTTACTGTAATCTTTAAGGGAAAAAAAACTAGTAAATGTGTCTCTAGTTTTAAAATATGAGTATGTTTAGATGGAGAAAATGAATATTAATTATAAGACAGAAATCTATTGAGAAGACAAATATAGAAAACAAATAGTAGGATATTATAAGGTTCAGTCATATCTAAAATGTTCGTATGTGGTTTGGTACTAAATAAAGCAATTCAATATTCCTCACCCATGAATATTTGATGTGACATATTTTAACGGATACATGTCACAGAGCAATAATGACATCCAGTCTGTCATAGATGGCGATTGTATGATAATTTTCATGGAAATGCCTTCTGACGTTTCTCAAATAATGGATAGGGGTAGATCTAGAAAAGGACAAGGGTTCATGTGAGAATGATCTGGTATATGGCACACAAGAAATAGCAGCAGTTAACTCAAGAGTATCCATATTTCCATGAAAAAATTACACACACATTTATTTTTAGAGAACACATACAGTGTATAGTTATATGTTTCTTTATTTCCAAATATTAAGCTATAATGAAATTCAGCCTGTTTTAATAATAATCTTTTAACATGCTTTAGTGAGCTATTTTCCACAATTTTTAGAGAATATGTCATTTGAGGCCCAAGAGTCTGATGATGTAATCTCTTGGACATTTGTATTACAAAAGATGTTAAATCAAAACATTCATAAAAGGTCAAGTATATGTTCTGGGACAGAGTAGGTCTAAAATGTTTAGTATTCAAGAAAAAGATTATCTTATTTGTCTTTCATAACTTGAAATATATATCTAGTTTGATATAAAGTGAAATTCCATGCAAAATTACCAGAATAAAATAATCTATGCATCTGCAGGAGTGTGTAAGTCTGTGTGTGCAGATTGGTAAATAGATGGTAGATAGATAGTGGATAGATTGGTTTGTTGATATAGAAACTATATAGACAGACATTCAATGTACTGCAATTGCCATATATTTTCAAGTTTGTATTCTTAATTAAATCCAGAGCAAAGTAAAGGATTTGAAATATTTTATATTCTGTGTGTGTTTGTGTCTATATAGGTGTGTATCTGGTAATTCCCAACTTATATCTTTGCCCTTTTGTAAACCATCTTCCTTTTAGTTGCCAAAATGATTTAAAAATGAAATACAAGTGTCAGACCTTCTAAAGGCCTACATCATACTCAAAACCTGTATTAGTCAGTTTTATGTTACTCCAATGAATCACCTAAAGCAACTGACTTATAAAGAGAAAAAAGCTATTTAGTTCATGCTTCAAATGGTTCCAGTACAAATCAGGCAGCCCTTCTGCTTTGGGGCTCTGGTCGGGGTTTCTGAATAGTAATGGTGCAAAGCAGATATTGGAGCAAACTTCACACATCATCACCCAGCAAGCACAGAGATACCAGAGCCTCACAATGTCTTTGAGGACATCTCCCTCCACTGACCCAAGGAGCTCTCATTGGTCCTCACCTGCTGAGGGTGCACAGGATCTCCTGCTAGTCTCACCCTGGAGACCAAGGCCACCTGGACCTTTGGGGAACGCTGCCCATGTCCAAAGCTGGCAGAATCGTGTGCAATCTCCTGGCCCTGGATTGCTTTTCCCTCCCTTCTCCATCAGCATGACCCTCCCTGTCCCTGCGTTCCAGAACCCCTCATTAGCCAACTGCTTTCTTCACAGCCAGTGCTCTGCTTAGACCCCCTCAGACCCCTAAACAGGATCCATGGGCCCTGCCCAGAGCATAAGAATTTTGCTCTCATTTGGTGGCACCAGGACTTGGCTTGAGGGTGTGTCCCAGAGCTCTGGCTCCCTGAAAGCTTGGACAGCCAGAGGTGGAAAGTGGCCTATGACTGCCAGGTGGGCATTTTACAGGGAAGCTTCCTTGCCTCCAGGGAGCAAACTGCAGGGCCTGGTCACCTCTAGACCAATATGAGAAAATAGGCTGAAGGGGGACTTCCTTGAATTCTCCCAGCACCCAGTGCCTTCCTTGTCCCTCCCCTGTCCCCATGGCCAGACTGGACAAAATTCTTTAATGTATAACTTCCACATGGATCCTCATTTCAGGGTGTATCCCTGGGAAACTCAAAGTAAGACAAATGGCAGCTTGCATGGCACCTCCTTCATCCTATCAGGACTTAGTATTTGTGCCACATTGTGACACTATAGCTATTTAAACTTACAGAGTTTTTTATTTCACTGAATATTAGTTTCCCCCACTCTTCATCCTCTCCTCTTCACTGCCTGGTCTTGGATGCCTCTGATGTCCCACACAATAGCAGGTTCTCCATGACCGCTGGCTGGATGAGTGGGAATCTACAGCAGAGAGAAGACTGAGTCTCCCTCCACCTGAGTTCTTGTGTCTCTGTTTGGATAAGGTGGGACAACTCTCACTTCTAAACCTATAATTGCTGTCCTGGCTTCTGGGGTTAGTGCAGGGCAGATGAGGGCACAGGTTTATGAATAAATGAATTCACAAAGAGATGTAGTGTCCCATGGCCAGCCATTAGCTACACCTGAAAGTCTTTCCAGGATGCCCAGAGAGAACCACTGGGAAAGAATCGTGCGTTCTGAAGCATATGGTACTCTTCCAGTTCAAAGAGATTTATTCCCCCCATGTGGAGCTGGGGAAAGCATAGCACAGTCTTGATAGACCCTGAAGAACTCAACTGCCAGGGGGACTGGACTATGATGAGGACCTTTCTCCAGGTGGTCGGACACAAGATAGTCTGTTTCTTAAAATTTTCCAGGGGAGGATGGGGGAGAGGGATGCAGAGTAGAAGTGAATAGAGCAAATTCGTCTGGACATTTTCCTATTTGACAAAGGTTTGTGATAGAATATGTAGAAGCATGAATGCCATATTTAATTTTTCAAAACTTGATATATGGAGAAACATTGATCTAGATTAATAAATATTTATTCAGCACTTTCTGTGTACTAAACATAAGTCTGGACATTAAGGATTTAGAAGCGACCAAGGCGCATATATATGTATATGTGTGTATATATATATTTCACTGTCATTTAGTTTTTTATTGTTTTTGGCTGAGAGTAACAAAAGCAATTTTCCTAAGTGCTGGTGAGTTGCTAAAAACTATAGAGTGCATGGAGAGCCTCTGGTGGAAGTAACTATAGACTTTTGTTGTTGTTGTTCTGCTGTACTGGTTGTTGAACCCAAGGCCTCTCACATGCTTCTCGAGCTCTCTTCCACTGAGCTGCACCTTCAACCATATTTTACTTTTTATTTTGAGACAGGCTCCCACAAAGTTGCATGCTACCTCTGGCCTTGAACGTCCTATCCTCTTGCCTCTGGTTCCCAAGGCGCTGGGATTATAGGTGTGCACCACCATGCACAGCTATTACAGACTTCAAGGAGAAATTCAAATGAAGTGAAGGAGCAATATCTGCAAGTATGGTCCTGTACTGTGTTTCAGACAATGATATTAGTAGGTGCAAATGGCCTGAGGTTTCAGTGGAAGTGGGGAATGAACAAGAAACTAAAATTTTGTTTACTACAGTGGCATTATTCATCCCTGTAGCTCCTGAAAAAATAAAAGGGTGTCAATCTACATGTATTGACAATTGCTTTTGTAGTAGAATCAAAAGACACACATTTCTGCCACACTCCATTAATAGGATAGTAAGAATTTGTTGTTATCTTGGGAGTGGTTCAGTAGATTATAGGTTTGCATAGAGGAATACTGGGATGGGATTTAGCTCAGTGGGTAGAGCACTGCGCTGCAGTCTCTGAGGCCCCGAGTTCAATTCCCAGCACTGCAAAAATGGGAGAAGGGTCTGGCAATCCACTCCCAAGGCAATCCCGAAGCACTCAGCCATTGAAAACCCTATGAGGGTCGCTATGATTCGGATACCGACTTGACGGCACCTAACAACAACAACAACAACAACATAGAGGAATACTAGAATTCTGTTTTCTAGAGATTGACAGTAAAGTGGAATTCAGGCATGATCCCTCTTAACAAAACCTAATAGAGAAATAGAGAAAAATTCATTCTCAGCGTACAAACATCATTTATGTTTATCATTTATATTCCGTAAGTATTCAGTACATAAGTAAAAATTCTATATGAGAGTACTCATAGTATGATGTTTTTTCTCAAACAGTTAAAACATGACTTATTCCTCTACAGAGGAAACCAGGATATACACATCATCATTCTCTACCATCAATACTGAAAATCTTTAGATCTTAATTTATAAACAGTAAACAATAACAATATGAAATATAATATATAAATAAAAGTTCTTTCTCTGTTCAGTAGAACTGAGGATACCCCAGTTACTTGCAAACTATGTATTAAGTGTATATTTCAGTCATTTTTCCATTACTCTAACAAATATCTGAGCTAATCAATATATAAAGATAAAAGGTTTGTTTGGGTTCTCTTCTTTGAATGTCCCAGTCTATGACTAGGTGACACCATTACTTTGGGTCTGTGGTGCTTGGGAGGCAGACGCAAGAGGATGCCAAGTTCAAGGCCAGAGATAGCATGTATAACTGTGTTTGTCTCAAAATAAAAAGTAAAAAATGGGCTGAGGGTGCAACTCAGTGGTAGAGCACTTGCAAAGCATGTGTGGGTTTAACCTCTAGTACACAACAACAACAACAACAACAACAACAACAACAACAACAACGTCTATAGTTACTAGTACCAGAGGCTCTCCTTGAACAGCTGCACAACATCCTGGTGGGGAGTGTGTGGTGGACTAAGATGCTCACCTTATGCCAAGATGCAAAAAGAAAAAGGAGAGACAAGGGTCCCAGAGTCCCCCTCAAGGGCACACTCCCAATGAGACAAGACCTCCTACTAGACACCTCTTAAATTTGGGGACTTTAAGCCTTGGTCCACCATGGTGAGGACCAATCCTTTAACACGTGGTACTTTGGGGGACACTCTAGATCTAAACTATAGCAGTGCATGTACATGGGTGTGTGCATGAGCACATGTGCTCATGGGTGTATGTGTAGAATGAGTCTGCCTGTAGGCGTGAGTCAGTGTGAGCAGACATTTGTGTGTTTACACGCCTAGGACTCTGTGTGTCTCTGTGGGTGCACTCGCATGGTGCAGCACGATCATCCTTTGAGCATCTACAGTCAAAGTCCAAGCCCTGCAGGGACAGAGTAACTTGCCTTCCAGAGTGGTCACTTACTAATTGTGTGCCGAGGAGGATGACTAGGTTGATGACAGATTTGTGTGTTGAGTAGACACAGCTCACTGATGAGTTTCTAAAATTATTGCCCAGTTGAAATGAATAACTATTTACTTTTTATCCCCCCTTTTTGGTGAGTTCTATCATGGGTTTCCTCCATATATCTGTCAGCTTCTCATGCTGTAGGGGCTTGTACGTTACTTTAATGCTAAAAGCTATGCCAGTGGTATCTCAGACACCAGTAGACAGATACTCATAGACAGGTTTCAGCTGAGATTCCAGACTAAGACAGACCAGGGAGGAAGACCTAGCAGCCTACTCCTAAAACAATTAGCCATTGAAAACCCTATGAACAGCAGAGAAGCACTGACATAGTGCTTCTCCTGTCGTACATAGAGTCACTATGAGTCCGATACCGACTCGACAGCACCTAACAACAACAACAAATACCCCATTGGAAAACTTAATAAAAAAGGGAATTAGAAGAAAGAAAAGGCAAACAATAAAATAAAATAATAAAATGAGAGATTGAGGAAATACAAGAAAGACTAAACACCGAAGGATCAAAAGACCCAGTGTTTTACTAGGGTTTCTTGTGGGGAAGCTTTTATTCAAATGGAGTAAGAAATTATATTCCACTTTAATAAAATGATCAAGCTGTATGAACAATACTTAAGGAATTGTAATGAAATTTTAAATATTTAGTTTTTTATTACACATTTTTTTGCAGTGCTGGGGATGGGACCCAGGACCTCATATGTGCTAGAAAAGTGTTCTACCACCAAGCTATAGCCCTAGCCTAGTTTAAAGACTTAGACTTGAGTTTTCCTAACCTGTATCAGGTCTGACTCATAAGGATCCTATCTACAACGAACAAAACACTCCCCGACACTGTGCCATGCCCAGCACTATTCTGCTATTCATAGAATATTCAGTGACTAATTGTTTTTGGGGGGTTGGGATTTAGCTCAGTTGGTAGAGCACCACTCTGCAGTCTCTGAGGTCCCGAGTTTGATTCCCAGCACCATAAAAATGGGAGAAGCTCGTGGCAACCCATGCCCAAGGCAATCCTGAAACAATCAGCCATTGAAAACCCTATGAGGGTCACTATGAGTCGGACACCTAACAATAACAACAACAATTGTTTTGGGAGTGGGTTGTCAGGTCCTTCTCCCTTTCTTTGCGGTGATAGGGATTGAACCCAGGGCCTCAGAGCACACACAGCGGCACTCTACTAACTGAGCTAAACCCCAGCCCATTAGAGGCTGAGACAGAGGATAGTAAGCATCCCTCCTCAAGGCGTGGCTTAGATGATAAACTGAGTTTTCAATCTGACAATAACATAGTGTCCAGCACAACTTAACCACACAGAATCAGACACCTTAGCCTGCCAGCAATCTGTCACTCCATCCCCATCCCACCAGGGCTCTTGATATTATTTATATCTACCTGCTGGTGCTGGTCCTCAGCCTTGAAAATGGCATGAGCACTGAGAAAAAGCTCAGACCAGAAAGGCAACAGGAAATAAGAGTGGGTCAGGACCACTATCCATTTGTTGTTATTGTTAGGTGCCATCCAGTAGGTGTCCAACCCACAGAGACCCCATGTACAACAGGCAAAACACTATTGTCAGTGCTTCTCTGTTATTCAAGGGTTTTCAATGGTGGATTGAATTTTGGGAGTGGGTTGCTGTGTCCTTCTCCCAAGCCTATAGCACCTGGTGTTCCCAAGTACTAACCAGGCCTGACCCTGATTAGCCTCAGAGATCTGACGGGATCGGACACCACAGTGGAGAAGGGAAAATGAGGAGACAAAGAGACTCTGAGGCAGCCCCAACTTGCTGCTGAGATGGGTGGATTAAAAGAGGAAATTTAGAACATGCATAAAGAATATTTCTTCCATGCATAGAACAGTGTAGAAGATTCCACTTCCTTAGTTGAATGTGATATTAATTTATGGTTGAATGAATGGATATAGAAAATTTTATGAAGGATAAATTATGGTACATGTTTTTCTTTAAAAAACCCATATAATTTTATAGCATGAAAATCCAACAGACAAATGTAATCATCATATGCCTTTGGCATAAAGCTTTCTCACAGAGAAAAATAATTCAATCAAAGATCAAACCAAAGATGGCCCAAGACTGAGAAGTGGTATCTAAAAATGTCAAACTCCATACATGGCTATATAAGAAATATCACACACTTCTGTTAGAGGTGGAACTCAGTGGTAGACCACTTGCCTAGCATGTGTGAGGGCCAGAGTTCAATCCCAAGCACTACCAAAAAGTAAAAACATAAGAAGAAAAAAGAAAAAAGGCAAGGAAAAAGGAAAAAGAAATATCACATAGTCTTTATACCATGTCAACATGAGTCACATAAATTCTTCTGAGAGTGCCAACCGTAAAAAGGTAGTATTGGTATATTGATAGCTCCAGCATATAATATGAAAATACATAATTTTAAAAAGATCAATTGGATCAGCCTTTCTCTTTCAGAAAATATCTAAAAATAAAAAAAAACTGATTTGACTCTAACACCACAATTTTTAATGATGCCTGATTCAAATGACTATGTCATTTTATTCAGAAATGAAATTTTATTTATCTATTTATCTATATGGGAGAAGGATGTGGCAATCCACTCCCAAAACAAACCGGAAATAGTCAGCCATTGAAAACCCAATGAGGATTGCTATGAGTCAGACCCAATTTGATGGCACCTAACAACAACAACAACAAATTTATCTATATTTATATATCTGTATCTATAGCTATATGTGGAAATTAAAAATAGCCCTGAGAATATCCCACACAAATATTATGTATTTCTTTTCCCTTAGGCTTAGTAGAATTTTATGGAGGGCCATGCTAGCTATAGGAAAAATATTTTCTCTTTCTCTGTTTTCATCTACATTTTGTAAAGCGGTTAGAAACATCTTAGAAAGAAAATGGGAAGAACAAGGACAGAAACTGCGTAACATTTTGTTTCTCTTAAGTGTTTTTTGTTGAGTTAACTATGTTCCTATGAGTTTCCTTCTAGTGATGTATGATCCAGGACAACTGGTCATGAAGGACCTGCTTATACCCTGACAAGGACTGTCACAGAAAACACAAACAGCCACAGGAAGTGACTTACAGCCATGAAGGAAGATAGGGTACGTGTGTCTGTGTTCTTTCTGCACCTCAGGAATATTCAGAGAAAGATGAGAATTAGAAAGGCAGACAGTGGGCATTGGCAAAAAACTTCATACAGGAAATTGTCAGTGAGCAAAACCTTATATAAATGTCTAGACACAGATAGCTTGTCATTTTGGTATAACACAGCGATATTTGAAAAGAAATGTTAATTCTAGTTTCCAGTTTTTCCTGATAGGGTTTCCATTGAATTTAAAAAAATATTCATTGGGTATTTTATGAAAATAGATGAAGCAGGTAACTGGCTTTACCACAGACCTCCTAAGGTAACCGTCCAGGGCAGAACAAACTGTACCAATGGTAACAATAAGGCAATCACTTTAAATTTTGCATAATGTGGGAATTTTGAGTATTTATTGTGAAGAATAAGAAAGGTATGTGAAAAATGTAATGACTACTTACGTTTTTAAATTGCCACCATTTGGCATATATATTTCATATACTTTTAAGAAATTAAAATAAGTTTAAAATCCCTTGTAGATCCCTGAAATACTTTTTTCCTCCTTCCTACAAATAACCAATACTCTGAATTTGTTCTTCACCCCAATCATGTCTTATGTTACTTTAATATACATCTATATGTGTAATTTTTATGGAGTTGTTTTGCCTATTTTAACATTTAAGTACACCACACAGTACATTATATTCCTTAACATCTTGAATTGTTTGGAAGAATTTATTCTATTACATGAGCAAACTTTTGAACTATTCCATTGTTGTTTCAGTCAGCTGTCCTCACTGTAGCAGAAGAAAACAACCAAAACCATTTTGTGGAGGGAAGAGATTTATGGAGGGCTGACAGTTAGTAGATCAGTTCATCATGTCAGCAGGGCAGGTGTGGCAGTAACAGGAGTCAGGGCACATGGAAAATGGCATTACATCTTCATGAGCAGACAGCAGAGAAAGTGCGGAGCCACAGATCTGGAATAAAGTCCACCAAATCTCCTTCCCTAGTGACTCATTTATGTCCAGTTACACTTGCCTCCCCAAATTCCTCAACCTCCCAGGACAGCATTACCAGCTAGGGACCCAATGTTAAAGCCATGACCTTTGGGGACACTTGATATTCAAGCTGTGACACGCTGCTTTTGGCCCCTAAAGTTCCATCACCATCTCATAAGGCAAAATGCATTTAATCCAAATTTAAGAGTCCCCCAAATTCCAATAGTTTCAACTATGCTTAGAAGTCCAATTCCAAGACTCCACTGAGACTCAAGTCAAACTTTGTTGTGAGTCCCTGAAAACCAAAAATCAAGTTACATCCTTCTACCATATAATGGCACAGAGTAAACACTCCTATCCCACAGGGAATAATGGGAGCCCACAAAAGAGAGATTGGTCCGAAGCAAAACCTATAGCCAGCTGGACAAACAAACCCTGTTGTTCCATGTCTGGCATCAGGCATACGTGACATCACTTGGCACCTGTCATCCGGTAATATCTGGGCTTGGTCAGGCTTGGGCAGCTGCCTCTGTGGCCCTGCCATTTGTAGCACACATGGCCCTCTTAGGCTGGCTCAATTTTTTGCCAGTAGCTTTCTTCAGCAGACATTTCAAGTTGATAGCATATTCAACATGCTGAGGTCTCCACTACAGCTTAGACTCCACCCTCAAAGTTTCACACAGCAGCCCTTCAGTGTTTCTGTACAGGGCACCAGAACCTGGTGCATATTTCTTGGCCCTGCAGGCTAGTTGCATGGAACCTTGGTAGCAGCCGCCATAACCCTTTAACTCTTGCATTGTGCACCCCTATAAAACAAGCACCACATGAACATGAACTCCATCAGTTTTGCTACAAGTTCAAGAGATAGCTTCACCCTCCTGGCACAGCTGTGCCAGAAGACACTGTATGCCCAGGCCCAGAAATCCTTTCCCAAGGGGCCACTTTTCAGGAGTGCATATAGGAGACACTTTTCAGACACTTCGTTTTCAAGCTTGGAGGACTTAGATGGGAAAGGTCTGACTGAATCTTTCTCAGCCCTGAACTGTTGTTAGGTGCTGTCAACTCAAGTCTAACTCATAGCAACCCTACATACAATAGAATGAAACACTCCCTGACATTGTGCCATGTCTGCTATTCATAGGATTTTCTCTGGCTGATCTTTTCAGATTTATTTCAAGAGTAGGCTTCTAGGTCCTTCTCCCATTTTGTGGTGTTGGGGATCAAACTCAGAGCCTTAGAGAGAACAGAGCATTGCTGTACCAACTGAGCTAAATCTCAGTTCCTGACCACTTAGGGAATTTCTTTTGTTCGAGCAAAAAGATCTAGGCTTTCCTTAACTGCAGCTTATTTCTTTAACAATAAAGTCCTTCTGGCCTAAACCACCCCTGTCTATAATAGCCTTAGACAAGCCTCAGATTTTTCCCTCGTTAAACTGCATACTTCTCAGATCTTCCTGTTTTGCTATTTTAAAAAAATGTATTCGTAAATCTTGCTGAACATAGTAAGCAGTAACCAAGCCATCACCCTTACTTCTCACCACTTTGTGATATTTCCTCTGCCAGGTTAATCAGTTCATTATTTTTAAAATTCAGCCTCAATCAAATCTTTGGGGTATGGAGTAAATGCAGAGTCTCTTTGGTGGAATGTAACACAAATCACCTCCAGTCTAGTGCCTAACAGATTCTTCATTTTCCTTTAAAACACTGTGAACCACATCTATATATCTCATGCGGTGGGGGGAAGAATTTGGTCTTCCTTACTCTCACCAGACACCACCTCCCTGACCCTCCAGATCTTCTCTTACCTGCACCTCCAAAATCTTCCCCAACATCCTCCCTCAAACAAGTTTCAAAGGCGTAGGAATCACACAGTTAGAGTGAGGTTTCTGCACAGCGAGAAACCCAATCTCTGGTACCAATTTTCTGTATTAGTCAGCTATTGTCACTGTTGCAGAAAAACCAGCCTAAACAGAATTATGGGAGAAAAGATTCATGGGAGCTCACAGTTAGAAAAACAGTGCATAATGGTGGCAGGGCAGGCATGGTGTCAGTGGTGGCAGGGTCAGTGCCAGACAACCTTATAGCATGGTGGACCAGGAACAGAGAAGGACCAGGACAGCAAGTCTGGGGTAAAAACATCCAAAGGCCCAGGCCCACTGACTCACTTCCATTAAGCTAAACCCACCTCTGAAAGTTTCACAACCTCCCAAAACAGTGCCACTACCTGAGGATCCAAGACTAAGCACATGACATTTGGGGGACACCTTATATTCAAACCATGACAAATGCACTCGCTACTGTAGGACAGTTGCACAATTATTGCTTCTTTCTCAGTCACCCTCATTTAGACTGATTCTAATAACAGTGACTGTAGTAAGGGCTCTTTTTGTACCAGGCATATTAAGAGCTTGTATGTAGGATTCTGTGGTGGCTAAGTGGTCACATTCCCAGTTCACAAACTGGGTACATACACAATGAAACCAAGCTGTGGCTCTGCACAGAAAGAGCCCAATGCCCTCAAAAGAGGAAGCTCATCCAACCTTGGTCCCAGAAGAATACCATCTATTAGAGGAGCCTAGCAAACCTGTAGGCACCAGCGTGCCTCAGATAAGTAACCTAGCACACACCCAAGGGGGCTGCACGCCATTGAAAATGGGTGCAGAATTGTTGCTGGAGCTGCCAATTAAATCCAGGAAAAGTAGGAGCCAGTGGACAGTTTTATATATGTGAAATCTTGAAAAATGTTCTCATTTTTCAGGAAGCAATGAGGTTTATACTCCACTAAGGTTTTTTTTTTTTTTTTTTTTTTTTTTTTTTTAAACCAGTGTATTAGATAAGCTGGTAATATTTTACTGAGTTTAGGGAGAGACTAGGAAAGAAATGTTCCGGAAGAAAAACAGAGATCCCTATCAACAGGGAGACATTAGACTGGAGATTTCCTGCAATCTCTGCCTTCCTGCTGTAATCCAAGACATAGCCAGGAGCTGGGTACTGGCTGGCTTCTCTCTATAAGTCTCCTGGAGACAGAAGACTTTCTTCAGCCCTCTATAGTGCCAGTTATCTGCTTCCAAAAACCCCAGGCTTGTCTTCTGGGACTGAATCCCCCATTGTTCTTTGCTTTATTTTCTGGGTTGTGGATTATTTCTTCCTAGCATCTTCTAAACCATCAACATGAAAAAACAAACAAACAAAAATATTCTACTCTTATATTTCACACCAGGAAGCTCTTTGCTTGCTATCTAATGTTCCATTTTTACTTTCCTTATATTCTGTTCTTATTTCTAGAAAGTGACATTTTATCCTATTTAAAGATATTAGAGATTTTTTAAATAAGATTTCTTCTGCATCTGTTAAAATCTTTTTTTCCCTGTACCTTTTTTTTCTTTTGTCTTTTTATAGTTTATTTACTTATGTTTTTTAAGGATAAATTTGAGGTTCTCCACAAATATCTATAAATGAGATTTCTCAGTAAAGCTGCATGTTTGTCTTCAACTTTACTGGATACTGCCAAATTGCTCTCTGAGCATAAAGTGAGTATTCCTGTGACCATATTCTCACCCATTGGGGTTTTTAATATGCAGTAACCGAGAAGCAAAACGTTATCACTTTCCATTTGTTCTAAGTTTTCTAGGTCTCAGGGGACAAACCTTGAAAATTTAATGGCCTCCATAATAACCCTTTTAAATTATTTTGTGTTTTATGTGGATCTCAACTGATATATCTCAGCATTAAAACTCTTTTCTTCAGCTGGGCTCTGTGGCTCACACTTGTAATCTTAGCATCTTGGGAGACTGATGTCCGAGGATCACAAGTTTGAGGCCAGGGGCAGTCTAAGCAGTGAGATCTTGTCTCAAAATAAAAATAAAAGAGCACTGGCGGAGCATCTCAGGGGTACATCATTTGCCTAGCATGTGTGAGGCCCTGAGTTCAATCCCTAATACTTAAAAAAATTCTCTTTCTCAATAGCTTAAATTTTAAAAATTCAATACGTGTATTTGATCTTGTGTGGGTAATTGGTGAGTTTTTATTTTTTTATTGGAACTGTTTTTTAGAAGAGAGAGAGAGTGAGTGTGTGTGTGTGTGTGTGTGTGTGTGTGTGTGTGTTTTATCCTAGTAATTGAGAGCTAATATGAGCAGATTGCTGGATTAACACAGGGCCTTTTGCTTTTGTTTGTAGAATTCTCCATTTACAGATCTTCTGAAATGAAATATATGAGTTTAATTGAGCAAAAGATCTTTTATTCTTCTCTTACTTATACATGGGAGGGATTTTTTATTTTCCAATAATGTAAAGTAAAAATCATTCAGCTAAGTGGCTTTATTTTAACTTACAGATGCCTGTGGCTTTTTGTCCTAAAATCTAAGAATTATCTTAAGAAATAATACTAATGTGGAAGTAGAAGTAGTTTTGTAAATGAATAACTTTATAGGCATAGTCATTCAGCTGAATGACTAGAACTAATTAATAAAGTGAGTGAAATTTAAATTCCCTGACAAAAACATTTATTGGCAAATGTGAAAGGATATGATAGAAGAATATGTGTTGTTTTAAAATAAAAGGTAATTCTCTTTTAGTCTAGATTGTTTTTTTTATTACACCAGATCAGAAAACATTATTCACTTGCTCTGAGTCATATGAACACATATATATGCCCAACACTATTCCATCAAATGCTAACACTTAATTGCTAAAATGGAGTAGCATTTCCATCAGGCAAGATTGCTATTAAAATGACTTCCTTTTTTGTTATCTATATTAATATCTACTAGAGTTTAACTTGACAAATAGAAGAAATTACATTCTGTAATTATTATAGAAAACTACAGGAGTAAAATGACGTTTAATGAGTTTTGCTTCATGTTAGGAAACTATTGGAAATGTGTTTTGCTAGCTACCAGGGATACCCAAATGTTTGCATATTTAATAATAATCTTGGTTACTATGAAAGTACAGATGAATTTTGTCAAAAATGTTTCTACTAAAGACTTTTTTACCTTTCATAGAATATTTATACTAAAAAAAAAGAAATATTCTGGTGAAGAAAGTGTGCTTCATAATAAATTAATGAAACAAGGAGTTCCCTTTACAGTGCTACAGTCATATTTGTGCTTATCTGCTTAGAAAGGCTTTCTGCAGTCTTGATGGTTGATGTTATGTGTTATCTGAACACATCTTGGGATGCCTGGATATCTGGGTAAACATTTGTGGAGGTATTTTCGGATGAGAGAAGCACTTGAGTCTGTGAACTCAACAAAGCAGATAGCCCTCCTCCTTGTGAGCAGGTATCATCCAGGGCATTGAGGCCCCAAAAGAGAACAGAAAATTGAGGAAGGATAATTTTCTCTCTGCCAGACTGCTGAGTTGAGACATTGGTCTGGACTTGACCTTTTGCTATTCACTCTCTTGAGCGACAGGTATTTCAACTCATTCTGGAACTTGTACCTCTGCTTTTTCTGGGTCTCCAGTTTGCAGAAGGCAGATTCTGTGACTCTTCACCCTCCTTAATCACATGTGACTTAGATAGATAGATAGAAAGATAGGAAGAAAGAAAGAGAAAGGAAGGAAGAACGAAAGAAAGAAAAAAAGAGAAAGATTAGATAGATAGATGATAGAGAGATAGATAAGATAGATAATAGATCAATCAATGCATAATCAGCTACATATTCTTAGTCAATCATTACATGAAATAAACTTATTAAGATTAGATTACTAAAAATAAACATGTATTTATGTTCTACCAGTGTGCTTTTAATCAGTCCTTTTGACACTAGTGAGAACAGCTAAAAGATTAGAAGAAAAATCAAAAGCATAGCAAAGATTAGAAAAAAGAAATGCAAGACAGTAAATCTGTAATAAATTGCCTTTAATGAGACGATTTTGCAACTACTTTAATAATAACAATAATGGCAACAATAGTAATTTGGATTTTCCATCTACAGTGTTTTTCTACCAGAGTATAAAGCATTTGAACATAATGGGATAATATTCATGACAAGAAAATGGTCATAGCCATAAATGTCCATGGCAATTAAATACTAATACCTAGCTTTGACACTCCATGACTTGTAAAAGCATTTCCTCCAACTATTTCCCAATGGTGGAAGCATTATTAGGGACTGCAGGAGGCTCAAAAGGATCATAAAAATAGAGGAGGATTTTTCACTCGTGATTACCAGTTGCACTAGCTGTCATGCCAGCTAGTAGTATTGTGATATTCTTACAAGCAACTCTTTTACACACCAAATCTAATCATTTACTGACCAGCTGTTCTATGAGACATGTTGGATGTCTGAAGTACACAGTGTTTTGTGGCTCTCTGTATACCTTCATCTTCAGAAGCTCCTTCCACTACCCCTTCCTTTCATCTGTTTTGAGGCTGCCTTAGCAAGCTCAGGCTCTCAGCCTTTCTTCCCCTTGCTCTCCCACCCCCCATTGCTCCATTCACCAACTCATCTCGCCAATGTATTTATCCTCCAAAGTCCAACTAGAGTAAAAATATAAATTGATGTCCCATAGCTTAAAATCTTTGGTGGCTCGCCTTTGCTGTCAATGTCTTTCACGACTCTGTTCCCATCTATATTTCTAGAGAGTGACATTGAAGACCCAGGCTCTAAAGCCAGACAGATCCTGGTTCCATGGCACTAAGCAGCACTGGGGTTTTGAAGATCTCCCTCATCATTCTGCTTCACTGTTATCTCTCACAAAATTAAGATGGAAAGTAAGTTTCACTTTGATGATTTATTCCAAGAATTAAGGGAAATCTGAAGCTCATAGGGCTGAGGTATTAACTTGAAATGTGTAATTTATCTTGATCTCCAAAAGTGTTTGATGGAAACCCTTCATCACCAGGGCTAAGGCAATCTGTCTGCACACAGGGCTGATGGATGGGACGGGAGGCTACTTATCTACTGATCATACAGCTGAAAGGTCTAGGCTTGAACCCTGGCCCTTATCATACCAGGAAGAAGCCAAGGTTCTCTCAACTGATGTGCGGCAAGGAGGCAGGTGAGGGACCATGTTTGCATTGTGACTCCCTGCTGGGACTGCAGTTTGCCAGGATGTCAGGGGACAAGCTGGTCCTTCCTCATCATTGAGCTGTGTCCCCAGGACTGTAGACCTAGGTGATGACATCACACCCTGCATGTGGCCAAGGTGAAGTATGGCCATACCCAGTCCTATGAATCCCCTTCAATAAATGCTGCTTTGGAAAGTCTAGGACGCATGCTGTCGATGAAGCCCTGCCTTTGTTTGCAACGCTGGCGTGCAATATGAGCTGGTGAATAGGACCCTCTGTTAAAGCAATAACACGTCCCGTCTCTGGTTCCATCATGATTTGCATCATGGCTTCCAGATCTGCTTCCCTACCTGACACCTTTCTCTTTGCACCTGCTCCTTCTCACCAGACACTCCTCCTCCTTTTGTTAACTCTTCTCCCGCCAGCTTCCCTCTGGGCCCAGAAGGATTTCCTGAACAGCTCACTCCCAAGATCCCATTCCTATATCCAAGCTGACCAGGAAGACCCTGCCTGTGGTTTTTCTTCATTCACCCCACTGACTGACACCCATGTGCAAGGTAGGGAATGAAGAAATTCTTTTCTTTCTACCCTCCTAGCTTTTTCAATTACATTGAAAAAAGACAGATTTATAAGAGAAAACAAACAAAAGTTTGCTGCCCAGTGCACTCTTCATACACATAGGGGAAACTCCGAGATGAGTAACTGTAAGGAGTGAATAGAATTTAGGCTTAAGCCAGATGGGGTGGCTCATGCCTGTAATCCCAGTGACTCCAGGATGGAGGCAGGATGGCAAGTTCCAGGCCAGAGGCAGCCTGTGAAACCTAGTGAGACCCCCAAAATAAAATAAATAAATGGGACTGAAGGTACAGTTCAGCAGTGGAGCTCTTGGCAAAGTATGCACAAGGCCCTGGGTTCAGCCCCCAAGTACAGAGAAAGTAAAAAAAGAAAAAATAATAATTGAGTCTTATATGTATCTAGGCCTTCGGCCTTAGCCCTGTGGTGTCCAATCCTGTCAGATCTCAAAAGCTAAGCAGGGTTGGGCCTGGTTAGTACTTGGATGGGAGACCGCCTGGGAACACCAGCTGCTGTAGGCTTGGGAGAAGGACCTGACAACCCACTCCCCAAAATCAATCTGCCATTGAAAACCCCATGAACAGCAGAGAAGCACTGACAATAGTGTTTCACCTGTTGTACGCGTGTACGTAGGATCACTATGAGTTAGACACCAACTCAACGGCACCTAACAACAACAACAACATAGTATCATAGCAAAAGAACAATAAAGTTTTAGTGAAGTGACAAGATAAAGAAAAAGGACTTTGAGAATCTAGAGGAAGTGAGTTCTAGGAAGGCAAGGATATAGGGTATCAATGGCAGATGAGGGCTGGTTAGTCAGTGTGTTAAATAAATTTGGCCTGTGCTGTCTGCTTGCTGATGAGAGTCTACATTTGCCTCAGGTGATTAACTTCTGTCCTTCCTGGTCAGGAAGGGTGGGGGACCTTTACAAATTTATACTGTGCCTTATGCAAATGGAGAGGGTGGAGAACTTTTCTTCCACAGGCTACCTCTCAATGATCTCCAGTCCCAAGTCATCCTTTTGCCACATTGGCATATACATTCTAGGGTGGTGTGTCCCATTGCCCTCCTCTGTCATTCACACTGTCTTCCCTTCTACTGTGACCTTGAGGTCACTGTCAGCCCAGACCCTCTGGTTGGCTCCCCCATCAGGAAATGCTGTGGCCACGCTCAGTAAAAACAATACTTCTTGCTTTTTGGCACAATGCACTATTTTTTTGTCTTTGCTTTTCTTGCCCTCCTGGGCTTTCTCTTTTCCTTGTGTGTTTGCTTCCTCTGTTCTTCTGAAGTTGCTCTCTTTTCTCTTTTCCCTTCAGTTGCAAGTTTCCCTTAGGATTCCAGCCCTAACTCTCTTCCCATTCCGCCAACTGCTCTTCTTCACTCCCGTCTTCCTAACTCTGCTGAGAGTCCAGCTCCACCTTGAACTCTAGTGAATTCCCACCAGAGAACACTCTTCCGCCTCAAGAGAGGCCACATCGTCATCACCCACACTCACACCTGTTTCTCCTCCGAGTTTCTCTTCCCCTCCAAAGGAAACCACAGAATGCCTTAGTGAGCCCTTGGGAGTTACCCTCAACACCCCCGACCCTGTGCTCCTTTCCCCTCCTTTCCAATAACATTGACATTTCTCTCAGTTCTGACTGTGTATTTCCCATCCTTTCTTCTGTTCTCTTGCATTACTCCTTTAGTTCTGCTTTTCCTTATGGATCATCTCGACTGTCCCCAGTAGCTGAAGGTGGGTTTTTCCTTTCAAAAGTGTTGCTGCCTTTAGATGTATTAGTTCTGCAACAATTATGCTCTTTTTAAATGTAAATTTTAGGTTGTTATTCTCTTACTTGAGGTTGGGGTTTAGTTCAGTTGGTAGAGTGTTGTTCTGCATGCTTCAAGGCCCTGGGTTCCATCCCCAGCATTGCAAACATGGGAGAAGGACGTGACAACCCACTCCCAAAACAATCAGGATCAAAAATCCGAATAGCAGAGAAGCACTGACATAGAGCTGGGTATGGCACAGTGTTTCATTCTGTTGTACATAGGGTCACTATGAGTCTGACCTGACTTGACAGCACCTAACAGCAACCACATTCTGTTACTTAGAGCCATGCCTGTGTCTCCATATTCTACACCAGGTCCTGAGGGTGAAGTTCCATCTCCCTGTCTGGGCATGCCAGGTGTTTCACCATCTTCCTGAAATTCTGCACTCTGTCTAGACTAACTGAGCATTGAACTTTCTTCTTTACTTTCCTGGGATTATGAAGCAATTGCATCATGGACATCTTTGTCTTTAATAACCCCAGTCCTTTAAAAAACATTATTTCTAGGTGCAGCAGTATTACCTGTTCCAGAAGTGCTAATGACGCCCATGTTGGTTCAGGGACCCTGGGACTCACTGGTCCCACAGAGGGAAGACTGGACAGACGGCTTGAGGGGAAACAGGCAGCAGCATCTCATTTGCTCCACACCCCATTTTAGAGTCTGTTTCAGTGTCATCTAGGCCCAGGTCATGGGGGAGCTGGGCAGGGAGGGCCAGGCATGAATTCCAAAGGTATGGTTACTATGATTCTCAAGAAAGTTACTGCGGTGTTTGAACCCAAGGTCAAGGCCCTTCTGATCAGGAGACAGTATAGGCCTTGGATACAGCTTACACACTTTTTAAATAATAAAAGATGATATCTCCACACATACCACAATAATTCTTCTCAATATCTTTTAGTTTCCTACTGCAAATACACAATTTGTTTTTTATTAGTGTCTAGGGAAGTAATTTGATATATCACTTTAACATTATGAAAATCACCAAAATTCATAGATGTACCATTTCAAGTTAGATATAGAGTTTAGAATAAGGAATAAGACTTCTTTACGGTATTGTCTGAGGGGGGTTTAATTACTAAAGTTTTAAGAAAAGAGCTGGTTGTGTAGCTCAGTGGTAGCATACACAAGGCCCTGAGGTTGGGTCCCCTAACTGCAAAAAAATTGAAAAACAATTGCAAAAACAAACAAATAAAAGTGACAACATTATTACCAGAGATTCCAGTAAGAATCTAAGGAATGTTAGATATCACTGAAGTAGTTCTGAGAACTTTGAGAGGCAGATAAAATTTTAGTGATCAATTATGCAACACTGTTACACTGAAGAGATCAAAATATTAAAGCTATACTTTGGCCTTGGACTATAGAATAGATTTTTGCTGTATTTTGATGTAAATATTATTAAAACTGCATGCAAGGTTGTAAGCAGAAGAAAAAACTCAAGTGAGTATAAAAAGAATGTTGACAGAGAGAATATTTTCTTTAAGACTCTGCGTTAGGACTGGGATGTGGTTCCGTGGTAGAGTGCTTGCCAAGCATCCAGGATGCCCTGGGTTTGATTCCCACCATGGCAAACAACAACATAATAGTAAAACTCCATATTAGGCAAAATTTCGCCCTGTGAAATTTGTTTTCACATTCTCATCTTGGGGGATCAGAGCCTCTATACACTGGCTAGGATGCATGACACTTTAAAAGATTAATTACAGTTAAGATTTTTTTGTTAACTTTAATAGAAGCCTTATGTGTTGAGATTTTCCAAAAATGTTAGACTGTGCCTCCCTGCTCCCCAGTCATCTCAACCCTTTTGGAGTTGTGCAAAAAGACTTTTAAGCCCACAATGTACTTTTCTTCCATGCAGTCAATTTTTCCTAATAACCATTTATATAAACCTCAGTAATGGTGAGAACAGAGAATTTCTGCAGTAACATAAACAGCTTGAAGAGTCCTGCCCTCAACCTTTTTGCACTGAGGGAATATTTCTAATTACTGTATTCTACTACTGACCCATAACAAACACATGCTAGCTAGCATTGGCCTCCATATTTCATTTAGCCGGTCAACAATTATAGTGCTGAATGAGTGTCAGAGTTTAGCCTTAATGTGACATTACATATAAAGGGATTTTTGAGGTCCTTGGATTACCTCGAAGGAAAAATGATGCTCATTAAAAAAACAGTGACCAGTGTAAGATTATTCACAAGAAAAGTAACATTCATCATCAAATTAAGATAGGGAAACTAGGAGGTTTTTTGAGAAGGTTGTCTTCCTAAAACTGCATTTGCACAAAGTAGTGTATCCTCGAAGGGCTATGCATTCCTGAAGTCTCTGGTATTGGGCAAGAATGCAGCAACGTCCCCAAGGGAAACAAAATATGTTCAGATTCTCAAATTACAGGCTCAAAATAAACCTAACTTTCCCGAAAATCTAGAGAATACTTTCTGTTCTACACCTTTCCCTTTCTAATCAGGATTATATCCATCCCAAAATACAAAACTGTCAGCCTTGAGCATTTATATATTCTACTTTCTACCATTTCTTCTCTCCAGACCCACTTTTTAGTGGTATATATCATCTTCTTAGCAAATATTTGACATCTAATCATTTCCTACTGCTTTGATGTGAGCAATTAAACACCAGAAAATTCTCTTTTCACTAATGTAATAAGAGTGAGGTTAGTTGAGGCCCTTTAACAATTTTGCCAGAGAACTTTGGCCTTTTTTTTTCTTAATGATGAACTTGTTACTAGGATTTTTATACATAGTCAGCGAGTTATTCAACTGTCTGCTAGTTTAAATGTATGCTAATGCGTCTGACTCATGCCATGGTATTTTCAGTCGCATCATATGGTTGTGAAAGCTGGACATTGAACAAGAGAGACAGAAAAAGAATTGATGCTTTTGAATTATGGTGCTGGAGACGTCTATTGAATAAACCATGGACTGTCAAAAGAACCAACAAATCTGTCTTAGAAAAAGTGCAACCAGAGTGCTCCTTGGAAGCAAGAATGGCCAGACTGCGTCTTACATATTTCGGACATGTAGTCAGGAGAGATCAATCCCTGGAGAAGGACATCATGTTTGGAAGAGTGGCAGGTCAACACAAAAGAGGAAAACCCTCCGCCAGATGGATTGACACAGTGTCTGCAACAATGGGCTTAAACATAAATAAGATCGTTTGCCTGGCACAGAATCGGCAAGTGTTTCGAACTGCTGTACATAGGGTCCCTATGAGTCGGACTCAACTCAATGGCACCTAACAACAACAACAATGTAAACTTAGTTCCCACATTACATCATCACCACTAATTTACTGTGACACCTTTACTTTCAATACTTGTTAATCAGCATTATTATCCCATAGGTGCTGTGTTTATGACTTCAAAAGAAAGAATGGCTTTGAGATGGTAATGCCGTAGATTAATTATCTACCTTTGTTATAAGCACTTTGGGGAAAGTGTTTTATGTAGAGTGAGCATGTGTTCAGTTTTGAGCAGAACTCAGCTCCTCTAGCCAGCTTAACCTTTCTCACCTTTGTCTACTGTAACATGATTTCTTCTACTCTATTTGATAATTTCCTCCTTAGCTTAATTCTAGGAGAAAGCAGGTCTCTGCAAATAATTATGATATTTTCTCTTGTTAAAAAAGAAAACTTGTGTAATGTGAAGGCATAATTGTAGTTTCTAAAATGCTCCCAAGTAAGAGAATGACCCTCATAGGTTGGGTAATAGCCCCCTTAACAAAAGACAAATTAGCAAGAGGAAATCAAGTAATATGTTTTGCTGTGTATCTTTCATGTATACATGGTAGACACCTGGAGAATTGAGTACATCTCAAAGAAGTGGCTTTGAATTTCAGCTTACATGGTAACTTCCAAAAAAAATGGTAAATTTCTAAAGAAATGACAAGATAAAAGAGAAGGACTTCGAGTTTCTAGGGAAAACCACATAGTGGAAGGCAGATAAATAGCTTGTGAATATAGATTCCTCTGGTATCATTTCCACATACATTGGTTCTGAAGTTATGTCATGGCTAACATTTGTTCTTCCTGTTAGAAGGGAGACAAGAGTGTGATACCTTTTGTGTTTGTAGATCTATGTTCTACTTTTAGCAAATAGATGGAAAGCAGACAGTTCTGTATCTCCTCAATTGTCTTCAGCTCAACAATCTGAAATATTTTGGGATAGCACATTCTGGTATCTCACACCCACCATGGTTAGGAATCTCATCCTTTAGTTACTTTTAGATAATTCTTCAGCTTTTGAAAGACCTCCAAATAACATATCTACCTATTTTTCACTGTTTAATCTGTCAACTGAATTCCTACTAGAAATGGATAGAGTTGAGGACTAAAATTCAGACAAGACTTGGGTTATTTTTGTGGAACGACTAGACATTAAGTCCTTACACCACAAGTACAGGTAGAAATTTTCTCCTAATCACCACAAAGCTCAATTTCCCAATAAAGATTCTTTCTAAATGCTGACAGCTGGCCAAGGGTCAAGAGGAGAAATTTCCTGTGGCAAAGAGGTAGTTGTATTGCTAAGAGCAGGAAAAGAGAAAGGAAAGGGAATACACTGCTCACGCAAAGGATTCCTACTTAGTCACACCCTCTCCCATAGTTTGAGAATAGTCTTGCTTCCACTATCATTGCAGACAACCTGGGGTACCAAGCCTGCTCTTCATGTTCCTTAGCTTTCAGGGATATTTGCTGCCAGGGAAGTAGGTTAGCCTCCTCACTAGGGAATACTCAGGACCCCAGGGAGCTGCACTCTCTCTTTCTTGAGTTCTTTCTGGGCATGATGATGATGATGATGATGATGACGACGACGAAGCAGAAGAAGAAGGAAACAATTGTCTCATATACTGTTCATTTCCATGGTTCCCCCAGGAGGGCTGAATCACTCTTTTCCCATGATGCCCTGCTGCCCCTCTTTCCTCTTTGTCCTCTGGTGCCACCTCCTATTTTTTTAAAGGCTATTTTAAATGATTTATTCAGTATCTAAGTTTCTAAGAGAATATTTATGCTTGCTAATTGCATTCATGGGGCTGGGATTTAGCTCAGTTGGTAGAACACTGCGCTGTAGTCTCTGAGGTCCCAAGTTCAATTCCCAGCACCACAAAAATGCGAGAAGGACCTGGTAATCCACTCCCAAGGCAATCCCAAAACAGTTAGCCATTGAAAACCCTCTGAGGGTCTCTATGAGTCAGATATTGACTCGACAGCACCTAACAACAACAACAACAACAATTGCATTCATGCAAAGAGCACATGCTAAGTGCCCTCAAAATGTTCTTGTTGGGTACTGTCAACTCAGATCCAACTCATAGTGACCCTATTGTACAACAGAATGAAACACCACCCAACATTATGCCATGCACATGATCTTTTTATGTTTGATTCCAGTGTTACAGCCACTATATTTCTTCTTATTCTGAGTTGTGCCACATCAGCAAAAGGATGTCCCGGGTGATTTACTCCATTCCCATCATTAAGGTTGACTCTACTTTGAGAAGGCAACTCTTCCCCAGTCATTTCTTGAATGCCTTCCAGCGTGGGGTGCTCATTTTCTGGCACTGTATTTGATAGTGCTTTTCTGTTCTTCATAGGATTTTCAGTGGGCAATTATTTTGGGAGTGGGCTTCCAGGTCATTCTCCCTAGTCTTAGTCCAGAAGCTCAGCTGAAATCTGTCCACCATGGGTGGCTCTGCTGGTATCCAAAATACCAGTGGCATAGCTTTCAGCATCACAGCAACATGCAAGACCCCACAGCATGAAAAGCTAACAGACATGTGGGGGCTCAAAATGTTAAATATTGCCATTCACCTGACAGGGAAGGTAGGCAGTGTGTTGAAGGAAGGACTTCAAAAATACATTTCACATGGTAAAAATGATAAGCTCTAGTAATAGGAATCATCCCAAAATGGCTTCTTTTGCTTTTTGGACTATAACAAGAAAAGATGTTTATTCCTCAATAAATTGAGGGAAAAAAGTAGAACAGGGACTGAAAGCATTTGTATACATTAAAAGGCATAATTATATTTTATTATTAGATATACAACCAGCCTAACTATAATGGAAGAGAAATTATGCTACAGTTGGAGAAAAAAGGAGTACAGATCTGGAACACTATATGAGAAGGAGCTTGTACATGCAGTGAAAATCATTTTTGCTCTCTTTTGTGTTGAGATATTCATTTCCTGGGTGATCTTTTTTTTTTTTTTCCTGAATGGAAATTGTTCAACTAAAAAGGTAATGCTAATTCTAAAATGTGAGTTCTCTTTCAAAGTGTTTTGGACCATGGTTATTTTTGGAAAATTTGATAAGCATTGAAGCTAAAAGGATGAAGGAGAGGGAAAGAGTGACCTTCCTTGGAAGTACCTCAAAAAAAAAAAATTTGGATAACTAAAACAATTTTCCTCCAACATTTAATGTCTGACTTGGACAAAAGGTTTCCAAGCTACTCCACAGTTTGTGTATGAACTCAACATTTAATTTATCTGATCAAAAGTGTTACCAGCTTCATTACATTTTCTTTGAACAAAGAGTAATCGACTCCTTAATACCATTGTTTTCACATTTTAAGTGGTACCACAAATGATTCAAAATTCCTTGTGTATAAACCTCTAGATTATGACAAGTTACTGAAATACTTCAGGCTGTTTATCATGTTCTTATCAGCAGTATCCAAAGAACTACCCTTATAAATTCTGAAGTAGAAATATAGTAAAAAACAAAACAAGGTGACTTTGGTCTACTTCCATAAAGCATGACTTTTGTCTTTGAATAGGTGAAATCATTCAGCATTGCTTATGTTTAGGGTGAGGTAGCCTCAGAAATATGCCAGGTTCCACTTCATGGCTGACCAGTAATACCACTGATCTTGGCTGGATTGCCTGCTATCCTCTGGTCTTAGGCAGTTTATCTCAGCTTTGATGGATCTTTGCATCCAATAACACACATTTTGAAAACGTACGTGATATGACTGCACTGTGGTGATGTAGTGGGTTGAATTGTGTCCCTGAAAGATATGTTGCATTCCTAACTCCCAGTACCTGTAAATAAGACTTTATTTGGAAATTCATCATTATGTCAATGCATTACGTTAATGTGAGATCATTCTGGAGTATTGTGGGCTCCTAATCCAATGTGACTGATATCCTTATAAGCAGCACAGGAGTACAGAGAAGGTTATATAAAGGTAGGTACAGAATTTGGAATCTTGCATCTACAAGGCAAGGATTGCCAAGGATTCGTAAGATACGAGCAAAAGCTAGGATAGAGGGAGGGAACAGTTTCTCTGAGTCCACATGCAGGAACCAACCCTAGGGGGACCTTGATTTCTGACATCTAGGTTCTAGAATGGTGAGAGGATACCTTTCAATTGCTCAAAGATGACTACTTTATGATATTTATCATGGAATCCTTAAAAAACAATACATGTGGGAATGAATGGATTTTTTTCTATATGAAGTTAATACATGAAGTAGTCTGAGTTTTAAAAGAATAATTCTTGGAACACAAGTAAGATCATTGAATATCTTTGTCTTTGCTTTTTGTATTTATGGATTACTCATTATATTATATGGGCTTAATTATCGGAAAATATGCCATATTTATTGTTAATATCTGAATATCAACTACCAGGTGCAGATGTAACCCCTACAGGACGATCTATGAACTTCATATACAACTGTCTAAATTCTTGAAGTATAAATATGTATTTACTACTTAAATGAAAACATAAAATGATAAAAACAGTTCTTTGCACATATGTACAATTTAAAGACTTTTAAAATAATTGAATAGGAAAATAGTTAACATTATCCAAATATTAAAGTATTGTCTGGTACATTCCTTTAGTAAGATCCTTTTAAGTTGCTGGGTAATAAAGTTTACAAAAATATTTGTTAAAATAGTAATAGAAAGTCAGAAAGCAAATTTTGATTAAGTTATTATTACAATCTCTTAGAAATATATTATGTGTTGGGCTCATATCAGAAAACATAATACCTTTAACAAATGTATTGAGCTTTACTTATTAAGTTAGGGATCTTTTAAAAACATGTCTTTCATAGAATGTTTCACATTTTATGAGGTTGAATAAAAACATATCAGAGACAACACATCAAATTTTCCCACTAAGGAAAATTTAACATTATCTCTGCCATTTATAATGTCAATCTGTCTGAAGGAACATATAGCAAAAATATTTTTTTTTAAATCCTGTAATTTTTGAAAAGTATAAAGAAAAGACGACAATGGTAGAGAAAAAATTGAACTTGTGCTTCCAATCCTCTAAAGACAGTATTTATAATCATTGTAAGAATTTTTTTATAGTTTTGAGTTTACAAAATAATGTACAAATTATTGCTATAGATGTCAAATCAATTTTTAGTAAAGTATTTTTTATAATTATCCAAACAATAAATCCTCAGCACGTAGTTCCTTCTAGAAAATAATGCTTCTGAAAATCATTTTTTCCTATTACTCAGGTGTCCATTAAAAGGCTCATAATATCAATCAGTGTCCTAGTTGGAATTCAACCTCTATTTTGTGTTGCAAATGTGAAATGTGTGTTAACAGAAATGATTCTACAGATTATGGGACTGGGGAATTATTAGTCTTGAACTAAAGTGCCTAACTTTGAAAACTTGAGTACAAAATTATAATGCAGTTGCAATGGTTATTATTCAGGAAGATGCAATTTCAGATTTACACTCAGGTACCAGAGATTTATTCCCTATAGTGATAGTCAACTCTATACTTGACGTCAACTAAGTGTTCATTTTACATTGTTTCATTCAGTGAATCTTAGTCTGCTCAGGCTGCTGTAACAAAATACCTTAGATTGGGTGGCTTAAACAACAAATATTTATTTCTCACAGTTCTGGATGATGTTGGGCTGTACAGATCGAGACAAAGGCAGATTTGGTTCCCGGTAAGGCTTCTTTTTCCAGTTTACAGAAGGCCACTTCCTTGCTGTGTCCTAACATGAAGATCACCCCTTTGATTTTTTTTAATAAGGACACCAATCTTATTCATGAGAACTCCCTCATGTTCATGACCTAATCACGTCCCAATTGCTCTATCTCCTAATTATAATCACATTAGGTATTAGGGCTTCATCATATGAATCTGAGATAGAAATAAACATTCTGTCCATAGCATAGCCTAAGACCAAAATATATTTTCCATTTGTCTCTGTTAAAAATAAGGAATCATTATCTGATTTCAGTATTTTGTAATACAACATTCCACATTCTTAACTCACTCTCTTGTCCAAATTTAAAACTGGAGAATAAATAAATAAAACTAGAGAATAAATAATAAATAAATAATTCTGCTTGGTTTTTAATTTGTTTCCGGCAACTATGGCAAATCTGGTCCTTGTTACTCCATCTTTGCCAAAAGTGGGATCAATCAGCTAATTTAATATTAAATCTATTCTGGTGCTCTTCATTTCCCATATATATCTAAAACCCATCATTTTGATGACATTGCTATCATCTCTGAGTTTCTACATTATATATTTTCCCACCAACTTGGCATCTAAGGTAGAAGTACAAGTGGCTTGGAAATACGTTATATTTACATATTAGGACATTTCTCAGCAACTTTGTTGCTGACTTGCTTCCTGTAGAATTGATCTCATAGTAGCCTCACTTGCAAAACATTGTCATTAAGTGTGTTTTCCCTGAATTCGATAGAGCCAATTTCAGCATTATCATTAGCATAATTTGTCCTATTAATCATGGTCTGTGCTCTAGAAAAGGATATCTACTCTTTAGCGCTGATAGTGTTCCAGGGCTTCATATCAACACAGTTGCTGCATTTTTAACTATTTTCCTCTGTTTTTCCTTTTAAACTACATCTTAAAAAATAGCCTATTAAAATGGGAATTACTTACACATGGTGAACATTTTTACTTGCTTTGGATTATATATTGTCTCAATTTAGATGAGAAAGCAGAATCCTACCTTTAAATGTGCTGTAGGCTCATGGGAAAATACATATAAATTTATTATAATATGTCATATTTTATGCTTAGATGTCCTTTGGCAAGTATTTAGTAATCATATGAGCCTTTAGACTTACCCTGAAAATAGATATTTTTAGAAAAAAATAAAGATAACTTCAAAAAAAACTCATCGTATTCTTTCGTCTGGCTAGTGAAGGTGAACTTACTTTGGAATGAATTAGTAACATGCTGCCATTAAATGTATCTGCTCTGTTAATAATCCTTTCCAAGTCTAGCAGCATTCTGGCAATACCATTGTTGAGGATGAAAAATCATAAGTCATCTACTTTGAAGGTTTCACAGCTTCAATAAATGTGATGTGTCAGCTACTTCATGTCTGAGGGAATTTTTTTGCTTCCTATAATTTTCAGAAAAGGAATCAAGTTATAAAAGAGCCTACACTCATGCAAATGAATTACACATTTTGGTTCAGGTTGCCATGCAAAATTTTACACTTAATAAATAATAAATGAAGATACTAGGATGTAAAAATGTTAAGGAGACAGCACTCCACTTCCATAAAGAGCTTTCTGCTGGAAGAACTGTGCTCTGTTTCATGCAGGTGCCTAGGAAGGTGAAACACACCAATCCCAACCATCATGATTTGTCGTAGAAAGTAACTTATATAATAAATGTGCCTAATGCCATTTAATTTTTTAGTAATATCTATTGTTTAGTTTATTCTAATTAGGATAATTTAACAACTAATATTGGGAGAAGGACATAGCAATTCACTTCCAAAGGAATCCCAATACAACCAGCCTTTGAAAACTCTATGAGGGTCACTATGAGTCGATCCAACTTGAAGGCTCCTAACAACATCACCACCTAATATTCCATCTACTGGTACCTTTGGAGAAAGATCATAGCATTCTCATAATTTTTTCATTAACATACTAGACTTTAGTTGAAGAGAACAAACTGGCTACATAAAGTTCTCATATTTAACTAATTGACGTAAATATGAGCATTTTAAGGAGAAAAATAGTATCATTCTTCCAAAGATCAGCTTTACTCTAAATGTTCATTAGAATAAAAATGTGTGTTTCACATAAAGAACATCCTATAAAATGGCATTTTGTTATTTTAATATCTCACAAAGATATTTAGATATTCCACTGAATTGATGCAACTCATTAACCAGTGATCTTTTCCTATAGAAAGGCAGTCATTTGAGGTAAATTGAAAGCTCCATTTTCAATCATTCTGCACTCAAAAGCTTTCAGATACTACTTCCAAAGGATGGCAATTAGGACTTTGAGCATGTTTAAAATACCTCCTTTTTTTTTCCTGATATTTCCCTGACTTAAGGTGTTGTTGTTGTTAGGTGCCGTCGAGTCGGTATCCGACTCATAGCGACCCTCACAGGGTTTTCAATGGCTGACTGTTTCGGGATTGCCTTGGGAGTGGATTGCCAGGCCCTTCTCCCATTTTTGCGGTGCTGGGAATTGAACTCAGGACCTCAGAGACTGTAGCGCAGTGCTCTACCACTGAGCTAAATCCCAGCCCAACTTAAGGTGTAGGAGGAGGAAAAAAACTCAATATTTTCAATTTCCCTTTATAGTATGTTAGAAAATTGACAGATGGCTGGTCATTTTTCCACCTGCCTTAATTGCAAACTTTTTGTAACTGGTGCAGTTGTTATGGGTTTGATCTTGGTCAAACCTTTTCGTCTTCTCACCTGTTCCTACCTGGACCACCGATGAGGAAATGCCCCTCCCGCTGCTCTCCCCTGGACCTTTGGTGAGGAAAGAACGCTCTCCTGTTGCAATCATCAATAAGGAAAAGAACCTGCTCTCCATCTGATCACCCACAAAGCAACAGCTGTCTCCTTGTGACCACCGGGACGACCAACACAGGTATTTGCCCCTAGAAGGCAAAAGTGCCTGAGGCTTTTCCTTTCTCCCATCTCCTCCAGGGTCCCAAGGGCCACCGGAGTCTGCACCCCTCACCCAAGGGTCCCGAGTGAACTGTGTTTAGTATCTGTGTGCACGGCAGTGCCACCCGTCCAAACCTCCAGGCTGGACCCGGAGGCACGCACCCCACATAGAGTTGGCACCTGAACGTGGGGCCCAACAGAGCATGCCTATAATCCCAGCAGCTCAGGAGGCAGAGGCAGGAGGATCACAAGTTCGAGACCAGAGGTAGTCTGCGTAATGTAGCAAGACCCTGTCTCAAAAAGTAAAAATTAGGCTTGTTGACATCTTGGTCATCCCGCTGGTGGTGCTCTTGGGTAGTAAAGGAGACTTTAGTAGGTGGGACCTACTTAGAGGAGATGATTCATTGGAGGCATGCCTCTGGAGGTATATTGCCCTGGCAGCCATCATCCCGCTGGTGGTGCTCTTGGGTAGGAGAGGAACTTTAGTAAGTGGGGCCTACTTGGAGGAGATGATTCATTGGAGGCATGCCTCTGGAGGTATATTGCCCAGGCAGCCATCCTCTCGCTCGCTCTCTGCTTCCCGGCTGCCAGAAAGTGAGGAGCCTCCTCTGCCATGAGGCACTTTGCTGCCACTGGCCATATGCCATGTGGCCCGACAAGCAGGAACTAAAAACTCTGAAATGGTGGGCAAAGATAAGCCTTTCCTCTTTTTAAATTGTTTACCTATTGTCCAAGATTTTGCTTTACTGGTTCTGTAGTCAACATCCATGGAAGCTGTAGTCAAGAAATCCAAAGACACATTGCATTGGGAAAAGATGCTGCAAAAGACCTCTTTAAAGTGTTGAAAAGTAAAGATTTCACTTTGAAGATAAAGGTGCCCCTAACTCATGACATGATATTTTCAATGGCATCATACAATTGTGACAGTTGGACCTTGAATAAGGAAGATAAGAGAATTGATGTTTTTGAATTATGATAGTGGACATGAATATGGAATATACCATGGACTGCCAAAAGATCCAATAGTTTTCTCCTAAAATAAGTGCAACCAGAGTGCCCCTTATAAGCAAGGATGGCTAGACTGTGTCTAATATGTTTTGTTCATGTAGCCAGGAGAGACCAATCCCTGTAGAAGTACATTTTGTTTGGGAGAGTGGTGATCAATGAAAAAAAAGAAGACCCTCAACTGGATGGGTTGACACAGGGACTGCAACAACGGGCTTAAATATAAGTATATTGTGTGCCTGGCACAGAATCGGGGAGTGTTTTATTCTATTGTATATAGGGTTGCTATGAGTCTGACCTGACTTGATGGCACAACAACAGGTAATTGCTAATATTTTATGACCTAAATATCATGATAATAAAAAACTTGTATTAAATAAATAAATTGTTTATCCCAAGTATTCTGTTAAAGCAATGCAAAGGTTACCCAGTAATTTGTGTATTTTTCATGTAATCTTGTTTGTGGCCTTACTAAACTATAACTATTTTTGAGCTTCTTTTTGCATACCCTGATGTTAATAGTCAAAACCTAAAATCCCTGTAACATTGGTAGGGTTTGTATTAGCTTCTCATGGCTAAAGTAGGAGATTCCTATAAACTGAATGGCTTACAACAACAGAAATCTACTCTCACATTCTGAAAGCCAGAACCCAAACTCAAGCTGCCAGCAGTGTCAGGCTTCCTCAAAGATCCTAGAAAGAACTCTTCCTTGTCTCTTCCTGTCTTCTGGTGGTGGCCATCAGTCCTTGGCTTGCAGCTGCATCACTGCCATCCCTGCCTCTGTTGGCCCATGATATTGGTCCTATGTATCTCTATCCTGGTTGTTTATTAGGACCCAGTCATACTGGATTAGGGTTCAACTTAATGACTTTAACCTCAATACATTTGTAAAAAACATATTTCCAAATCGCATTCATATTGGCAGGAGCCTAAAACTGCCACTTATGTTCCTAAGGGACGGAATTCAACCCTTATCAGGGTTCTACTCCATAAAATGAGAATTTAAGACCTTGGGGCACATTATTTGCATTAATTTAAAACAGAATAATTTTGTATTAGGAGGATTGTTCAAAACCAACTAATTTTTCTGGAACTATGGTACATGCCTGTAATATTAGGCATGACTTGAGAGGCACAGGCAGGAAAACTATGAGTTTGAGGCCAGAGACAGCCTGCACAACTTAACTCAAAATAAAAAATAAAAATAAGGCTGAGGTGCACCTACGTGGTAGAATGCCTGCCTAGCCTGCACGATGCCCTGGGTTCAACCCCACCAGCACTGAAACAAAAACAAAAAACTAATTTCACCATTCATACTCATTTAATGAAGAAGGAATAACTTTTCAAAAATGAAACCATTCAAAAATAAAACTTGCCTCCAGGTTTAATTTTATCTTTCATTGATAACATAGAGTTAGAATGTTTCATTGATATGAATTTGCAGATCTATGATGAATCCTCTATTTGGATGAAATTCAAACTTAATTGTACTTTCTTATTGAAAACACAATATTTATTACTCTAATTCTACTATTCTGGATGTGGTTTTTTCCCCTTGGTACGTTTTTATCAGCATATCAGGCTTATCTTCCTCAAAGATCATTAGCTTTTCCCTTCAGTTTTCTTAAAATAAACCTCCCAGTATTTCTCTAGCAAACGGAACCAGTGTCCACAGAGTTCATAAGCCAAGTATCTGAGAGTCAGCCTTGGTAAGTATCTCTGAGTACTTCCCAAACCCTGCCTAGTTCACTTCATAATTTCCAGGTTTGCCCAGTATCTTTTTCATGAAGTTACTGCAATTGCTCACTAATCTATATCTCTATGTCCATGCTCAGCTCCAACTAACTTCTTCTCCAATTGAGTTTTTAAAGAGATTATGCTATGCCCTCTCTAGCAGGGAGAACTTAACATGTACTATTCATCTTTCACTAAAGGCATAAATCCATAGCCGAGATTGCAGGCCAGCCTTCCTTGACTATGCCTGTTATTTCCTTCTTAACTCTTGTTATCAGTTCAAGTTGCTATAACAAATATACCATTGACTGAGTGGCTTAAAAAACAAATACTTATTTCTGATGACTCCAAAGCATAAGAAGTACAAGATCAAGGTGGCAATAGACTTGGTATCTGGTAAAGGCTCATTTCTTGGTTTATAGAAGTGTTGCCTACTAGTATGTTTACATAGCATAGAGCCCAGAGAAGAACGAAACACTCTCGTATCTTTTTCTAAGAGCATTAATTCCATTCATGAAGGTGCCCCTCGTGACTGAATCAATTCCCTAAATCCCCCTCTTAACACCATCACTTTGGGAATTAGGATTCAGCATTTAAACTTGAGAGGAAAGACACAAAGGTTCAGTCTGTTGCAGACCTCCAACCATGTTTGTTCTCTTCTCCAAAATCCAGGACACTCCCAGCCTTTAGAGTCTTATGTAAGCTATTTCTCCAATGAGGAACATGCCCTCCCCACCCACCTGTTTTTCCTTCCCCCTAGTAAACACCTGTTCTTATTTCACATCACTTGTCCCTTTTTCTGACACATTGTCAATGGCTTCACAGCCCATTTCCTCCTTATTACATGTTTGTACAAGAGACATTATCTTCTTTCAAAACTTACAGCAATTATAAGCAAGTAATGTGTAATTTTCTGTTTGATACTTATCATCACTGATCATAAGTTCCAGGGGAGCCAGAATGTAATCTACTCCCTTGTCACTTCATCCCCAGAGTCTGGTCTTTACCTAAACTTTTTGAGTGAGTAGGTATGTAAGAACAATGATTTAAATAGTTAAAATGCAATTTCTATTCTCCTGTGGCTCCCATGAAACCAAACTCCTCAATATGGACTTTATGGTGAGCTACAGACAACACACAAGTGTAGGAGTATTTAGGAAATTTATTGTCTTGAAGATCCAAACATTAAGAGAGAAAACACCTGGTTTTACTCAATGTAAGGGAAGTGACTACTTCCTCGTTGATGTTCAGGATGGAGTATGATGATTCTTAATGTCCATGTGTACACTGAATAAACTACTTTGATGCCTGCATTGGGATAATACCTGTTCTGACATTATCTAAGGTAGATGAAAGAGTATAGCAAAATACAAATTACTTAGGTTCTGAAAATAGAAATATGAACCATGCATTAAGTATATGAAAATTCTCCATCTGCAGTCTATTGGGAATCCAATGCAATGTTACCAATAGAATTAATGTATGGTATAAAAATAGCACCAGGAGGATGAATGTCCCTGTGGTGGTTAATCTTGATTTTCAACCTGATTGGATTGAGTGGTAGGTTAGTAAAGGTCACTTCTAGGTGTGTCCATGAGGATGTTTCCAGAGAGGGCTCTGACCTGATGAAAGCATTAATCTCTTGATGGATTTATAATGTGATGGCCTTATTGGGACATGGTAAAATGTAAGAAGTGGGGCCTAGATGGAGGGAGCAGGTCACTGTGGGCACATCCCTGGGGTCTCTATCTTGCCTTGGCCCTGTCGTTGATTTTCTTGTCTCCCTGCATCCTGCCTTCATATCCTCCTGCACCATGATGTTTTGCCCAAATGCATGGTGGGCTGAACCTTCTAAGACCATGAGGCAAAATACATCTTTACTTCTTTTAAATTGCTTTGTTAGGGATTTTGTCACAGCAATGAGAAAAGTAACTAATGCAATTCCCATGAGCATCCCTGCTGAAGTTGGGCAATGCTTCCGTTCTACCTCACAGTGAACATCTCCCAGGACATTTGGAACTGTTGTTGAAGCCTTTGTAGATAATAAATTCCCTATTTCCTCAACCACTCTACTCCTTTTAGAGAACCGGAAGATGTCCCAGAAGTAGAACGATGAGACCAATTTCTACAGTCCCACAACTTGTCATTTATAACTAGTGGAAAAAATTTCTTATTCTTTGCCTTTTTATCTGAAAATCTCATTGCGTTTGTATCTCACTTGTAATATTTATTGAATACTTTTCATGTTCAGGTTAACCCAATGCTCAGCATACCTTAAGAAAAATTGTGGTGTCTATGTTGAGGCTTCTTTCATTATTTTGAGTGGCATCCATCACTGAGATTGCAAAGAGTTATTTGATCTTAATGTATTTGACTTTCCTCAACTATAAATTCAATGCTTTTTTACTCACTTTACAAGACTATTATGAGCAGTACTTCTTCTTCACATACAGTGATTATTAAATTTAGCTATTGTCTCCATTTCTCTTCCTCACTCCACGTAAAAAGCATGAATCACTTGCACCACATGGGGAAAGGTCAATTGTACAAGTCCATAAGAAAATCTACCTGCAGCCTTACCACTGTGGTGTCCTATCCCATCAGATCTCGGAAGCTAAGCAAGATTAGGCCTGGTTAGTACTTGGATGGGAGACCACCTGGGAACACCAGGTACTGTAGGTGCTGTAGGCTTGGGAGAAGGACCCAACAACCCACTCCCAAAACACAGCCATTGAAAACCCTCTGAATAACAGAGAAGCACTAACAATACTGTTTCACCTGTTGCACGTAGGGTCACTGTGAGTCAGACACTGACTCCATTGCACCTAACAACAAGATTTGGTGGAAAAATTATAACCAAGCTCTAGAAATTGATAGGGAGCCAGGAAGTGCTGATGAGCTTGGAGGAAGCAACATTGATCTTTATTGCTCCCCACCAGTGGGGTCTCCAACTATCCCACCCTTCCTGACACATTGACCATGAGCCAAATTGCACTTGGGGAGTATCGCATTGACTAGGTAAGGTCACATAGATTTTTATCTTTACACAATATTGACAACACTTTCTACCACATATGTTCTAAGAAAGAAGAGCCAGGAAAAAGTTATTTCCCACAGAGCCAGGTACTGTCTAATGACTGCTTTAACTCTCTAAAGAATGTTTTTATCATCATCAACAGTACTGACTTACCCGCCTAAACTGAGTAAATGCAAGTGCAATTATTTAACTGTATTAATAATAAAATCATTGCAAAATATGGATGTTATATTCTTGAGATTTAAAATTTTTTTCATCTGCATTTTACACACATGCTTTGTTATAAAAAACAGACATATACATTCAAGAAAGGCACGTGTGACCCTAGGAATCAGAGAAAGTTGAAGATAATTCCAATGCAAACATTGGCTCTGTATCAGGTAAATTACCTAACCTCTATATCTCAATTTTTCTCCTCTGCATCCTTCTAGGCTTCCTGTGAAACTCAAACTTTTATAAGATAATGGTTTTAAAGACTTTATTCCAGTGCTTGATATGTCAAATATCATCATCCCGAATACCCTATATGTGCAATCTAAACAGCAATATTGATGAATCTCCAAAAAGGAAATGCATTAGGACAATCAACAGTCCTATTGTAAGACTAGTTTTAATTACAGCTCTTTAAAAATAGCTACTACAATTATTGCGAAGCTGACAGTGCTCTGAAGACAAGCTGTGAAGAGTTATGCTAATCAGAACTCTCAATCTGAGGAGAGTTCACATTAGGCTAACAAGAAGCATGAATTGAGATCCCTCAGTGTGAAGCCTCACATCTTGAAACTATTGTTGCAGTTATTTGCAGGAGTTGAGGACCTGGCTAGGATGCAGTTCTCACTTGCGGGTGAATGAAATTGAGGTGTTTGTTGAAAAAGGTACAGGATTTCCATTTGCTTTCTGAGAGAATCTGTCTTCTGTGACTAGTGACTTTACTTGTGTGTCTTATGATTCCCTGCTGAAGGGAAACCTCCATAGCCACGTCCCAGTGTGCACAGAGCAGCCCCATGTGTCCAATTCCCTAACAGGACTGGTTATTATATCATCCAAAAGGATATTACAGTAGTATTTCTTCTTCCAGTCATCCACAATAATTGTTTTGCTGCCGAAGTTAGAGGACTTTAATTTTTTTTTTTAAGTTTACTCAGGGCTTGATCCTCTCCCATATGGAATATATTTGCTTTAGATGCCTTTTGTCAAACGCCTCTAGTCTGTCATCTGCACTGTCACTGGATTATCATGTAGCAATGGCTGGATCATTTTGTCACTCCTCCATGACTATTCCACATCAAATGCCAAATAAATCCACTGACATTGCCTCCATTTAAGTCTTCCTGTGACTGAAGGCTGACACTACTCAGCTGTACTTACACATAAAACCTATACCCCTCAGGGCTACCTGTCCATCAGCCCACAGGGTCACACTTCTTTACCTTTGTTAGTATTATTTGTTAAACTTCAGCTCAAATACCTCTAAATTTTCTGAGTCTTTCCCCCACCCCAACCCCTTATTTTGAGCTTTATTCTTTAATAAAATCAGTGTTTAAGATAATACAATACTTTCATTTAATAAATGGACCCAGAATGATTTTTATAGTATGACATTGCAAGAGTGTGACATTGCAAGAGTGCTTTCAAGTCTCTTAATCTACTTAATGCTCTAAATGGGTCCTGGGATGAGAAAGCTGATGCCTCAACACACAGGAGCAAGGGTGGTGTGGGGAGCCAGGGGCTGGGAGAAAGAGGGAAAGAAGTAAATAAAAACCAAATAGAAGACATTCAATGTAATACTTTCTTGGGGTTACTGAATATCACTGAAAGGGGACAGAATGGTGTAGATGCTCTCATGTATTTTACTTTTGTGTATTCTTTGGTGTTTATAAATAGGTTTTTAAATCTCCATTTCATATAGCAAGTCTGTGAGACAACTGAAAGATTCATACATAAGTACTCTGTTTACATTATTTCATTTATTCATTGCAAAAAAAAAAAAAAAACCATCCGGGGCACAGCATGGCAGTGCACTCCTATGATCCTAAAGACTCAGGAGGCAGGGGTGGGAGGATCCCAAGTTCAAGGCCAGAGGCAGCCTGAGGAACTTAGTGAGACCAGTCTCAATTTGAAAATATAAAAAAGGGGCTGAAGGCGCAGCTCTGTAGCAGAGCACTTGTAAAGTAGGTGCAACACCCTAGATCTAGCCCCCCAACACTTAAAAAACAAAACAGAGTAAACAACAACAACAAAACAAACCCAGGAACATTGAGCATCTGTTGTGGTGTGTTCTTATAAATTTTTACCAAAATTCAAAAGCGATAATGAGCAAACCTATTGGTATCTTAGTATAAATCAAGACAGTGGCACCTGACTGTATACTGTGTTGGTAGCCCTGTGTTCCCCACTGCTGTGCACAGAGAGAAGGGAGAGAGGGTGGAGGAAGAGGAGGAGGAGGAGAAGCCAGTTGAGAATGTCCTAGACATAGTTAGGCTGCAGCCATATCACTGTGGCCTCATCAGGTCTCAGAAGCTAAGCAAGGTCAATGATATCATACTTCATAGTGTCCACAATGTGATCTAACTTAAATTTAAAAACAAAATATAACAACAAAACTTAATATAGCCTTTACTTCTTCTGTATGTTACAAATATTAAACAAAAGGAAGGGAGACTATCGTTTTGCACTGAGCTGCCACTGAGGTGCCAACAGACAAGATCAAACCAAAAGGAAATCACTCTTAATGAATACCATGTCAAAGTGGAACTTTAATGATGCCAATCTCCAAAACTGACCAGTTTTTCCTAAAAACTGGAGACTCCACTCTACCTGAGTCATAAGGAGATCCTTTCTGCTTCACAAGAAAAGGTAACCTAAAATATTCTGATGTTAACCAATCACTTGCTTTTTTCAAAATTTATTTATTCCTATTGTTCTGTTTGGCCTACAGCCATAGCCCTGTGGCATCTGATCCTGTCAGATCTCGGAAGCTAAGCAGGGTCGGGCCTGGTTAGTACCTGGATGGGAGACCGCCTGGGAACACCAGGTGCTGTAGGCTTGGGAGAAGGACCTGGCAACCCCCTCTCAAAAATCAATCTGCCATTGAAAACCCTATGAACAGCAGAGAAGCACTGACAATAATGTTTCCCCTGTTGTACAGAGGGTCACTATGGGTCGAATACCGACTCGAGGGCACCTAACAACAACAACAACAACAACAATTGTTCTGTTTAAGCCTGCAGCCATACCACTGTGGCATCCAATCCTGTCAGACCTTGGAAGCTAAGCAGTGTCTGGCCTGGTTAGTACTTGGATGGGAAGACCGCCTGGATACACCAGGTGCTGTAGGCTTGGGAGAAGGACCTGGCAACCCACTCCCAAAACACAATCAGCCATTGAAAACCCTATGAATAGCAGAGAAGCAGTAACAATACTGTTTTGCCTGGTGTACATAGGGTCTATGAGTAGGACATGAGTAGGCTATGAGTTGGACACCAACTGGACGGCACCTAACAATAATGATTATCTAGATGGAGTGACACAAACAAAAGACATAGTTATAAAAAATACTAATTATATGAAGTCTTGACCCTTGAGTACACATCTGTTGTTTTGGCTGACAAAATGGGAAATATGTGCAAATATTTCATCTTTACCAGCATACAATGGTGGTAGGAAAGCCTGGGGGTGGTAGAGTTACAAACTCAACCAGCCCTTCTTCTCCTGGAACATTTCCCTTTGAAGAAGGACTCACAGACAAAGCGTGGCTGTTGGCACTTGAGCATTCGCCAGATGATTTCTTATGAGTGAAAGTAGTGATCCTGTCTCTTCAAAAAAAAAAAAAAAAAAAAAAACACTGACAGTGGCAACATCAGTGTTTTCCAGTGAATTAAACTATTCAAAGGAAAAGTAACATTTTGGAATACTTAGGTCTGCTACTGTGACCTTGAAAGATTCCCAATACCTAAAGGCTTTTCTGATGAAATCTATGTGCATGTTAACAAATGTGATCATTTTGAAACAGTGAAATTAAACATTTTATCATTTGGAACTTTTTTATAAGTTAGTGAACAGATATTTTATAGATGACCAAAGGATGATATTGCATAATCAAGATCCAGTACATTTTCGTGGAAGAGATTATACAAAGTACATCGACCCCCTAATATGATTTCAATTTCCACATTACAAGTAATTGTTAAGAAATGATCCCTGGTTGAGTTTTGGTGTAGTATCAGGGAATAGCCTCAATTATATGAATTAACTACTAAAATATTTCTTGTAGGATGGTAAATATACCTCAGTGATAGTGCTTGCATAGCATGTGCAAGACTCTGGGTTTAATCCTCATTATGGAAAAACGAAGGTCTTGCTTTTCTAACTACATATCTTCGGGGTCAGGATTTTGTTACACACTTCAACAAAACAAAGCATTGGACAGGTTGAATGCTTAAGCAGATATGAGAATCCTGCTTTCCTCTATTAATCAAGAGATCTGTAAACATGAATGCAACATTCTTCTTAAAAATTTCTGTACATTGGAAAATTATTCCTTTATTAAAATACCATCTGTTAACCTGAAATAGTTTTTTATAGTTATATTAATTAAATTAATTAGTTAATCAATTTAGAGACAGGGTCTCGAGTTGTGCAGGCTATCTATAAGCTCAAATTTGCCATCCTCCTGCCTCAGCCTCCTGAGTTGCTGGGATTACAGGCATGTACCACCATGCCTTGCTACAAATTTTGGTTATTTTAAATATATTATTTAATGAAAGTTTAAAATTCTGTTTTAATTTCTAATACAGTACATATTGGTGGGTAGAATTCATATTAACAAAACCTCTTTGGGGTCTTCCATAAATTTAGGGACTATAGAGGAATTTCAACTTCACATACTTTGAGGGCTGCTGAAGTATACCAAGGAGACAGTAGCCATATGGCTTGCATGAGAACTCTTTTGAACTCTTTGACTGTCCAAAGAGTTCTCCCAAGCCAGATGGTTGTCATAAAGACTGAAATTTCCTTCTGAAAAATGCTTTGCATCTGGATAAGTATTCCCCTCTCCAAGTGATTCTTCCTGGGCAATTCTGTAGTAAACCCTTTATGCTGAATTGGGTGCTTGGTGTAAAGAGTATAAGCAGTAGAGAAAATAAAATAGAATCTATTTTATGAGCTTAAGCACTACCTTGATAGTAATCAAAATAAAATTGTTAAAGGGTATCTATCTTAGTTGTTTGTTTTGTAAAGTAGCAGGACTATTGGAGCATTACAGATTAGTTTTGTTGATAAAAGGGAATATATATGTACATGTATATGTATATAAACAAAATAGGAATAAATTTTAAAAAAGCAAGTTATTATATATATATCACTTGCATATATATATATATATATATATATATATATATATATATGCCTGCTACAAAGATATCCTCAAAGATATCCTCAATGAATGTGTTTATCCGGTCCTGGTCTACCACAGGTGAATTAGATCCTGGAATCATCTCACTAAGAAGTACCATGCTTCAGAATGATGGTTCCAGAGAAAGAAGATGAGATAGGAAGTTGGCCAGAAAGTTATGGAACAGGTCCACCCCTATATTTTTCAGCTTCCAGGCAATCCTAGACAAGGGGACAGTTTTCTTTTTAAAAAATGTACTGGAGCTCATCTTTCCCTCTTTTTATCCATCATTTAGACTTTTTACAATTGTAAAGTGGCTATCTCCTCGGAGCTGGATATAACTATCGTCATCTCAAAGCAGACAGCTATAGAGCGCTCCAGAAGAACTTGGCCCAGAGTCTTGACAATGAACTCAACTGCACAGCTGATAGTTGGGCTTATAATGGTGAAGAGGGACATAGACTCTCAGGAGGCTATCAGGATGTCAGGCTTGTTGGCATTTGTTCCTAGAGAGACTCCTATGCCCTCCCGCCCCCCACCTCCTGCCTCTCACCACTATATAAAAGGGAAACAGTTCTCTGGAGGTGAGACTCATAGGTGATACAGCTGCCCATGAAGCTGGTGGGGAATCAGACTTGCTGTTGTAAATAACCCCCGATGCTGAGGAGACTCATCTGTGGTGCAGTTTCCTTCCCACAGGGACATTTTGAGGGATTCTTTCTAGAGGTGATGTCTGTAAGTGCTGTCTGAATGCCGTCAGTGCCCCTGTAAACAACTCCGGTAAGTTCCTGGTTCATCAGGTGAGGTTTACCATGATCCTTCTTTTGGTCTGTCTGCACACTCTCAGCTCTAGGGGTGAGTGCACGCTCTTTTAATCTCTTCTCAGGGAAAGTAGTTTATGCAACAACAATTCAACATATAACATGAGATATTTTCATCACTAGAATTTCCAAATTTACCCCCAAACATTTCCAAATATCCTTTAAGCAATTTCCATTGTAATAATTTAATCTGTTAGTATACTTAGAGTCTGAAATATTATGCTGTTTGACCAACAATTTTATAGTTTTTGAAACTCTGAAGCATGACTTGGCTTTGATAATATACAAAACCATTGGATAAAGCCAATATTGAGTTATACCAATATAACATAATATTTATATTTCTATACACACATAAAATCATGAACAAGTTATTGGTTTCATCAATCGTAACTTTTTTCTCTATATAAACTGAGATAATAATTTTATTCTCAAAGATAGTGTGTGTGTGTGTGTGTGTGTGTGTGTGTGTGTGTGTATTTGTGCAGACTAAAAGACTAAAAGAGGTAATTTTCTTTCTGGATATATCACAGACTCAATAAATATTACTTTTCCTTTAGGCCCACTAGTCCTAACCAATTAATGAGAACTTTATGATATATGCATTAATGGTGATTATCATGAAGCTTAAAGCATGTTATTTCTTGCTTTGGCTATGTCTACTGAACAGATAATTAGAGCCATTCCCCCCCCCCCCAGTTCTGATGTATTGAAGCCAGGGCTTCATGAATCCTAGGCAAGTGCAGTACTACTGAGAGGCATCACCATCCCCCTTTTAAAGCTTTATATTGTGAGACAAGTTCTTGCTAAGTTGCACAGGCTGCTCTTGCCCTCAAACCCATGACCTCCTGCCTCAGCATCTCAGCCCACTCAGATTACAGGTATGTGCAATGGTGCCTGGTTCAGTCACACATTTTGGTTTTTGGCTTAATAGGATATGTGGGTAAGAGGGAGAGAGAGAAAAAGAAAGAGAGCGAGCGAGAGAGAGAGAGAGAGAGAGAGATGGAGGCATAAACCCAAATCTATAATAGTTTGGTCAACTAATTGCTTGTGTTTTTATTGAAACAACCACACAACTGTGTCTCTTCATCCATGCTGCTGTTCAGTAATGTGTTTACTCATTTCTTCCCAAGATTATAGCTTTGCACTGCAGCGTCGATGGGAAATTGCCACTCTCCTGTGTTTTTACTGGAAGGCAAATGTACAAATGAGAGCCAAAACTCCACTGGGGGTTACAGATGTTTTGAGAGCAAAAATAGATTTTCACAGCTTCCAAGTACTGAGCAGTCCTTGCTAAACATCTTTTTATGTGCATTGATTGAACATTTTCATGAGAATAATTTTCCACTTGAAAAAATAACAGCAAATATAATAATAATGAGAAACAATGAAAATCCCTTGTTACATCTGAAGGTTTTATTTGCCCTCATGTTATAATTTCAGTGTTTTAAGTGACAGCTCTGGAAAAGTTAAATTTATCTGCCATTTCCTTTCCTTTCCTTTTATTTCAGGGAGGGAAAGCACCACTTAGCTCTCATAGTGTGTCATTAGTTCTTATCTTCATTGAAAATACAAAAGATTGTCCACTGGCAGTTGTTGTTGTTAGGTGCCGCCGAGTCAACTCATAACAACCCTGTGTACAGTAGATCGAAACATTTCCCTACTCTGTGTCAGGCACACAATCTTATTTATGTTTAATCCCACTGTTGTAGACACTGTGTCAATCCATCTGGTGGCGGGTTTTCCTTATTTTCAGCTGACCTGCCATTCTCCCAAACATGAGGTGTTTCTCCAGGGATTGATCTATTTCCTGTGGTCCTACTAAAAGGCAGATCTCAGAATGCTATCTTTCTTAATATAAGGAAAATTTTGAAAGAGACAGATGTGTCATTTAAAAAATTTTAAACAACTGAAGTAGATCTGAGAAAGAGCAGGGCAGCTGATGCCAGCTTGTGGTGGCAGGACGTCAGCTACATCTGGGCCCAGACTCTCAGCTCTCTGAGGATTCCACGGTCAGCCAGGGCAGCCAGTATGTGGCAAGGATCAGTGGCAAAAGAGAAAAAGAAGATCCTTATTGCAAGATTAGTTTGCATAATATTCACAGAAATAGAATCAAACAAAAATTAGCGTTACACATGAGGTTGCTGAAGAACAGCATCTGGGCTTATGTTAATGTCAGATCTTCATCCAGTCACCCTCAGCTCACCCATCAGTGGCCTGGGCTCTGCACAAAAGGCACTTTAGAGAATCTTTTGGAACAGTAAGATTTCGTGTGTCCTCATGATTTCAACCTCAGCAAGCCTGAAGAAAGGAAAGGGCAGCAGGAGGATCAGCCCAAAGATCTGCTTGATTTCCAGGAAGACCCTCAAAATTGGGTGGTTTTATTCATGGCTTTAAAAGAATAGCATCAAAACAATAAGCAAGACCTAGAGCGGTACCTTAGGATAACACGGTTGTTTTTAAGAAGTAACTCTAAGAAAGCTCCCCTTCTATTTTTCTTGGCTACTGACACTGGTATAGATAATAAATAGAAATGGTGAGGGGCACCACCTTGCCCTGAATATTAAAGTGTAAAAAAGGATTTAATTGGGTAAACATACCTATTCCTCCACAGAAGAGCCGAGAGGTGGAGATCACATTTTTCTTTGGGTCTTTCTGACAGCCCTTCAATGTCTCTCACTTCAGATAACCAGTGAATTCTCAGGAAGAAAACTGTGGTTACATCTCCTCCAGCATTTTGCTTTGGAGAATATATGCTTCTAGAGTCTTATATATGAAAACCTTATATATCAAAACCCGAAGGCCATGTTGGTATTCTTTTACATGATACAATTCAGTTAATATGTATTTTCCTCCCCCTTAATTTTTTTTTTTTACAATTTTAATTTTTTCATTGAAGTTATAGCATACTAAAAGGGAACATAGCATGGCCTGTAGTTGAATTAATTTGGTGGAAGTAAACACACAGCATAACTAGGTCAACATACAAAATGTTACCACCTTGGAAGCCCCTGTTTCCCTTTCAAGTCATTAACTCCCAGGCTTTCTCTTGCCTTCATACTGTGGATGAGTTCTGCTTGCTTTTGAACTGCACACAAATGGAATCCTGTTCTATGTTCTCTTTTGAGATTAACTTCGTTTCTCAACAGGATGTTTATAAGATGTTTGTGTTGTGGTCTGAATTAATTCACTCTTATGATTATAGAGTATTCTATTCTAGGAATATAACATATTTAGCCTGTTTCCCATTTTTGGTTACTATAAATAGAGCTGCTAAGAACATTTTTGTATATGTCTTCTTTTCTTTCCTTTCTTTTCCTTTTCCTTTTCAAAATTCATTTTGTTTGTTAGGTTTTTTTTTTGTTTTTTTGTTTTTTGCAGTAATAGGAGGTTGAACTCTAGGGCCTTACCCATGATTTACATGAGCTCTACCGCTGAGTTGCACCTCCAGTTCATTTTTTTTACTTTTAATTTCAAGACACAGTCTCTCTAAATTACTCAGGCTGCCTCTGACCTATAACTATTGATCCTCCTGCCTCTGCCTCCTGAGTTGCAGGGATTACAAGTGTGCACTAACACACCTGGCTTATCTATATCTTCTGATGAACAAATGCACACATTTCTATTGTGTGTATACCCCAGAGTATAATATTATACTTAATTCAAGTATGATAGTTACTACTAAGTAGTATTTCATGGTAGTACTATTCATATATGGTCTACAGCCTTACGTGACATCTGATGTCATTAGATCTTGGAAGCTAAGCAGAGTTAGGCCTAGTTAGTCCTTGGATAGGAGACCACCTGGGAATACTGGGTGCTGTAGGCTTGGGAGAAGGACCCAGCAGCCCCCTTCTGAAACAATGAGCCATTGAAAACCCTATGAATATCAGATAAGCACTGACATAGTGCTGGGCATGGCACCATATTGGGTAGTATTATGTTCTGCTGTACATAGGGTCACTATGAGTCAGATCCAACTTGACAGCACCTAACAACAACAATCCATATATCAGATTGATGTAGATCCATACCTTTACTAATGGTTGGTGCTACCTACTTTTTCTTTTTTCTTTTTTTTCAGTATTGAGGAGTTGAGGCCAGGTCCTCACACATATTAATCAAGCACTGTACCACAGAGCTGTACACCGAGACCCTTTTTAGTTTTTATTTTGAAACAAGATCCCCCTAAGTTGTGTAGGCTGCCTTTGGCCTCAAAATTCAGGTGATTCTGCCTCAGCCTCCCAAGTAGCTGACATTACTGACCTGAGACACCATGCCCATCTTACCTTTTCCATTTTTCTCACTCTTGTTAGTGAGTCAATAGTAACTAACCTTCTAATATGTTGTCTAAAATAAGGAAATATCTAATAATAAAATTTTAATTCCATATTAGGTCTTTCTGAGAGATCTTTATAAAAGTGATTTAATAGAATTACCTCAAGAAATGCCATAAAATAATCTGAACAAGAAGAGCAAAACATAGTCATTTCATTTTAAAGACATAAACATAATACTAAAGCAAGTAGTTCGCTGCCTTCTGGCTCAACCACTCTGTAAAGTCATTCACTATGATCCAAACCTCATAGAAGTGTATTGCTTTCTCAGACCAGCCCCAAATGTGCAGATTTGAATGACCTTCCTCAAGTGTCTCAATCTTGATACATTAACATAAATATCTGTGAACCATTCACTGGATGTTGGACCCCATTGTGGTTTATAATTGTTGTCAATTTCAAGTAATAAAGGGCCTATAATTGAATAATAAGTGTACTTAGGTCTCAGAGAAGAAAGTTATTAGACATATATGTATAAATTTGCCAATGTATATTTTGTTTGAATAACTACAACAATAAAAATGAAATTCCTTTCTATGTATTATCAATATATTCCCTTTCAAATCGGTGTTCTCAACAGTCCATATCTATGTTTATAAAACAGCAAGAGATACATTCTACTCTATTTATGGGAGGACAACAGTTAAATATAGTATTTTATCCTATGATATACAATAAACTTGTATAGTGGGCAAATAAAAAGACAGATAAAACTATAAAATGAGAGACCAAAGAAGAAGTATTTATCTTCCTGTATATCTTAGGAAATTCATGTGAAGAAAGAAAGAAAATGATGGAAGATTTTTGACTATTGTATCCTAAATCTCTTTTCTTAAAGAACACCAAATAAAAAGTTTAGAATATCAGATTCTTTTAAAATATATTCACTCACAAAAGCTATTTTTCTTTCTTGACTAGCAACAAAATGCAACAAATTGCTTGGACTTTATGCTTTCCCCCAGTGCATTAAATTTTTCTCCATGAATGTGAACTAGTTTAGAAAATCCTTGAACCCAGTCCAATTACAGACCTCCCTTGCCTTGCTTCTTTTAGTTGTGAACAAAGCTAACTTTTTATTTGACCTAAAATTTGGCTAAAACATAATTACATTTTTAGGAGATTAGGAGTTGTGAGATACCACGTCAGAACTCATTTTGCTATTAAATTAGGATAATAATGGATTTATGTTACTCAAAAGAACAACTAATTGGCTGGACTAAGAGATAGGAGTTCCAATCCCATACTTAATTCTAAATTGGTTCCAGATATAAAATGTGGCTTTTCCCTAGAGGCCTTTGTGGGAGGAGATGAAGAAAGAAGCTTCATGTTATAAACATGTTCTTGGCAAATAGCATGAAAGTATAGTTTTAACCCACAATTTGCTAATATCTCAACTTAGAATAGTAAATGACTCTGTAACAAGTTGAATTTGGCAGAAATTCTATGAAAAAGTTAGGTCAGAGAGCCTTGCCCAAGAACACAAAACAAAAAAGGACATGTGGAGTTTCTCCCTGAAAAAATATAAATTGCCCCCTTAGCTATCCCTTGAAGATGGTCAGTGGGGCTATAGGAGGCACTGACTACATTATACCATATTTTCATATCCCTAGTAGCCATCACTGTACACTTAGAGGAAGGTAGCAACATATATGACATGAAGAATATCTATTTTTTTCTACTGAGAATCAGGGACCAATACACAGACTCTCACTAAGTTGCTCAGGGTGTCTCTAGCCTCCAACTTACTATTCTCCTGCCTCAGCCTCCCAAGTTTGTCATCACAGGCTGGCACCATCATGCCAGGCACCATACTCTTTTTCTTGAGGCAAATAAATAAATACTTATATAAGTATATAATTTTGCATATTATATCTCCTACTGAATGCAGGCTAAAACTATAATTCAAAACATTAGATCATGTTAAAGGAAAAATATCTGTGCTTCAAAAGGTCAGTTGCTTCTCACTGGAGGGAGTTTCATCAATAACACAAATGATAATCTTTCCATAACGTATTTTCATGGTAACTGATTTTATTGGAGAGGGAGTTGTAAAAGTGACTCAAATGATATTCTATGCATACACATACCACTTCACCTGAAGAGTTAGTGACCCACAATTTGATACTGAAAAAACCTGCTAAATCTTCAAAAACACTAAGAATGATCATAATGCTAAAATACAATATATATTTGATACATAGGTATATTAGATCATAAATACTTGTACTAATTTAGGAATACACTATAGTATATTCAAAATGATCCATATGCTATTATTAAGATTTTAAAATAAAATTAGTCTTTGGCTCAGTAAGGAGTTGATATATGTAAGCATATGCTGTGTTCATCACTCGTCTTTGCTATTTTGTTTTAGAATGTAGTATTTGTTTCCACGGAATCCTATCACACTGCCCCTCAAAAATCCTAGGAGCCCTGTTTATCCTTCCTAAAATAGAAAAGGCTTTTCTGGTTTAATCTGAAGACACTGGCAACTACTGGGGTAGACATACTCTCCCTACTGCAATAGCCTTTCCAAATAATTTGCTCCTTGCTAAAGTTTAGGTTTGTTTTTATTTTGCAATGTCACATGCATACACACACAAATGTTAATTGCAAGGTTGAATTTATTTGATATGTTTATTAAGTGATTTGTATGTACTCCATGCTGTGTTAGTTAGATGAAGTATGATAAAAATGTTGCCACCTGGTAATTTACAAAATATACCCCTGCGGTTTGTTTAAACAATTTATATTTTGTAATGCAAATAACATATGATTATGAGGAAAAAAATAATGCTAAGCATTGAATAAGGCAGTTGTTGCTATGTCTGGGGTTGTTAAGAATGGTTTTCCCCAAGAGTTTGGACTTACAGTTGTCTTCAGGGAATGGTACAATTTGACTAGATTGGTGAAGAAATTGGGTAACATTAAACCAGGGAGATTAACCTCAAACAAACTCTGAAAACAAACAAGAACAGAGATCTTTCTAAAAAAAGGTAAAGATACATGGCCTCTGTATTTAGTAGTACATTGGTGCCTATGGGCATTAGTCATACTGTATATTTAGCATCTGTTATATATTTGGCACTGCATTGGGATTCAAGATTAAATGATATTTATTTTGAGTTTGGCCTAAAATATTTCCTCTTCTTATGTCATGTTACTTAACTAGCTAATATTATAACTGAAAAATGGGAATAAAGAACACAAGATATCCTAAGAAATCAAGAGGTTTTGAAATGGAAGGGGAGAAAGGGAAATAAATCAGGAAAACAGTGAGACTAAGCTGTAAACTACATGGTTGGGAGGGGATTCTGTATGCCAGGCCACCTCTCATGGGATATTTCTATAGGCATTCTCTTGGGAAATAGAAGGTCAAGCCTGGATGCCACCTCCCAGCCTGCCTCATTTTCTTGGTAGAGTTTGGCTTATCTCTTGAAAGAAATTGAGAAGTTACGATATGGTCAGGGGCCCAGTGGAAGTGACTGTGGAGGAGTCTGGTATCATGAGAAGGAGATAGAGACAAGTAGAAATGATCTGTGAGATGGAATGAGGTAGAAAGCAGTCTTCTAGCTGCTCTGGCTCCATAGGTTTAGAGTCCCCTTTACTGAAATTTTCTACAGTTTCTCCCAGTGATGTCTTAAGCTAGTTTCTCTCCCTAGACCTCAAAAAAGCCTTACTACACAGATAACTTGTCCCAACCTTTTTTATTATTATGACATGAAAAATGCTAAATGTCCTTTGCCCATTGACACCAGATTCTAAAAAATAGATTTGCGTATGGAGTTGTTGATAAATTTCAGTCAGAGAAATTAATTGAGGTCATCTGCCTGTGTCAATCAACAGGGTACTAGTGAATGTCTCCATGTGAGATGGAATTGGAAGACTACCAAGTACTGAGTAATGAGAGTGGAAGACCTTTGGTTTGATTTGACTGTACATAGTTATAGAGTGAATGCAGGGCACACTGATGTGGTACTCTTCTCTGTCATTAAAAAAATTACCAATTGTACATGATTATGTAGGCAATTGGCAAGTTTTGGTCTCTGAATTTATAATGATGGTTTCTGTTTAGGTGTGATTTCTCTAGCCACTCTTTTAGAGATGCCAATCAAATAGTTGCCTTCCAACAATGGCCTTAGGAATGATATGATCATGAGAATTTATCTGAGATCACAGTTTTTCTCAGATATTATTAGGCAGGGCTTCTATTTTGGACCTCCAAGCATAAAGTCAATTAACTAAATCAAGGATTCCTAAAAATCAAATTGTGATGTACAGACACAAAATTATATGTGCATAATATCTACTTTGTTTTCTTCTAACTATTCTTTCAAGGGTTATTAATGTTTCTCCAGGCTGGGTTATGTCCACTCTTCTTGCTTATTGCTAAATGGGTTTCATTCCTTGAAGCTCAAAATAGGCAATCATCTCTTTGGAGGAATCAGGTCCTCATTCTCTCTCTTTCTTTCCCTCTTCTCTCTTTCTCTCTCTCCCTTTAATGTTTTATTGTTGCCTTTTGTTTGTTTGTGGGATTTTTTTGCATGGCATCACAGCAAGGAGTAAACTGCTCTCTTCATTTTTCTCAAGATGGGAGAGTTTATGACTCATTCTCTTGGAGATGCTTGTTATGCCTAATGGGAAGCTCAAGCGTGTGATTCCAAACCTTAGTTGATCATTGGCATCATTTGAGGGCTTTTCAAAAATTGACACTCTAGACCATTTCAATCAGAATTGGTGGGGACCAGTATTTTTAAAAATCTGCCCAGGCAATTATGAACTGAAGCCAGGGTGAGGACCACTGAAGAGCACCCGGGGAAGGGGGGATGGGTAGAAGAACCCTAGCTAGGAAGACAAAAGGACCCACTCTCTAATTCTCTTCCTCTCTTTACTTCAAAGCACTTGCAACTGCACTGCAGCATCAAAGGCATTGCGAGCCCTGGGGGCTATGACGGCCAGTGGCCTCACAGCTCTGACAACCCGCAGGGCTTTGAAGTCCACTGTGAATTCCTATGGCTCTGGAGAAGTGGTCCATTAAGGGAATCATGGTCTCGATTTGCCAAAAAAAAAAAATTGCTCTTCATCTACTTTCACAGGGACCCTGAGGTGGGAAGATAAGCATCACCCCCATTTAAACTTGACTGGTGGCTCTATTAAATTTTGTTCTTTATGATGAATGAATACTTAGTGTCTCTATAAAAGTTAAGAATGGCTGTTGATTTTCAGCCGTTTATTCATATGCCATTAGAAGTTTCTCTGTAGTAGTGCAAAAAGTTTTAAGTATTTGATGACATAGAAAACAAAGCTGAACTCCCTGTCCGTTAATATTCTCCCACAGGAATCTGGTTTCTCACAGACATCTGTTCTCTTTAGAACATAGTTTCATTTAAATATCCCTTAATAACAAAAAATGTAGATTCTGCTTTCTACTATCTCATCATATCACTGCATAGCTATGCATATCCAACAGAGAGAAAAGGCAGATGCTGCAGCTCCAGAATTCAATGTGATAATTGACCACAGGTGCTCCATTCCTTTCTCATGAACTTTTCTCAGAGCACACAATTGCATAGTTGGGTTTTAACACATTTTCTTACCATGATCTGGTGGATTCTAAATATTAGTATTTCAGATGTACTAGTGAAGGGAGGTGGATAATATTGCATTTCTAGGAAGAAGCAAATACTTTACTTGCCATGTAATCATAATATAACCATCATCATTGTAGTAGTAGTAGTAATGATGATGATGATGATGATAATAATAATAATAATAATAATAATTTTTTAAAATACAAGTTACTGATTGGGCTAATGTTTCTGTTTACATGGATTTATATCACTAGGCCATTCCTCAGGATTAATTATCTTCATTATAATATTCTGGAGGCTAGAAATAGGTCATCAAATTTGGGGATATTTCATTGGGTTCATTTGGATGAGAAAGTTACAGCACAGTTTAGAAAGTAAAGAATAGGTAAAGAATACAATCCACCCATACAAATTTTGATAATTAAAATTAATTCTATGGGCAGGCATGGTGGCACACATCTGACTTATGGTCCTAGTGACTTGGGAGGCAGAGGCAGGAGGATTGCAAGTTTGAGCCTAGAGGCAGCCTGGACAACTTAGTAAGACCTCATCTCAATATATAAAATACAAAAGGGGTGAGGAATATAGTCCAGTGGTAGAGCACTTGAAAAACTCCCCATATTCTATGAATATGCATTATGTTGTTGTTGTTGTTAGGTGCTGTCTAGTCATATTTGACTCATAGCAACCCTATGTACAACAGGCAAAACATGCACTATAGATAAGCCATATTATTAAAAATCAACCAAAGATTAAAACAACTTTTAAAAAGTTACTTCTTTCTTCATTATTTTTTGACAGGGTCTCATTGGTAGCCTAGATTAGCCCTGAACTCATGATCCCCCTGCCTCTACCTCCTGAGTGCTGGGATTACAGGCATGTGCTACAATTCCTGGCTAATACAAACTTTTAATTACTTACATATTGAATTAGTTATTTCTGGATATTTAAGTCTTCACTGGTATCCAAAAGCTGTTTATTTAAAAACATATTCTCATCTCAAGGGGCATACTTTCTCAGATCAAGAAAGAAAAGCTCATTCCTGCAAAGCAAAGAAATATGAAGCCAGTGAATTTGATACAGATTTAAATAGAAAGTAATTTATATCACTTGTATCTTCCAAAACCAGGTAATGTAGGAAAGATGTATTTGCTTTTTAACTTATTTTTCTTTCTGCTACAGTAAATAGGAAGAACTAATGTTACTCTCCATAGACTGAAAGGTCTTCTGCTAAACAAAAAATACTTCTGTGCATATTATTAAAGAAAAAATATTTTTCAGCGATACTTAGTTTTATTCAGGAGAGTTGAAACAAGAATAGAAACTATAGCAAAGAGTCCTGCAGTGAGGGAGATTGGGCTGGAACTATGAACACGGAATAGGCAAATGGCATTTATAGCCAAGGCACAGGATAAAGGTGAGTGGAGGACAAATTACTAAGAGGAAACCTTAGGGGTAACAGGGATTCTGGCTAAACCAAGCTAATATAGGTCTCCACTATAGACAGACCAAGAAATCAGACACTACTTGGAGGGTGGTGAGGGCTGTGAACCCGATCAGACATTGGTCATGATCAGCTACTGAAGTTAAGGAGCTCTTGCTAAACTGACTTAGCGGGGTTCTTTGATAAAATTGTATCTTATGAGTAAGTACACAGATGGTTTCAGTAGTCAGAATAAAATTTGACCAAGCAAAGTGTGGGGAAGGACAAGGGCTGAGAAGAGGCATACCTTGCCCAGGTATGGGCCTCTCAGGTTTAGCACACTAAGCCTACTTATCTGTGACCTGAGGCACACCCAGTCACACAAGCCCACGTGATGGGATAGTCGCCATTGCAGACCTTGTTTGTCCTCACATACTCTCCTGCCTGTTTGCTCTTTCCATGAGCTTGCCTAGGGCATGCTTCAGACTTGCCTGAGGCATGCCCAAGCTTTATTGGGTGATCTAATTCAACAAGCACACTGGTTGGTGCTCACTACATAGCACGATTCTGACGCAATATCTTCTTTCTTTTGCTTTACCTCCTTTGCTATATAAATTGAGCCTCTCCTTAAAATAAAGGGATTTGACTCTTTGAAGCTATCCCCTGAGTATGTCCTTGAGAACCTCTGAGCTCATGCACTGCCCCCCAAGGCCCAACACAAAGAATCTTGCTATATCCAGCTATTAAAACAGTGTTTGTGGCAGAGTGGTCTTTGTATTAACTACCAGTGAAGCTTAGAATTTAGCTGAAATGGGCTGGATCTTTACATTTGACTGAATATTTATAGTACCTAAACATCAGAGCAGAGAAGTGAATGGCTCAGTGTCATAAAGGTCCTAGACACGTGCTTGATTCTGGCCCTTATTCCCAGGCCACTGCATATTCTAGAAGATTGGCTAAATGGCCCCTTGAATTTTTTTTTTTTAAAGATCTGTTCAGATATGTTCTAGCACAGGACCTTCAACTTTAATATGTGTTCATTGTATGGGATCCTGTTATACACAGATTATTAGCACACCAGAAGGGAGCCTTATATGGAGCATTTTAATGAGTTCCCAGTTGATGTTGATATTCCTTGTACAGAGACAACAATGGGAGTGGCAACAATGTAGTCTTGAAGAGCCAGGAACCCTGCAGCCTTCCCATGGGGTGTAAGTGAGGAGATGTACATACAAACTAACTAGACACTCCATCTAAGGAATCCCATTTGGGCTGTTTGAATTGTTTAAGCCTGGGTTTTTCACTTATAGATGTGAACAGCATCACTTGTAACTCAGGTATTATTTAGAGAATCAAGGAGATACTATGTGCCTCCCAAAACACAAAAGGTGAAAACTAGTAGGCATTGGATCCATGCTAAAATTCTTCCTTTGCTTTGAAAGCAAATTGATATGCTATCAAGAAAGGATGACAAAAATAATATCATTTTATTTACTTACATTGTTGTTAGGTGTCACAGAGTCAGGTCCAACTCACACCCATCCTATGTATAAGAGAATGAAACACTCCAACACTGTGCCCTGCCAGGCACTATTGTAAGTGCTTCTCTGCTATTCATGGTTTTCTATGGCTGAGTGTTTCAGAAGTGAGCTGCCACATCCTTCTCCAAATTTTACAGTGCTGGGGATCAAACCCAGGGCCTCTAAGCGCTCAGAGGGACACTCTACCAACCGAGCTAAACCCAAGCTCATATATGTGTTTATTGCTTCCCATAATAATACAAAGAAAATGCATTTTCCAAGTGCTAACCAAATGCTATGTGAGTTTGTGAACATACTAAATCATTGACGGATGGGTCATAATTAGGTTTCATTGGTCTCAAACTGAAAACTTTATTTCCAAGGGAGCTATTTTTACTACATGTTGTGGCATTTTGCCCAAAATCTGTTAGGCTCACTGATGACTTTTCACATGCCTAGGAAAAAAATATATTTTTTTCCTTTGGATGTGTTTTTCTCATAACAAAAGCTCCCTCTAAAACTGAGGGCAAATTTTATTTTAATGTGGAAATTTATTCCAGCTTGAGAATGAATCAATGCCACGTGTTTTCCATGGAATGAAGCCACAATGTCACCGAGCTTTTGTGTTTTCACAGATGTGATTCTCTTTTTGCCTAGATATGAACTATCCAAGCCATGTTTTGTAGCTATGTGTAGGAACAGGTTAAAACTAGAAATCAGGGACAATATTATGGGTACTGGGATTTTCAGCTACTTAAATTTTTATTTTAAGTAATTTTGCCCACCTCTGAAGCAAATATTTGGAAACTATCTGTGTTGCCTGGCCTTGCTGACCTCCTGGTGGCACTTTTAGGACAAAAGGAACACACTGTTTCTGCTTTCTGTACCTTGAGGGTGGGGACAGGGCAGGCAGCACTTTAAATAGTCACAGGTGGCATTGCAAGAAGTTTTTTAATCTTTTCATAATGGTCCATGCCTTTAACTGCAGCTTTTTAATAGCTGACAAGTTCACTTTCTTAGTCGAATAACATTTGAAATATCTATAGCTCTACCCACTTGTCTATAGTACCACTTAGAATTGTTCTCCATAAAAACATATAGCAATGTGTTCATTTCTCTGTTATATAAATAACAATAATTGATCTTTATCTTAAGAAAAAAATTAAGTAACAATGTATTGTCCCAAATGACAAAGACTTTCATGCCTTAGGCTCCTCACTAAACCTGTATACTACAGTAAGTCTATAAGAAGCATGAATTTATGTCTCTTTGTGTGTGTGTGGTACTGGGGGTTGAACCCAGGTCCTGCTTTGCAAGTGCTGTACCACTGAGCTGCACCCCCAGCAGACCATTTTCTTTTTTCTTTTTCCTTTTCTTTTTTTTACTTTTTGAGACAGTCTCATTAAATTACACAGACTACCCCTGGTCTCAAACTTGCGATCCTCCTGCCTCTGCCTCCCAAGTTGCTGGGATTACAGCGTAGGCCACCATGCCCAGCGAATTTATATATTTCAACATAGTTTTGTCTCCAAAGCACTTTCTACCATGGGTATGTTGTTGTTGTTGTTGTTGTTAGGTGCCGTCAAGTCGGTATCCGACTCATAGCGACCCTCATAGGGTTTTCAATGGCTGAGTGCTTCAGGATTGCCTTGGGAGTGGATTGCCAAGCCCTTCTCCCATTTTTGCGGTGCTGGGAATTGAACTCGGGGCTTCAGAGACTGCAGCGCTCTACCCACTGAGCTAAATCCCAGCCCATGCGTCAGTATATATGGCTCAAAATATAAATGGAAAAAAATGGTAAAAACTTAAGTCCAGGGTATGATTATTCCTTAAAGTATCATGGGTGACATAGAGAGATTTGAAGTCAGCAGCAGGATGACCAACTGATGAACTTCCTGGACCACGAGGCTTTCAATGCTGACACCTGGGCAGTTGGTCACCCCAGCTGTCAGCCACACTTGGGCTTCTGTATTAACTTCATGTTTTATTAGCCTTGGGGTCTATGGGCAAATCAACTTCTCAGAGCTTCAGTTGGCTTATGTGTAGAGAGGATAATTTTCCTCAACCACCGCTGAAGTTGCTGTTGATCGATTCCAAACAAGGATGCAAACATCAGCTCTTTGATATCTCACCACTGACTAGCTCACTCTCCTACCTTTGTTGCTTTAAATGGGCCATTGTTTAACATTTTTATAATGCCTTGCAATGTGCAAAGTAGGGCTGCTTTGTAGAAAGTTATCTTTGGATCTCAAGACTCTAGACCTTCCTTAGTTTAACTATTCAAAAATCCTATAGGCCAGAGATGTGATTTCACTAGCCATGTGGCTGGCATGGTGTAAGACCTGGAGCGGGGCCCTGAAAGCATCTTCAGACTTTTCGCTGTCTGTGGACATTTGTTTCTCTACAGTGAATCCCTCATCTGCTTTCTTACTCATGTCAGTTGCATTCTTACTTTATTGTGTGGTCTGAACACTAACCACTGAAGACAGCCTGTGGCCACTGTCTGCCGAACTGTGCAGAACAATCTATTAAATAGAATTCTGTTATATTAAGAAGTCAAGGCCCATAATTCTCCTTGCATTTTTTCTTCACACAGTTAATATTCCCAGGACTCTGGGCACTGCTAGGTGTAAGCTGTGGTGATAGCTCATGCTAAACTCTACTTGCCTTTTCTATCAGTGGCAGATTTTTAATCCACTCTCTTGTGCTGATGTGGATGTTCTCTTTGTTTTCCTTTCTGACACCAGTGAGAAGCTTCCAGAGCCAAAAATAAGACAGAAAGTCTCTTACGCTGCTTATTTCAGTTTCACATGTGAATATTTTTATGAAGTATTATTTTCTACAAATCACTTAAATTTAGTGAGGTTATTTCCTTCACTTCCAAAACATTCATAAATAAAAGTTGTATAAACCTATATAATCCTTCAATGAGGGAAAAAAACACTCATTTCTTTCTCTTAATATATACTTACTATATCTTTCATCACCTCTTCTAGATATATAATTACATAAATAACTACTACAGTGTGTTCATTTTTAAAATATGATTTAGCCATTAGAGATGGGCTAGAACTTCAAGTACCTGTTAGTGGCATTCCATCGATTTTGCAATTTCTCATAGGTTTATACAAATTAATTACATTAGTTTTGCTTTTTAGAGTGATACAGTGTTGTGCCAACCACTGCTGCCTGGCAGAGTCAAGGGCAAAGAGAGAGGTTTATGTTCAATTTGTATTATTTTAGGGAAAAAAATCATTGGCTTTTCTATTGTCTCCTCCCTCCCCCATATAATCAAATTTTAAAACAAATAAATCCAAGGCAAGACAAACAAGCTAAGAATAATTTTTTAAAATGCTATGGGTAAATCAGGTTTCCATCACTATGACAAATACCTGAGATTATTAACCTATAGAAAGAAACAATGTATTTTGTTCCCCATGTTTTGAAGGCTTCAGCCCATGCTTGGGCTGGAGTTTAGTTCAGTTGGTAGAGCACTGCTCAGCACTTTCTTTAGTACCCGGGTTCGATCCCCAACACTGCAACAAGTAGGGGAAGGACATGGCAATTCACTCCCTATGCAATCCTGAAACAATCAACCACTGAAAACCCTATGAGGGTGGCTATGAGTCAGACACAACTCCATGGGACCTAACAACAACAGCCCATGCCTGATTGGCCCAGTTGCTTTGGGCCTGTGATGGAAAAACATAATAGGAGCACATGGGGAAATAAAAATGTTCACTTCATAGCTGATAAGGGAAGGAGAGATGGAGGACAGGGATGGGATCCCACTATCCCTTTGGAGAGCACACAGCCCCCAGGGACCAGAGACCTCCCCTATCCTCCACCTCTGCATGTTTCCACCACCTCCCAACAGCACTAAACTCAAGATCCAGTCTTTTGACATATAGGCTGTCAAGGAACATTCCAGATCCCAACAAGCCCAGCAAAACAGTTTTTTGAAGGCCTTTAAAAATGAGTAGTAATAAGCCACTTAACTCTGTGCCATTTATTTAACTGTTACACTTTCAAAAACAAAAAATGTGAATGTGAGCAAAAATAAGACCTGAGGAGCCAATATAGTCTATTAAATTATATCCATGAAAACACAAGCACTTTATTTCTAGGCAATTCTTTCATGCACAAAATGACTATTAATTAGTATCATAGGCACAATTTCCCCCCCAGCATTTTGTTATACAAACTTCTAACATAAAAAGCTCAAAGAATTGCATAGTGAACACTGATATTCTTGCCACCCAGACTTCATAGTTAGCCCTTATTATCTCTGTTTTATCCCTTATTCATATTATTCAATCTTCTATGATTTAATCTGTTATAAGTATAGTTTTAATAAGCTGAATTATCCATTTTTCTACACATAGAAGTTTGGAAGCAATGCATTTGGACAAAGATAATGCAAATTGGGAGCTGGGAGATCCTAGTACATTGACAACCTTAAGATTTCATGTAGATGCACATTTATTAAAGTGTCAGGCAGAAAGAAGAAAGTTCAGCCTTCATCATAGTTGAGGCTATTGTATATAAAATAAGAATAATCATTTCATGCTATTTATATGACAAAACACCATTCCACACACAGGAAAGAGATTGCTAATAAGTCTTCAATCTTTACAAAGCCTAGAAACAGCCACAGAATCCTTCTCAATACAGGATTCCAGACAGGCATTACCACTGATTCAGAGTTGCCAGTCAAACTGGAACTATTTACTGTCAATGATAGAGTAAAATCCTTCCATGCACACCCCAGTAATTCCCAAAATAGCTGTGTCAAAGTAACAAATAATTGGTAAGGATAATAATAAACCTGGTTGTGGATAGAACATAAAATCATTAAGTTTAGAGTTCCTAATAGTCAATGTCAACATTTTTGCCTCATGTTTTGCAATTTTATGTGTTCTCAACTCCCTTTAAGAAAAGAAAAAGAAAGAAAATTGAAGTGTTGCATTACCATTTTAACCATTCATTGATGTTTTGGCAGTCTTGATTTGATATGGGCTGTGGTGAGAAAGTTTTCAGTTAGAAGTTTTGGTCTTACACAAAAGACGAGAACAATCCAGGTTAACAAACAATGTACAGAGGACTTTCAGTGTCTGGGCTGAGTATCATGTGTCTGATGGTGTAGGGGTGTGTAGGGCATTGGAGACTGAAGAAGGACAGGTGCAAACTTCCCTGTAAGAGCCTGGGGTGGACGTGAGATAAATAAGGAGAAAGGACAGCATGTACATATTCAGGCATTTTCTGAATATTGAACTTTGCTGGCAAAAATGTTATTTGGTTTTTATCATTTGGTATAAAATCTGAGAGGCCATAATGAATCAACAAACTTCAGTGAACTTGATTTTGAATTTTTATGATTTCTTAGTCTATTAACTTCTCATAATTAATGCTAGGGCAGGGCAGCAATTATAGACTCATCTGAGGAGTAAATGGTGCAATTAAAAGAGAAGACACAGGGATTTTAATATAACTTTTAAAGGGCCATGAGGACAATAAAAGTTAATAAATGCTTTTAAATAAATGCTAGCATGTTTATAGGGAGCTTCATTTACCTAGAAGATTCCTAAAAGTGAGCCGCACAGTGCTTTCTCCAACAAATCATAAATATGACATTACTTGTACACAGAGCAATAGATTGTGTGCATGTTGACTTATTGAATGAAGAGAAAATATTGCTTTAAATTTATCTTAATTCTAATGAACGGAATTGATTTGCTTTTGAGATTTGCTGGCAGTATGGTAAATGGTAGAGGCAGCAAGAGGCCAGGCCTGGCCAGTATCTGCATTCTGTGTCTGTAACTTGCCCCTTTGCTGTGTTTGTGTAGCTGGGACACTAAAAATAGAAGGTTTCCCTTTCTTCTCATTCTAAGACCCTTGAGGTCCATAGGAGTATCGCATTACCAAGTAGTTTGCTATAAGAAGCCCACAGGGTCACGTTCAGAAGCACCATATGGTCCCAGTTGTGTACACAAATACTTCTGGTTGTTTCCATTCTGTTTGTAGTAAAACTAAAACTGTCACATCTTAAAGGTGACCCTTGTGGGCAGATGGTGTTTGAGATAGTGGACTGGGGGCACTTTCTACTCCTTAGAGTGGTCTGTGGCCACTACCATAATGTGATGTCCTGATGCTCATTGATAAAGAGATGAGGCAGTGAAACACCGGTGGGGATCTCTTAGAGACACCACAGAGAACCCCCTCAGGTAGATAGAGCATCACCCAGAACCAAATCCTGATGGACCTAAGGGGACTTGTAAGTTTCAAGGGTAGAAAAATGTTTAAGTACTTGAAATTTTCCCATGGTCTAAAATACATATGATGCCATTTCCTAGATACTCTCAAAATTCCGTGGCAATATTTTAGATGAAATGCTTGTCATCAGGCTACTGCAGAAACAACAGATAATCACATATTCCTAGAATTACATCTGAGGTTTAGGAATGTTTAAGGAGGGTTAGCATGCTCTTGGAAGCATGGCAGACTAAAAAAGTTGTGAAGACACTAGCTTTGTAATATCAGTGCTAAAAAGTAGGGATAATTTTTAGTATGTCCATGCATATATGTATATATGAGTTTAGATATTTATGTATTATTATTCTTTTGCAGTCACAGGGTGGGGGTTGGACCCAGGGTCTTGCACATGCTAAATAAGTGACCTACTACTGAGCTGTACCCGTAACTCCCTGTTCCCCATTTGTAAAATTTTGACACAGGGTCTCCCTAAAGTTGTACAGGCTGCCTCTTGCCTAGAACTCACAATTCTCCTGCCTCAGCCTCCAAGTTATTGGGATTACAGGCATGTGCCAGGGCTCCTGGCTAAAAGGGTAGTCATTACAATTCAAGTTAACAGATGGATTTAACAGCAGGTGTAACCCTGAAAGAATGACCCTGAAGATTTTCAGGGCAAACAGCACCGAGTTACCCCAGGAAACACGACATCTGGCTTGTATATAAATTTGTGATGGATATCATCCTTTGAAGGCCCAGTATCTCATGGGCATTGTGCAGATTTGTTTCTTAGAAGAAATATAATCCAGAGCCAGTTAAGTAGTCAATGTTCTGTCTTTCCAACTGATTAAAGTTGCTTGATAGTTTATTTTTGTGAATGTTGATGGCACTACACTGAAGTTTAATGCCCTCCATGCTCTGAATTTCTCAGTCAAGTTGGTCATGATACAGTCCAACCTCCAACCAGTTGTCCATGATATGCATTGTGCTGATGATGTTGCTGAGAAAGTCTCCTTTTCAGAAAACTTGCAGAACATGACAGATTGTTTGGCCGAGATGCTTCACAAAACAACACTTGACTCAGAAGTTGAATTTTCAAGGTGACATCAGAAAAAAGTCAGCCCGCTTTGTTCTAATGGCCAGCTATTTATTTACAATTCACACATACATGTACACAAATCTCTCTGTATGCAGGTAAATACATCACAGGGTGGTTCCACCTTCCAAAAATTCCTCACCCAAAACTGACATACTTTCATTTTCTAGAGAGGTGTTTCATCTCTGTTAGCCTTTGTGGTTTGGAAGAAAATCTACTGGAGTCTATGAGCATGCCCATGGATGACATTTACTACAGGATCATGACTTTGATTTCTGTCTTGACTTTCATCCTTGTGCAAGGTTTCCCAAGCCCCTTGTCCTGTCTCAGATATTAAGTGAAGAGACCTTTTTGGTTGAGATGTATTGTGAAATGGTGCCGACTCTATGGCTCTTCTAGGAGTACCCTGCTCAGTTTCACCTTATCTAGAACTTTGGGATTTCAGGGATTCCCTGGCGCATCACTGTCTTTGACTTACTGACCTCTGTCACCACTGTCAGGCAGCTGCCCCTGACGTGCTCACCCCTTTCCTTACCACTCTCTCCTTCTCCCACACACCCCTTGGTTCACATACAGAGAGAGCATCCTGTATTTTAGCTTCTACTTTATAAATTTGCTTTATTTATTAAATATGATGAATATCATAAAACAGTTTAAAAATGTGAAGTATATATGGCTCATATACTATCATTGTTGTTGTTGTTGTTGTTGTTGTTGTTCATAGGTGCTCTATAGTTGGTTCCAACCCATAGTGACCCTATGTACAGCAGAGAGAAATGCTCCCCGACACTGTGACATACTTGGCACTATGTCAGTGCTTCTCTGCTATTCATAGGTTTTTCAATGGCTGATTGTTTAGGGATTGTAGGGGGAGTGGACTGCCGGGTCCTTCTCCTATTTGTGTACTGCTGAGGGTCCAACCCAGGGCCTCAGAGAACACATAGCAGCACTCTACCAACTGAGCTACACCCCAACCCCTCCATAATATAGTAAATGCTGCTCTACTAAATTCCATAAAGACTTGCTCATTTTCCACTGGAAGACTGATGATGACTCAAGAACCATTTAACGTTTTTATTTTTTAAGCCTATTTCTCTTTTCTGATGTGTTAATGACCACAATGGCAATGGCTATGTCTTGTGTACTTGTCAATCTATCCTCATCTGTAGCACAGTACCCATTACATGGTCACCTCTGTCCACTGTGTCATGACTGAATGTGAGGATGAACCTTTGTCCAGCTAGGTCCTATCACTAAAATGAAAGAGAGAGTCAGGGTAGAGTCACCGAGCATATGAGAAAATTTAGAGGACCCTAGGAGAGGAGGTGTTGCTGGGACATATAGAGTGTTGTGGGTAGAAGGAAAGCAATGCTGAAAGGAAGGAACCCTTTTCATCTGAAGTTACCTTGAAAATGGTCATGGGAGACCTCAGAAAGTGTCTGAAGTTTCCATAGCTGCAGTACTAATGGGATGTCTCTCCTCAATCTTAACCAGTACTTACTTTTGGGTATTTTTTGTATTAATAATTTTATTCTTTTTGTAAAAAAAAAGGATTCTAGCAATTATATAAGCCTGTGGCTCCAAAACATCTGACTCAATCCCCACATGAGGTGTTAATATTTTTCCCATATTTTAGATTCTTATCTCCATTATGTTTTCCTTAATTCTAATTCCCTTTTCTCCCCCATCATTCTGGCAGTGTTGTTGAAGAGCTCAATAATTTAGATTTTCTTTCCTTTTCTTTTCTTTTTTTTTTTGTTTTGGTTTTGGTTTTTTGGGGTTTTTTGTTGTTGTTGTTCTTGTTGTTTTTTTTATTTTGATACTGGGTGGTTTGAACCCTGGGTCTCATACAGGATTTGCAAGAGCTCTACCACTGAGCTGTTTCCCCAGTCCATTTTTTACTTTTTATTTTGAGATAAGGAGCCAAACATGAAAAGCAAATAAACCTCTAAGAATCACTCATTTCTCAAGTGAGTGAGCTATTTTATAAAACAGAATCCTGTTTATGGTGAATATTGTACGGCAAGTCTTTCTTTTATTATTCTAGATAAATTTTCACCCATTGGTAATACTAAATAAGATTGAATAGAAGTATGAATCACTGATAATGTTGGGAATAACAGAATTTAAATATTGTTTCCTAAAGTCTTCATACCCTAAGTGTCCTTCAGCTTGTTGTGCTGTAGGGGCTCATGTGTTGCTGTTATGCTGAAAGCTGTGCCACCAGTACTTGAGATTCCAGCAAGGTCACCCATGGACAGGTCTCAGCTGAGCTTCCAAACTAAGACAGACTAGGAAGAAGGAACTGGAAGCCAGCTTCCAAAACAATTATTATTGTTGTTGTTAGGTACCGTTGAGTCGGTATCCGACTCATAGTGACGCTCCTAGGGTTTTCAATGGCTGACTGTTTCGGGATTGCCTTGGGAGCAGATTGCCAGGCCCTTCTCCCTCCAAAACAATTAGCCATTGAAAACCCTGTGAATAGCAGGGAAGCACTGTCAGACATAGTGCAAGAAAAATGAACCCCACAGACTAGAATGCATTGAAGAAACGAATGGGAAAGAGTTGCCTCTTCAAAGTAGAGTCGACCTTAATGGTGGGAATGGAGTAGAGCCCCTTGGACTTCCTTTTACTGATGTGGCATGACTCAAAATGAGAAGAAACACAGTGATTCTAACCATGGGATCAAATATAAAAAGCTTGTGTGCATGGCAGTGTTGAGTAGTGTTCTGTTCTGTTCTACATAGAGTTGCTATGAGTGGGATTCAACTGGATGGCACCTAACAAATAACATTTTATCATTGCACCTTACTCTTCTTGCTCTTGTCACTTGAGTGTTCCTCACTTCCAAGGACTAAGGTGTTTCAGAAAACAGAATTGGAAATATTTGGGACCGCTTTCCACTTGGGGCCTAAAAATCAAAGAGGATGATACTGGCGTCTCAGTATGAGGAGGTAGATGGACTATTAATCACATACACACAGACACAAATACACACACACACATGTGCCACACCCACATGTGTGCCCATAGACATATAACACAAAAGCAACACAACAGGGACAGTATGTGTGATTATTTAAGAGGAACCAACCACCCCTACACATAGAGATGGGTAAAGAGGGATGTAAATTGGTCATAGAGGCAGCTGCTTCACGTGTGGGCAAAGTGGAGCAGCAAGAATCAGAAGCATATTCTAAGAAGTGCTTAGAGCTCTAAGTCTCTGGCTTCAAAAGCCTGGATCCATAGGTCCCTCCCCCCAGGTTTTGGAGCCACAGCCTCTAGTTCTACTGGTTCATCCCTTAGCTTTTGACACCCAAAGGCCAGCACTTAAAAGATAAGGTGAAACTCTTCATTTCTATTTTGGCAAAACAAAAATGACTCCAGTGAGCTGATTGGGAACAGCCTTGAGGTAAACTCAGGAATGTGTCTGCCATCTTTCCTTCTTGAGCTATGACCTTAAACTGAGCATGCTCAGTAATATACTCCTTAGCTGAGCATGTTTAGGAATATGGCTGCCCTGAAAGTATAGGGTACCTGAATAAAATCCCCATGGTTCCTTTTTTTGAGGAGGTACTGCTTTTGGAATAACTCCAGTGTTCTTATTTGCGGCAGGTAATAAATATTTTTGCACTCATATATTCTGCTTGTGCTTATTGGCTTTCCATTCATCAAGAAAAGGTTCCACTGTGTTTGGTTATAGGAGGGCTCAAAACAAGAGAACAGATCTGGGAACCAGGTAGCACTGAGGACAAACAGCAGATAAGGATCTGAAATACATGCAATTCATTCTAAGAAAGGGTGGTGGGAGATGGTGCATTTAACCAAATATGCATAGTCATAGCAATCTTGCCTCCATACAATGCCATTCACCTCTGCAAAAAGCCAGGAGCTGGCCCATCATGTTAAAATAGATCTAAATATTCTCATGAGATGGGAAGAAAAAAGCAATAACAGAACAGTGGTTGCCTGGTTGCCTAATTTTACTCATTACATACTGATGTTGGTGTTTCTTCAAAGTATATTTTTATAATATGTTACCACAGTGAGACATCACCACATACCCACTAGGATGATGATAATTTTTAAAAATATCAAGAGAATTGGTAAAACTATGGAGAAACTGGTACCTTCACACATTGCTCATAAGAATATAAAAGGGTGGTTTCACTGTAGAAAATAAGTTGGCTGGGCCTCAAACAGTTAATCATAGAATTACCCTATGACATAACACATCAGCTTTTAGGTATATACCTTGAAGAACTGAGAAAGTAAGTGTTAATGATAAAAATTGTAAGAGTAACCATGTTGTTGTTGTTAGGTTTGGTCAAGTAGGGATCCGACTCATAGCAACCCTATGTACAACACACGAAACATTATTGTCAGTGCTTCTCTGCTATTCATAGGGCAGATTGATTTTTGGGAGTGGGATGCTCAGTCCTTCTCCCAAGCCTACAGCACCTGGTGTTCCCACGTGGTCTCCCATCCAAGTACTAACCAGGCCCGACCCTGCCTAGCTTCTGAGATCTGACAGGATCGGATCCCACAGGGCTATGGCTGCAGGCCTAGAGTAACCATAGTAGCATTATTCATAATAGCCAAAAGGCAGCAGCAATTGCAGTGCCTATCAACAGATGACTAGATAAACAAAATGTGTTCAGTGGAACATTATCTAGCCACAACAGTGAATAAACCAATGAGACTTGCTACAACAAGGGCAAACATTGAAAACACTAAGTACAAGAAGCCAAGACAAATTAGGTCACACATTGTATGATTCCATGAACACAAAGCATCTAGCATGGCAAATTCACAGAGATACAAAGCAGACTGCAGTTGCTGGAGTCTGGGGATTGAGGCGGATGGGAGTGACTGGGTTCTGCATCTCCTTTAGGAGTGATGAAGAGGTGCTGGAACTAGATGGTGATGATGGTTGTGTAGTGCTGCGGATGTAAAAGCTACAGCATTGTGCAGCTTAAATAATTAAAATTGTGAATTGCTATATAAATTTTAATACAATAGTAGTTTTCTTAAAAAATTGTTTTGACTTCTTGGAGGTATAGCCGAGTGACAGAGTGCTTGCCTAGCATGTGCAAAGCCCTGGGTTCAATAATTAGCAACATAAAAAATAAAAATAAAAATATGTATAACATATATATTAAATATATATAATAAAAATATATAAATGAAATTATTTTGACCATTGATGGTTTGAGATTACCTAATAAAAGACATGGTTTTTAATGTGGCTCAAAACTGCAGATCCTTAAACTGTCTCTATTTGACTAAGAAATGTTAATCAGACAAATTTCTTTCTTTTTTATAAGATACTAGAGAGTTTAACCCCATGGCTCACACGTGCTTTTTACAAGTACTTAACCACTGAGCCACAACCCTAGCCCATTTTTTTACTTTGTGTTTTGAGATAGGGTCTTGCTAAGTTACACAGGCTGTCTCTGCCTTCGAACCCGTGATCCTCCTGCTTCTGCCTCCTGAGTCTCTTGAATTAAAAGTATGTACCACGACAGATGGCAATAAGACAACTTTCTAAATCATACATCTGACTTCTAAATGGCTTATTTGGAAACACAGGTATTGGATTTTTTAAAGCAGAAAAGCAAGATTCTAGAAGTCTTCTGTTATAAAAAGCAGAGGTTAAAACTCATCTATTAGATAACCAATGAGACCATGTACCTCTGTTATATTTCTAAACTAAAAACACATGACTTTTTAATTTAATTAATTAATGAATTTTAAGACAGGGTCTCCTTATGCAATCCAGGATGGGCTGGAACTCACTGTGTTATCCAGGCTGGCTTCTAACAGGTGATCCTCCTGCCCCAGCCTCCCAAGTGCTAGGGTTAAAAGTGTGTGCTATCCTGCCTGAGCAAAAGTACATGACATATTGTACAATCTACTAATCAGGACAGCATTTGCTTGTTTTCCTTGTGCTCCTTTCATATCCTACATATTTGGAAGAAAGAGCTGGGGCAAGTCTGTATTTTTGAGTCTAGGAAGCAGTAATCTTCTACATGGTAATTTCAGGAGTGTTAGAAAGGATATTTCTCACCCAAGACATACACGCTAATGCCTGAACTCCCAAGTTAGAAAATGTTTTTGATTTCTCATGTCTTCCAGGATCCACTAATGAAGTGTAGCTATTCCTGGCGATGGTAGAAGCGTAAGCCTTGTAAGTATCAGTTAACTAAAGCCAAATGGGATCCCAGCTCAGTGGCAAAGGGGTGGGGGTGACTCATGGCCACTTCAAGATCTGAACTTAAAATAGGATGGACGTGAATGGGCAACTTCAGCACCCTCTCAATTCATTTTCCCCGCAGCCAGCTCAGGGCGGCTTGAACATTCCCCCCAACTCTCTGCCTCCACTTTCCTCCTGAGACAAACTTGATACTTGGTTTTCAGCTAGAGTCTGAGAAAGGGGCAGCTTTAAGAGCAGCAATTTTCTCATTTAAAGCCCAGGGTTAGTGTTTATTTCTGGCTTGAGTTTCCTTCCTGTCTCTGTTTTGGGAGAAAGCACATCTTGAATGACCTGCGCTCCATGGACCCTGAAGCACCTCTTCCTTGGCACGAGTTCACCTTGTTTCAGGAACTGGTGTGGGAGGCTGGTGGAAACTGCCGCAGAGGTTTGTAGTTCAGCAAATCATCTGAGGTATCTGAGCTCAGAGCCAGGGAATATGGAGAGTAGAAGATGGTGTGCAGCTGACGTCAGTTACTCACAAAATTGAGAAGAAAGCCCCGCACCCCAAGGGACAGCATCTTACCACTTCTGCAGAAAACATTCTCCAGAGCTCTTTGGAAGAGGATGACTCATGTCATGGGGTATTTTTAGGAATCCGTTAAGTCACATTTGTAGATGCAAGATCCAATTCAAGAGGGACTCTGGGCGGTTACACGCAAGCCGCTTTGAATATCTTAATTGTACAACGGTATCTTGGTCTCTGTGGATTGAATCATCTTCTAGTTAAACAGCAGAAGAAAACAGAAAGAGGCTGTTGCTACAACAGAGCGTTTGATAAGATGGTAAAGAAATCAAAGCCAGGAACAGAGTCGTATTTGTCTTTACAGGGGAGCACTTGCTTGTTCTGAGCTCATCTTGCAGTATGTGGTTAAATTTGCAAAGTCACTTCTGAATGTTTTTAGGCTTCCATGAAAATAGCAGTGCTGGGTTTAGAGACCCACATGATCAAACGTTTAAAATGCCTCTTTAAATAAGGCTGACTTGAGAGTTCCCCTGTGTTTACATCTCACGCTTCAGACTTTTAGGGGAAAGGACGAATTGGAGTAGCAGGTGTGGTGTGTGTTGGGCAGGAAAACAGCCAAGGACACTTTTTCCAGAGAAGGTTGAAACTTCCTAAATGTACGGGTTTGTGTATTTGAGTATGGATGTGTGTATTATGTGTGTGCTTACATGTATGTATATATGTTTGCCTATGTTTTTAATTTTTGTGTATTCGCATGTGTGTATGTATTTGTGTACACATTTGTGTGTATATATGTGTATTTGTATGCATATAGGTTAGTCACCAAATATCAATTCTAATTAAGCACACATCAATCTACCCACCAGTCAATGAGGGAGTTAGTGGTGAGTGGTGTGCAGAGCTTTCAAAGCTGAAAAATGCAATCTTTGTTTTGTTGTTGTTGTTAGGTGCCCATGAGCCAGTATCTACTCATAGTGACCCTCAGAGGGTTTTCAATGGCTGTTTGTTTCAGGATTGCCTCAGGAGTGGATTGCCAGGTCCTGCTCCCATTTCTGCAGTGCTGGGAATCGAACCCAGGACCTCAGAGACTGTAGAGCAGTGTTCTACCCACTGAGCTAAATCCCAGCCCCAATCTTTGTTTTAGAGACAGGGAAAAAAAGTGCCATCAAATGCACTGAGAGTAATGATTTAATATGGTTTGGGCTTGGTGGCAAGATTTTCTCATTTTCCAGTAATGACGGAAAGCCAAGCAAAACAAGCATGTCCATTCCAAAATAGAGACAGAGAAAGAGAGAGAGAGAGAGAGACAGAGAGAGAGAGAGAGAGAGAGAGAGAGAGAGAGAAACAATTTCAGTCAACCCAAGTATTGCATTTCTTAAATTATTGCTTCTTTTCTCCTGCATGCCTACATTTTTCCCTCTGCGTGCTATTTGAATTACTTTTCGGTGTTGATTTGCCTGAATGTACAATTTCTCCAACTAACTTTTGCTCACCAGGGCATGTGAGTCTGTGCTGATGGATGCTTTACCTGGTTTGGCCAGGGTTTAAACCACATTTTTGAATTCAAAGAGCGATTCTTCTCCAAGCAGAGCAGTGGTGGCTGAGTTCTCTTCTGAGTGCATTTCGCACCCTTTCCTCCCTTACCATCAGTATTATGAAACAGATGGCGCCTTTCCAGTCCAGCATGGTGCTACAACAAACCATTCGAGAGAGTAATTGGAAAGTTGAGGTTTCCTTTTAAATAAACAAAGGATAGCTGATCCAGCTCAGCCAAGAAAGAAAACCAGATCTCAAATTTCACTCTAAATTCAAACCACTATAAAGTAGTGGTTTGCTAGCAAAGTAGTCCTTTGCTAAAAGAGAAAGTAGAAAAATACTACATAGAATCTTTTCTTTTCTCCAGTACTGGGGGTTGAACCCAGGGTATCATACATACAAGGCAATGCTCTACCACTAAGCTGCAAACCCAGCCCCCTTTAAATTTTTTATTTGGAAACGGGGTCTTGCTAACTTGTGCAGGATGCCTCAGGCCTCAGACTTGCCATCCTCCTGCCTCAGCCTCCCAAGTCACGGGAATTACAGGTGTGAAACATGGTGCATGGTTTACACAGGTTTCTTACACTGAAACTTTGAACACAGTTTTCCTATCTCAGTCAAGATGAAAAGTAAAAATAGCAGTGTCTTTTTATGGTGCTATTGGTCTGGTAGCAAATAAGGTTTTATGAGGTAATTCTTGAAATATCTTGGTAGCACTTGCATTTTGTAATAAACATGAGTACTCCCTGATTTGTGTATCTCCATGGAGAATTACCTTTTTTTTTTTAATACAGTGGACTACAGGTCCTCTAGGAGCCAGACAAGATCTGTTTTCAAGGAAGTGCCTCATGTTCATTTAAATGTTCCAAAATAATTCCATAAAAGCTGCATCATTGTGGACCATTAAACACTAAAGCATTTATTGGCTCTGAATTCATTAAAAGTGAAGAATTATCAAACCTCTACTTCTTGTATAAATATATTCCCTGAAACTTAATTGGGTCTCAATAAATATTTTTGAATCAATAAGCAAATAGCCCTGAGTCATGGTAAATCTAATCGGATGTTAGCTATAAAGTTCAATTAAGCTAACTAAATGATTTAACCTGGTGAATAGGATTTAATGGTCTTTATTTCCGTACTAAAAAGTGTCTGCCAAAAATATGACAATGTTTTTTAAACATAATTGGTATTGAACACTTCCTACTGACAATAAGTGGCCATTAACTTCATTTACTTCTTGAAGTCATTCCTTATACAGAAGGAGAAGATCATATTATCTGCATAAAGGAGGTAGATTCTCATAATTATAAATGATATCACTACAAGTTTGAGGAAGTATTGAAAATGTGAGTAAATTAAGAGGATGACTTTCCACACTTAACAATTGTCTCTTTCCAAAAAGTTAAAGATGTATGAATAAAAGTTATAAACTGTTGTTAGCTGCCATTGAGTTGGGTCTGACTCATAACGACCCTATGTACAGCAGAACAAAACACTCCCCAATTCTGTGTCAGGCACAAAATCTTATTTATGTTTAAGCCCATTGTTGCAGACACTGTGTCAATCCATCTGCTGGAGGGTTTTCCTTTTTTTTCATTGACCTTCCACTCTTCCAAACATGATTTCTTTCTCCAGGGATTGAGCTCTCCTGACTACATGTCCGAAATATGTAAAACACAGTCTTGCCATCCTTGCTTCCAAGGAGCACTCTGGTTGCACTTCTTCTAGGACAGATCTGTTGGTTCTTTTGGCAGTGGATGGTATATTCAATAGACATCTCCAGCACCATAATTCAAAAGCATCAATTTTTCTCCTGTCTCCCTCGTTCAGTGGTATTTTCAGTCACATCATATGGTTGTGAAAACTGGACATTAAACAAGGGAGTTATGAACTAGCTCACTCATTTTCTGTAATGATCTCTTAACAGGCAAAATGCCTAAGTTTTCATCATCTTCCCCAAATTTTTAGTGATTCATGACTGCTCATTTTAATGATTCCAAGAGAGAACTTGTGATAAGAGTCAAATACTAGATTTTGAATTGTGGCTGAAAGAGTATTAAGCTATAAATTAATAAATTGAAAACTTCTGGCTCTCAAACTAAGTGGTATGGTTTTCAAAGACTAATCTCACTTTTTCAGATTGTGTTTTTATTTGCAAAGAACAGTTTGAAATATGTGAATGAGATGACTAATTGTGTTATAGCCATCCATGACTCTGAGCTGCTCAAGACTGAGTTCAGTTGTGAGGTATAGTAAAACCAAAGACTGTGGGGTGAGAGGTGGTGCCACAGAGTTATTTATCAGATGGCTAGGCCAATAGCTCTGGAGCTAACCACCAGGTAGCTAGTTACCTAGTGAATAAACCCCTGTCCTTCTATCCTGTGTGTGATGCTCTGTTCTCTGGCCACAGCCTAGCCACCAGGTGCAGCATCGGGACACCCACCTCTGGCTTCCACCCACAACGCAGAGAGAGAGAGAAACCCTAGAAAGAACCCAACAAATAGAATGTGATCTGAAGTGATGCAGACCACTTTGAAGCACACAACTCTTTCCTGAAAACATTTCAGAAACATCTCAATCACCACTTTGATCAATAGGAGTATGGTGGCCTTAGGAATATTGAGGCTGGTGGAGTCCTATGATGTAGGGACTTAGATCTCTAACTCTTCCTGAAAGAGTCATCTACTGACTAGGAATATCCGTTTCTGCATGTTCTCTTTGGAAGAAATATTTCTTGATGGCTTTGGAGCAAGAAATGGGTCATTTTTGCTTTAGCACTTTCTTATACTTATATGTATGATTGTTACAGCCACTATCTTTACCCTTGCATTCTTGCATTCTTTTTCTGCAGAACTGCATGGATTCTACTTGCTACACTTAAAACAACTTAAGTATCTGGTGATAGTAGAGGCTTGTCTAGCATGTGTGAAGCCCTGGGTTCAACCCCCAGCACCTCAAAAAAAAAAAAAGAAAGAAAAAGAAATAAGCAAAGTGACATCAAATCGTGCAGTAGACAACAAGCATAGAAATCTATGTAATAGACTGAGACAATGTTGTCTAACTCACTCAGCAATTTTACCCTTGGGGTTAATGGTTGAACTTGATAGAGTTGACTTTTCTTACTACATCCTTTTTTTATTTGTCTATTTTAATATGGACACCTTATAAATGGCCTGCAGCTGTACACTATAGCATTCAATCCTGTCAGATCTCAGAAGTTAAACAGGATCAGGCCTGGTTAGTACTTGGGCGGGAGACTGCCTGGGAACCCCATGTGCTGTAGGCTTAAGACCCAGTAACCCACTCCCCCAAAACAATCAGCCATTAAAAACCTTATGAATATCAGAGACGCACTGACAATAGTGTTTTACCTGTTGTTAATAATCACTATGAGTTGGACACCGACTTGACATCTAACAACAACAACTGTATGAATTATCTCTGAACATGCGTTTGTGGGTCAATTTATTGTACTAAATTTAAAATCACATATTTCTTTAGTTAGCCTATAGCCATATTTCCCTGGTGTCCAATCTCTTCTGATTTCAGAAGCTAAGCAGGGTTGGGCTTGGTTAGTCCTTGGATGAGAGACTGCCTGAGAATACAGAGTGCTGTAGGCTTGGGAGAAGGCGCTAGCAGCCCACTCCTAAAACAATCAGTCTCAAAATCCCTATGAATAGCATAAAAGTACTGACATAGTGCCTAGCATAGTGTTGGGTAGTTTTGTTCTGTTGTATATAGGGTAGTTATGAGTCAGACCCCTTGACAGCCCCTAATAATTCCTTTAGTTAATCATTCAGAAAGATGTCTTTTGGTCTGTGTCTTTAAGAGAGCAAGGACTTTTGTTTTATACCTCCTATTTCAATGACCAGGGCTGAGATTCAGCTCAGTTGGTAGGCACCACTCTGTAGTCTCTTAGGTCCGGGGTTAGATTCCCAGCTCTGCAAAAAAGGGGGGAATGACATGGCAATCTACTCCTGAAACAGCCATTGAAAACCCTATAAGGGTTGGTATGATTCAGACAAGACTGGACAGCACCTAACAACAACAACATTTCAATGCCTATGCAGAGTCAGAAATTGAAGAAAATAACTCACAAATAGAGCGTCTGTTTTTTCTGGAAGACTGAGACAGAATCACTTAAATGGTACCATGGCAAGGTGGCTGAGTCTGCCCAAGTTTCTTGCTTGCAGCGGATGTGTATGGAATTTCAAAGTACAAAGGGCATGGAGAAGATGGACATTTTAATATTGGTGCTGTGACAACTAAGTATGTTTTCAAATTCTCTACTACATGATATTATCACAAATCATGACAAGGAGAAAAGATTATAAAAGTAAAAAGCTTTTCCCCTCTGGTTTATTTGATGGAATCTGGCCTACATGGCTATATTTCTATTTCTCCATATCTTTCACACTAAATCACTGCTCTCTCCTTTAGCCCATGAGTTTTATATGATGTCCCTGTAGGAAATAAGGTTCTCCTGAGCCTTTACATACTTGAAGACAGTTTCCCTGTTTCCTGTGAAAATGAGTAGAGATAAGAACAGCAGTATGGAGGAATAAGAGTGAAAATCTTAATCCCTTGATCCTAGGGGGTGAAATTTTGACAGTGTCTATTTTCCTGGGTTAAGGAAGAATTCATTTAGATATATATGTCTTGGAGTGAATTAAATGTCTCAATAGAGGATTGAAATATACCACATGGAAGAGAGGATAGCAACCTTATTGGTTCTTTGACTTCAGATCTAGGATTTACTTTGTTCTTGCCAACTGTACCATCGCACTGAAACTATACTACAATCTGAATCCCTTTTCCTTATCTGCAGATAGAGTGCTTTGTAATAGGCACCTCATGAGGTCCATTTTTAGAGGACCAAGAACTATCTCCATTAGTTATCAACTCAATATATTTGTTGAGTAACAAGTTTATATTTTATGAGGTAGAAGGGCTCACAGCTCTAACTTCCCAGGATAATCCTTATCAGAAATAAATTTTCCTTTTTAAAAATTGCTCACTAGGCTTAGGTGTAGCTCAGTGGTTGAGCACTTGCCTAGCATGTGCAAGGCCCTAGGTTCAATCTTCAGCACTGGACAAAAATTGCTCACCAAACCATTTGGACACTTGGAGTTTCATTGAATTATCCAATCCCCCTCCCAGTTTATTGAAAAATTTGATCAAATACTTCATTACATCCCTGCCCTCTGATCTAAGTAGGAACAGTAAGAAGCAAATTAGTCTGAGGGTCAAAGAACACCTAACTTCCTTGCTTGCAATAAAAGATTCTGAACTGCTCAACATTTAAATTAAAGTTAAATAATTGCCTTTTATGGAAAATATATAAGTTAGCTCTTAAATGCTATAAATTAATCACCCATGGAGTAAAAACAGTACCTTAGGTAGAGGAAAAGAGATAATGAAAAGGGAAATGGAAGCTATTTAAAAGAATGTTTTTATTACACAATTTTTCAAGAGGTCAGTTTAGGACATAAGATACTTGATGAGTTTTTCACTGCTTTGTTGTTGTTCTGTACAATTGAGTCATATCCAACTCACAGCAAACCTCATAGGGTTTTCAATGCTGATTGTTTTGGGATTGCTTCAGGAGAGGACTGTCACATCTTTCTCCTGTTTCTGTGGTGATGGGGATCAAATCCAGGGTCTCAGACTACAGAGAAGCACTCTACCCATTGAGCTCACTCCAGCTGACGCATGAGGTTTCTTATGGCTACTGACTGAAAAAATTAACAACTTAGTAGTTGTAGTGGGTAAGAGTGTGATTGGTGTGGCAGGTGGCAAAAGGATTTGCAGGAGCTCAGAATAGAGTAGAATAGAAAAAGTTTAATATCATATTGCAAGAGAGCAGTGGGCAGGAACACCAAAAGAAAGTTTGTTGCTCTGCCATTGTTGGAGGTGAGATTCCAAAATGGGTTTCCTGTAGCTAAAATCAAGGGTCCACAGGGCTTCATTCCTTCCTGAGGCTCCAGGGAAGAATCTGTTTGGACCATGGCTTTCTCTTTCCTTTGACCAATACTTAACGTAGGCTCCTTTGAGTCCTTTTTGCCTGGGCCTGACTTTGGGCTTCTGCCTCTTTCCTTGTTGAATCCTGTTTGAGCAACAATCATACTACATCAATGTAATGTCACTGCCTCACCCACCTTCGGTATCTGACCTGTCAGGCTGTCCTAACCCTTTGGGGTGTATGCAGCACAATCCTGTCAAGTCAGTGCAGCTAGAATCTGCTCATCCATGATGTTTCCCCCTGGGAATTTCCCATCCGCTCATGGCCCCCTGCGTGGTTATAAATCCCTGCTTGGTTTTTGACAGAATCAGTCTCTTCTTGACCCATTGAAAGTCTCCATGGCAGGAACTTGGCATGATGGCCTGTGCATGAAATCCCAGCACTCAGGAGGTAGAGGCAGGAAGAGCACAAGTTCAAGGCTGCCCTGGGCTACATAGCAATACTGTCTAAAAATAAGTAAATAAATAAATAAATAAAATAAACAACAAAATGATTCTATCACAGTGGTTCCCTATTGTCATGACTTCATTGGATAAAATCTGCAGTATTATCTTTATTAAGAATTTGGATAACTTTTTTTCATGAGTAGTTTTCTTGTCTTTGTGGATTCTGACTACATGTCACTCCAAAATATGTGTGTTAGAAATAAGAATATATCACCTTAAAATATGAATATGGGAGACCAGATATATTACTCCAAAATATCCATCTTTGGCATAAGAATTATTTTGAGCTAGGAGTGGTGGCACATATCTGCAATCCCTGTGATGTGGGAGGCAGAGGCTGGAGGATTGCAAGTTAGAGGACAGAGGCAGCCTGAGTAACTGAGCAAGACCCTGTTGCAAGTCTCAAGATAAAAAGTAAAAAAAGGAGGGGGGGCTGGAGGTGCAGCCCAGTGGCAGAGCACTTGCAACGTATGAGTGAAGCCCCATAGTACCACATACACAGAAAGATTTATCTTGAGAGGATTATTTAGAGAAATTGCAGACACAGAAGAATCTCTGAAAAGTTACCCTTTCTGTAAATGTATAAAGAACATTTCTATTGGAAAGGACTTCTATCTGTACCAGGAAGAGAAGGATGACTACTTTGGTTTGAATCTAAAATAGTCCCCAAATGTCATGAGTTTAAATGTTTGCATCCCAGCTGATGGCATGGTTTGTGGAGGCTGTCAAACTTTGGGAGGTGGGACTGAGCTTGAAAAGGTGAGTTATTGGGGGCAGGGCTTTGGCAGTTTTACCCAGACCCATGGTTCCAGTTTTCCTCTCTGCTCCTGATCACTATGATGTGCAGTTCTCTTCCATGACCCTGCCACCTGCTCTACCACCATGCCTGCCCTTCCACCATGACTTCCTGCCTCCAAGGACTGAAATCCTCTAAACTCTGTTGTTGTTGTTGTTGTTGTCATCAAGTCATGTCTGACTCATAGCAACTCTCATAACGTTTTCAATGACTGATTGTTTTGGAAGTGGACTGCCATATCCTACTCCCATTTTTGTGGTATTTGGCATTGAACTTGGATCCTTGGAAAGTGTGGAGCAGCACTCTACCAAAATCTTTCCTCCCATGAGTTTGCTTCTATCAGATGTTTTACGACAGCAATACTAAAATGACTAATACAATGACTAACCACTGGAGGCTCTTCAATAGGAGATGGTACCAACAAATTTGCACAGCACTCCTTATGTTTATCTTAGGTATTTTTCCTGACCATCTCACCCTGAGTTGTCCCCACATCCTTCTTTCTTTGTTTTTGCAAACAATTTACTTCAACCTGAAGTCTAAGAAAATTCTTAAGGTCTAATCTGGAGATTCACTCAATTCTCTGGGTATTCCCACATACATATCTGTTTGCTTTTTCCCTTGTTAGTATTTTGTTACAGGGCATCTCAACTGAGAACTTATAAAGAGATGGAGGGGAAAATTAGTTTTCTTTCTCTCATTTTTTCTAGTATCTGTAATCTGCCAGCACACTTGGCACATGTCACTTCCACTATGTTCAAAGGCAACAGTTTAACGTTTTCAAATCTCTCCTTCACTTCAACACTTCTGCCTCCCTGTTCCACTTAGGAGTCTCTTGATCACATTAGATCCACCTGAATAATCCAGGATGATTTTTCCATCTCAAGGTCAGCTGATTAGCAACATCAATTCCATCTACAAGCTTAGCACCCATTGCCATTTAATATAACTAATGACAGGGTCTGGTGAGATTAGGGTGTGGACTTGGAAGAGCATCAGAAAATGCCACTCCAAATATACCACTATAGCCTGAGGCTTGTTTTGGACTGAAGACACTGAGGAAAAGCAACCAAAAGACAAATTCTTTGCTTTCTTTCATTTCCCTAAGGCAGGTGATAAATGAGTAAATGTCTCCCTCCACACACCAGGAAGCACAGAAGTAAATCAACTGGGCATGTATAGACCCTTATCAACCTAGAGACTGCACCAGAGCAATCTACATAACACACCTTCCTAGGACCAACCCTGAGCTACCATTGTTGTTTGGTGCCATCTAGTCAGATCCAACTCATAGTAACCCTAAGGACAACAGAATGAAACACTACTAGAAAGTGTGCCATGCACATGATCTTTATGTCTGAGCCCATTGTTGCAGCTGCAATGTTTCTTCTCATTTTGAGTAGGGCCACATCAGCAAAAGGAGGTCCCAGGGTCTTTACTCCATTCCCATCATCAAGGTTGACATTACTTTGAGGAGGCAACTCTTCCCCATTCACTTCTTGAATCCCTTCCAGCCTGGGGGGCCCATTTACCTGCCACTATATTTGACAGTAATTCTCTTTGTAGGGTTTCCAATGTCTAAATTTTTAGGGAGTGGGCTTCCAGGTCCTTCTTCTTAGTCTACCTTACTTTGGAAGTTCAGCGGAAACCTGTCTACCATGGGTGGTTCTGCTGATATCTGAAATACCTGTGGCATAGTTTTCAGCATCACAACAACACACAAGCCTCCACAGCATGACAAACAGATACACATATGTGGGAGCCACAATTAGCTCTCCCATATTTATGAGAGAAATTCCACAATTTGGCTCCCTAGGAAACTCAGAATCCCTTTCAGTTTTCTTGTCACATCATGGAAACTTTATTGTCCCTTTGCTAAGACGCTATAGAAGTTCTCAGCAGTTGTAGTCTTTTTGTTCCCATATGTAGGTATAATGCACAGGTTAATAAACTTCCATTTGATTTTCTCTTATTAACCTGTTTTTTTTTTCTTTCAGTTAAACAGGGTTCCATCCAATGAACATGTTGTTGTTAGAGGAAAAGGAAATGCTTTCCTCCCCTACAACATTTTAAGGAGGGGCTCTACCTATCACATCTACCTCTCCTTTAAGATTGAATGGGCTGCTTCTAATTCATGTAGCCATGTATTGTCTACTCAGCACATCATGGATTTATCCTCCCAGAGTGCATGCTCTGTTCCAGACACCATGCAGACTCTGGAGTTAAAAATCTAAACAAGACACCTGGAGATCCTTGCCCTCAGGAAGATAGGAGACAGGAGAAAGAACAAAGGAGAGCTATAGCAGCATGTCCAAAATGAGCTCAGTCTTCCCAGAGGTCACCTGGACATGACCAGCCTTTGCTTGATGTTAATCTCACTAGGCTGCCTGATGTCAGGCTCAGGCCAACAGGACAGAACCCAAGTTGATAGCACAAAGAACTTGTTACATATCAAATCTGAACATTGACAGGAAATACTCCCTAGAGTATTGCTCTCACAGAGCCTAGTGAATAGCTTTACTACACATCACAGAATCAATCTGGACAGCAAATTACAGATAAGGTGAAAAGGAGTTTTGGAATCCTTTCTGCATTAGAATACCCTTTTGCAGAGGGGAGATGTTGGGCTACTAGGCTCTTGGTAAATACCTTCCAGATGGGCAACTATAAAATGACCTGAATTCCTACAAATGCATTCTCTCCCAGTGCACACAGACTTGAACTCTTCTGAAACAATTCTGAGCTTGGCACCTGCATGCCAGTGACCACTATGTTTCGACTGCCATAGAAAGAGGGTGAAATGATGTTTCATGCCAATCACTAAATGTGCTCAACAGGAGAAAGGGAAGTGAATGCACATGCCTATAATCCCAGCACCTTGGGAGGCTGAGGCAGGAAGGTCACAAGTTTGAGGTCAGAGGCAGCCAGAGCAACTTAGCAAGACCTTGTCTCAAAATAAAAAGTAAAAAAAGGGGCTGGGGTGGGAGGAGTACCTCAGTGGTAAAGCAGCTGCCTAGCATGAGGGTAACCCTGGATTTAACATGCTAGTACTACAAAAGAGGAAAGAGAAGAGAAAAAGAAAAAGAAAAAGAAAAGAAATAGAAAGAAAGGACATAAAAAGAGGGAGAGAAAGACACAGGACAAAAAGCAGAGAGAGGGATAGAATTTAGTAAGAAGTACTTTTTATTTTTAAACCACACTTACTTTCTCTGGGTTCCTGGTATCTGCCTTACCATCCTCACCTTTCACAAAATAACTTTGGGCTCCCGCTGCCCTTTTCCTTCCTCCTCTCATCTTTTCTCCCACCCGCTATTTGGAGGGAGAAAACTTTCTGGAAGAGAAAGATAAAACCCTTTTATAAAAATGATCACACTCCTTTCTGATTGGGGCATGGACGTCCTGGCCGCTGCTGAGTTTCATATCTCAGGCTGCAATAGCCCAGCAGGGAGGTGCACATTGCGTGAGCTGCCTCAGTGTGACCACAGAGCAAAGGTTTCTCGTTTCTCCTCTCACTTTTTATCTGCTGTGATACTCCACACTGCAGTCCTCCAACAATGTGAAAGAGAAAGAAAAAGATTTCAACCAGGGTTCATGAGCCATGGCTGAGAATTTTAGGTGGCAGGGGAAGAAACTGGAAAAAAAGGTGACTTCTTTCCAAGTAAAAACCAGTTGATGAAGAAACATGCAGTGATGCTTCCTAGTGATGAGAAAGGGAAGCTTCACAAGCATCCAATTGTACTCATTAAATATTCCATCAACTATTGTGATACTTTTGGACTTTTGTATCACACTCCCCTCGGAAAATATCCAAGGTACAGCCATGTTTATGAGCCACTGTCCCAAGCAATAATAGCTAATCTATTAAGTAACGGTTGATGAACTCGTGGAAATCCTAATAGGAAGCAGTATGCTTTTAATGTCTACCTCTAGAAACAGATCCCATTTCCTTTGTGAGTGTACAAAAAAGCACACTCTTTATAATAGCCTTCCCAATATTTTTCAATATTAGCACTCACGTTAAAAATCTGATTTCCTTTATTGTCTATGTAGTGACTCTATTCAACCCTAGTCAGAGATTTCAAAGGAAATGAGGGAGTAAAACTGTTAAGGTGCTGACATATCTCTAGCTATCTATGACAAGTAAACCAAACTCTAACATATGCCACTAAGTCTGTACCACCTTGTTCCTCCTGATAATTTTCCATCTACTTCTTCTCTTATCCTTTTTTAGGAATATGATTTTTGTTCTTGAAAATTCAAAATTACATGCAATTTGTTCAAGGAATCTTTTCTTCACAATGCATTCTCTTCATGACCACCATTCTGAGAAACATTTTGGTACCTGGACAATATTACATTCCCACTACCCTACCGAGTCATTTCTTTACATAAATGCCACTGAAAGGGATAGAAAACAACAAAAACACCATAACCATGTTGTTTGGATTTGATTGTTGTTCCTGTTATTAGGTGCTGTTGAGTTGGTATCTGACACATAGTGACCCTATGTACAACAGGCAAAACACTATTGTTACTGTTCTATGCTATTCATAGGGTTTTCAATGGCAGAATGCTTTATGGGGGTGGGTTGCCAGGTCTTGCTCCCAAGTCTACAGCACCTACAGTTCCCAGATGGTCTCCCATCCAAGTTCTAGCCAGACCCAACCCTGCTTAGCTTCCAAGATCTCATGAGATTGGATGCCAGAGTGGTACAGCTGCAGGCTCAGATTTGATAGCCATCATGAAACTGTAATATATATTTGTTGTTGTTATGTGCCATCTAATCAGGTCCAACTCATAGTAACCCTCATAAGGTTTTTAATGGCTGATTGTTTCAGAAGTGGGCTGCAAGGTCCTTCTCCAGCTTTTGCAGTGCTGAGGATTGAACCCAGGTCCTCAGAGAGCACAGAGTAGCACTCTACAAACAGAACTAAACCCTAGTCCCATTGTTGTGAAATGCCCTTGAGTCAAGTCTGATTCATAGCAACCCTGTGTATGACAGAAGGAAACACCACCCAACACTGTGCCATGCACAAAATATTTTTTGTTTTATCCCATTGTTGCAACCACTATATGTATCCATCTAATTGAGGGTTTTCCTTTTGTTCATTGACCCATCACTCTCCCAAAACTGATGTTCTTCTCCAGGTCTCTCTTGACAACATGTCCAAGACATGTAAGACTCAGTCTAGCCATCCTTGCTTCCAAGGAGCACTCTGGTTGCACTTTTTATAGGACAGATCTGTTCTTTTGGAAGCCTATGGTATATTCAGTATTTGTCTACAGCACCATAATTCAAGAGCCTCAGTTCTTCTCCTATTTCCCTTATTCAACATCTAGCTTTCACAAGCATATGAAGGGACTGAAAATAACATGGCATGAGTCAGGTACATTTTTGCCTTCAATGTGATATCTTTACTTTTCAATGCTTGAAGGAAGTCTTTTTCAACAGCTTTTTCCCAATGAAATGTGTCTTTCGATTTCTTGACTGCTGCTTCTTGGAATGTTAATTGTAGAATATAGTAAAACAAAGTTTTGGACAATGTTAGTCTTTTTCCATGTATCAGGAAGTTGGTTACTGATCCAGTTGTAAGGATTTTTATTTCCTTGATGTTGAGGTACAATCCATACTGAAGGATGTGTACTTTGGTACTAAGTTAATTCTCCAAATTCTCTTCACTTTCAGCAAGGAAAATTGTGTCATCTATATAAAACAGGTTGTTAATGAGTATTCCTCCAAAAATGGTGCTGTGTTCTTCTTCATAAAGTGCACCTTCTCAGATCATTTGCTCAGTATAGAGATTGAAGAGGTATAGAGAAAGGATACAACTCTGATGAACAACTATCTTGACTTGAAACCAGGCAGTGTTTCCCTGCTCTTTTCAAATGACTGCCTGCTGGTCCACATACAGATTCCTCATGAATACAATTGAGTGCTCTGGTATTTCCATTCCTTTCAGTGTTATCCATAATTTCTTATGATCCACACAAATGCCTTTGCATAGTTTTATTGACATCTTTCTGGTATTCTCTCCATTTGGCTAATATCCATCTGACATCAGCAGTGATGGTGTCCCTGGTTCCATGCCCTCTTCTGAATCTAGCTTGATTTTCTGGTAGTTCCCTGTCTATCCACTGCTGTAGTCACTTTTCAATGATTTTTAGCAAAATTTTGCTTGTGTGTGATTTTAACAAAATTATTCAATAATTTCCACATTTGGTTGGATCCCTTTCTTGGGAATAGTTAGCTAGGTAGCTGTTTTCCAAATCTCTTGGCATAAGCAAGTGAGCACCTCCAGTGTTACATCTGTTTGTTGAAATATCTCAGCTGCTATTGCATCAGTTTCTGGAGTCTTGTGTTATTTTACTTGAAATATATTTATTTCCAATGAAAGCATTATGTTTAATATACATTGCAATATTATTTAGACTGTACTGCAGTATGAAAGAAGAAAATCTGGATTAGCTTAAATATCAAACTGCCCAGGATAATGAAGTGTGCTTGAAATTGGAATGTAAATCTCAAATATAAAACTATTGATTTAGAACTGAAAACACATATCTTGTGATAAGAACAAGCTTATGATTTAAACCATAACCCAAGCTCACATTGAGAAAACATGGGATCATAGGAAGTAACTGCCTGCCTGGTGAGTGAGTCATATTTGAAAGGAGCATTAAATATCAGTGGTCAGTAAACTGGCTCTCCCCCACATATCTGCCAGCTCTTCCTGCTGTGGGGTTTGTGTGTTGCTGTGAGGCTGAAAGCTATGCCCACCAATATCTCAGATTCCAATAGGATCATACATGGTAGACAGGTTTCAGCTGAGCTTTCAGACTAAGACATACTAGGGAGAAGGACCTGGCACTCATTCCCCCAAAAATTAGCCATTGAAAACCCTATGAATAGCAGAGAAACACTGTCAAATATGTTGCTCTTGTTAGGTACCATCAAGTTGTGTCTGGCTCATAGTGACTCTATGTATAATAGAACAACAGAATGAAATACTTCCTGGCACTTGTACCATGCTTGACACTATGTCACTGCTTCTCTGCTATTCGTAGGGTTTTCTATGGCTGATCGTTTCGGGATTTTTTTCAGGAGTGGGCTGCCAGGTCCTTCTCCAGTTTTTCTGGTGCTGGTGATTGAACTTGGGGCCTTCAAGTGCACAGAGCAAGCACTCTACCAGATGAGATAAACCCCAGGCCAATTGTCAAAGATAGCACTGGAAAATAAGCCACACAGGGTGGAAGCCATTTAAGAAATGACTGGGGCAGAGTTGCCTCCTCAAGGTAGAATCAACCAGAATGATAGGAATGGAGTAAAGCCCTTGGGACTTTCTTTTGCTGATGTAGCACTACTCAAAATGAGAGGAAACACAGTGACTGCTACAGTGAACTCAAACATAAAATGATCGTGGCCATGGCACAATTATGAGTAGTGTTTAGTTCTATTATACATAGGGTTGTTATGAATTGTATCCAACTGATGGTATCTAACAACAACAACAATAACAAACTGACCTTAACTTTTTTTCAATGCTGAGGATCAAATCCCTGTGCATCTAAGACAATTGTTGAACCACTGAGATACACTGTCAGCCTCAACTTTTCTTTCTTTCATCAGAATTATAGATGGGAATGAAAAGTCTGCACTATGATAAACCAAACGTGTCTGTTCTCCATTTGTGTCCAGTGCTGTGTGAGGTGCTGGTGATGTGGGATGAGTAAGATCTACAAGTCCTCTGCCATCATTCAGCCTGTGGTTAGGTGACAGAAAGAACATGAAATCAATCATTAGTAACTATTTCAAAAGAGATAAAAAGAGTGTAAAATTGTGGCTAAAAGTACAGCATGTGATCTCAGATCGCTCTCCTCCCAAGTCTGATTCCAATATTGACAGAGAACAGAATGAAAAAGTCTGTCAACTTCTTTCTCCATATGTAGAATTAAAGAATTCCTATCAGCCTGCAAGTAGTGTTGATGAGGATTAATACTTTAATACATTGGTACTTATAATCTGCTCATATGGTATGCCTGATGCAGGGTAGAATTCATACATGTAAGCCACAATTATTTTTATAGAATTTATTCTTGTATTATAAGTTTTACATTTAGATGCCTGTTTTATGAATTGCACACTGTCTGTGCAAATTGCATATCTAAATTCATAATAACTTGCATATGTTCTCTGTCTAATGAAGTAATTTTGTATATAATAGCACTGACCTTGTTTACTATTATGTTTCTGTTCTAACTTTAACTTAATATAGAATGGAAGACAACTTGAAATTTAGTGGCTTATTACTTTCACTTTACAAGGAACAAGTGAAGCAATTTAATAATAATAATATGATAATAATAATAATAATAAGCTGATCTCTTGAGTTACACTCAAAATTTTCTCAAGATCTGTTTCTTGAGGACACTAAACTAAGACAATGGCTTTTTTTATTGTCTTATATTAATTTTTCACATTATGCATTGTCTAAAGGACTGGGAATCCAAGGAATAACAGATGCCATTCACTTTAACGAAATCAGTAATCGCAACTATTATTACTGGGAATTTACTTAATGTCAGAAACAATTCATGAGAACCTTAAACAACTACTCTTGTGATGGTTCTCCAAAGGCTAAAATTAATTGTGTGGATCGTGGCTTTCAGCTGTCTCAATCCAGCTCTGAATACATTTCCTGGGAGAGAGTCTCCCAACAATCAATGAGGAAAATTCCATTTGAATCCTCAGTTTTTAGACCAAGGAACTGAAATGAAGGGAAGAAACAACATCAAATCCAAGTTTTTGATTCCTATGCATCTGGAAGTTTGAAGTATCAACTGGAGGACTGTTGTTGTTGTTGTTGTTAGGTGCCGTCGAGTCGAGTCTGACTCATAGCGACCCTTGCCGATTCTGCCTACAAGGAGGACTGTAGATAATCAAATATTAAGTCCATTTTATTAACTTGTCTTATAATTCACACTACAGTATGTGGCCATGGTTATTTTCAGGACTCGGTGTATATAGGCAAGTGTGCAGGAGACGTCACATTCACCAAACCATAAAACTGTTAGACATTAACAGAAGGGCCAAAGGAATCTGCCTGTATTACTCTGGGTCAAAATTTTACCAAGCTAATTTCTCAGTATGGGAGAAGGCCCTGGCAATCCACTCTCAAGGCAATCCTGAAACAGTCAGCCACTGAAAACCCTATGAGGGTCACTATGAGTCGAATACCGACTTGACGGCACCTAACAACAACAACAACAAATTTCTCAGTAAAAACAAATTGGTTGTTTTTCTTTTGGTATAACTCAAGTATGTTTTGCCTATATATTTAAGAACACACTTTTATCTTTTTCATTGGATTACATTGTCAATTCCAGTAAGCTTTGTTTTGAAGAGAGGAGAGGAAGTTAGAATCCATGAAAAAGAAATTTAATGAGACAGAGGAAACTTTTAAATCTGAAAACAGAGGAACACTGGTACTATAACAAAAAAAATGAACCATGGCTGAAAAAGTATGCATGAGAAGGTTATGAGTAAATCTGGTACATCTGTTTTAAACCACAGGAAAAAAAGATCAGATTTTCACCTTGTACTGAGTGATTTGTGGGAACTGCATTATTTTCAGTATTTACTAAATGTGATGATGTATTTTATTTTAGGCTGTGTCTGAAAACATGAATTGGTTCAACAGTATCCCAACAATGTGCGCATTGTCTTCTGCATATTTTTCCTTGGTTCAAAATTATTTGAAAGAAATTCTCAGTAAATACTCCTGTTTTTCAGCAACTTGTCACTCTATAAACAACATCTTCTAACTTATTGTAATTTACCTCCTTTATTTTATTTTGTTGGCTCTAAATTCATCGTCCCATAGGTTATATTCAGTCTCTGCCTCTAACTCAATAGATGATGGCATTATTTCCATAGAATTTGTTGTTTCTCATAGTACTCAGAATTGATATCCATGCTGGCCCTTGGGCTCTTACCCATCTTGGTGAATTTTCATGGATCCCCATGATTAGTGTTTGGGAACAAAATATTATGAATTACTTGATAACTGTGGAGTTAACAGAGGCTAAGAAAATGTTGAATAACCTTTTAGACATATTGAATTACTTATCTAGAACCAAATAATTCATTATTTTTTAACAATAAGGAAGAAATGTGATTTTAGAAGTTGGCACATTTCCAAGTATTACCCCTGGAATCATGGAAGCCTGTAAAGATGGATTTTGGATGGTCATTAGACATCAAGATCACGTGAAGCTGGGCATTGCGACTCACATCTGTAATCCTAGTGACTCAAGAGGGAGAGGCAGGAAGATCACAGGTTCAAGACCAGAGGCAACCTGTGTAATTTAGCAGTGAGACCCTATCTCAAAGACAGAAGAGTAAAAAATGAGCTAGGGGTGCATTTGTACGGTACAGCACTTGCAAAGTACACATTAGGCCCTAGGTTCAACTCCCTAAGTAATGCCAAAAAAATCAAGTGAAGTCATAGGCTATTGATGAAGTGGAGAAATGCATGAAGGACAAGCAAGGTTTGGGAAGAAGGATAAACCAGAAAACCTCCTCTGTCCTAGTACGTGCCTAGAACATGGGTGTTCTTCTTCCCTTTCCCTTCTCGACACTAAGCTGGACAATAAGTTAGTGATCCCAAAACTTAACAGATTTTTGATCCTGGAAGAATAAGGTCTGAAAGAAGGATGGCATTAGGCAGCAAGTAAACGAAGAGTTGTACCTCTGGACATTTCCACATGTGTAGTTTCCCACACACAGAGCTCCACCAGTCCCAGATAACTCAGTGCTCTGCAGGTTTCTCACACACTGCTTAATTCCTCTTCCCATTGCCATCTTCAGATTAAACACTTAATCCAATACATAAAGATTTCCCTGCTCTCAGACATGTTACCTAGTATGGATTTGGTGCTTAGAAAGATTTAAAGGAAAAATCAAAAGGCAGGAAATAATTCCTCAGGGTGATGAAAACATATGTATTTAGAATATTACCTATTTCTTTACATATATATAACATATATATATATATATATATATATATATATATATATATATATATATGAGAATTTAAAAAATAATATACACTTGTTTATACATCTTCAACCATGGGAACTGGTGTACTATTTTATATATTGCTATACTATAATAAGGGCTGGGATTTAGCTCAGTTGGTAGAGTGCTGCGCTGCAGTCTCTGAGGTCCCAAGTTCAATTCCCAGCACCACAAAAATGGGAGAAGGACCTGGCAATCCACTCCCAAGGCAATCCCGAAACAGTCAGCCATTGAAAACCCTATTAGGGTCGCTATGAGTTGGACACCAGCTCGACAGCACCTAACAACAACAACATACTATAATAAAGTTGTTCACAGTATAGATTGCAAGGTAAGATAATGGGTAATTTCTGTATTTGGTCTTTGTAGTATTTGGTGGTTATATACTTTAAATTTTATATGCTACATATATAAAAAGTAAAATATGTAACAACATTGATATTCTTCTAGCTTGTATTAGTAAAAATTTGGGGTATTCTATTATTGCATGAATAACAATATAAAATGACATTTATCTGACAAATGGTTTAGTATTTCCCTAGTTCTTATTGCCTCTGATATAGAATGGTTTAGTATTTCCCTAGTTCTTATTGTTTCTGATATACTTAGGTAACATTCCACTATTATTCAGACAATAACAGATTTTACTAACAAATTATGCTAACCTAAATAAGAGCAGAATAATGCAAAAATTTCTAGAATTTTATTAATCACACAGTTATTGTTAGGTGCTGTTGAGTGGGGTCCAATTCATAGCAACCCTTATAGAGTTTACAATGGCTGATTGTTTGGGGATCGCTTTAGGAGTGGGTTGCCATGTTCGTCTCCCATTTTTGCAGTGCTGGGAATTGAACTTGGGTCTTCAGAAATTGCAGAGCAGCACTCTACCAAATGAGCTAAACTACAGCCCTTAAAGTTACCCAGTAGAGATAAGAAAATCACTAAAATTTTAGCTATCCTAATAGTTTTAATGGGACTGGGGGACTCTAGAGAAGTAGCTCACACATGTTCACTAGGTTAACTCTACACAGCTTTTCTTGTAGTAGTGTTTGAAGTAATGATAATGTAGGAAAAACTGCCACTTAGAAGTTGAAATACATAATAACCCAGTTTATACATGCAGTTTATACAGCAGCTAAAATCAATTAACTCAGTCTATATTTACATAGATGAATCTCTCAAATACGAAATACCAACAGGGAAAATAAAATTGAAAGTCAATAGGTTTGTTGTTGTTAGGTGCCCTTGAGTCAGGTCCGACTCATAGCGACTCTCAGAGGGTTTTCATTGGCATATTCGAATTTCCTTTGGGAGTGGATTACAAATGTATCTTACACATATTAAATTATATGTCAGTTATGATGCTTAACTATATACTAGATGAAAGATACTAACATTGGAAAAGTAATATAATTCAGAATAGTATTTAATTCTGGGGTACAATGCAGAATGTAATGACAAAGTCAGGCCTTTGTCTCTTTTAAGAAATGATCCAGCAAAGACAAAGAAACAGATGGACAAAGAAAGACAATTCACACACATGAGAGAAAAATGAAACAAACCGTTGACAAGTGTTCAATCTCAATGAATGACATACAAACATGTCTGATATTATTCTCTGCATTTGGGACATACTTGGGATGCTTCAGTAGTTATAAACATGTGAAAGGTTTACATCAGTATATTCTAGAATAACAAAATAAGTATTTTAGACAAATGTAATTTTATCAGCATGCATGTGTAGAAATAAGTGAATAGAATATATTCTATGGTACTGCTTGTATAAAGTATATCTTAGAAGTAAAAACACAGTTTCTACATTACTTTGATCTAAATTTAATGTATAGTAATTATTTGATCTGATAGTAATTGCAAAGATCTTAGAGTGTTGCTATAATACTTTTAACACATGCAATGGCGGTTATCATTTCTATGGTGGTGTGCTTGGGGAAGAATTTTTTGTTTTGAAAACTGAATAAAGAAGAAAATATAAAATTCAGATGTATATAATGAAGTTATTTAAAACAATAACTGTGGTTTTAGAAAATCATATTTAAGATAATAAAAATGCCACTGTAGTTTAATGAAATATGTTGAATTATCATGATTGAAGATTGACTGAAATAGTCCCAGAAAGTTTCTCTTTAAATATCAAGTACAGAGATATATTTCATGTGCAGGTATAAGTGAGAAAGAGAGAGGGAGAAGGCAGGATGTGAGGGAGAGAGAAAGGTGAAACTTATTTGAAATATGTTAGATTATATTTTAAGGCACGTTTTCTAATGCATCACATAGTTGTGATTGTTGTTGTTAGGTGCCGTTGAGTTGTGTCCAACACATAGCAACCCTCATAGGGTTTTCAGTGGCTGATTTTCTCAGGATTGCCTAGGGAGTGGATTGCCACATGCTTCTCCCATTTTTGTGGTGCTGGGAACTAAACTTGCGACCTCAGAGGCTGCAGAGTGGCGCTCTACCAATTGAGCTAAATCCCATCACATAGTTGGCAGGTAGTAAATGCAATCTTTAGAGGCTTCACAAAGATGAGAAACTATGAACTCTTAAAAGATGGGAAGCACTGGAGTCCAAGAGCTGCATGAACTCAGGTTATTATGTATCAACAGACTCTTGGTGACCTAGAATGAACATGAGACAGGGTAGGGCAGGCTGGAGGTTACAGACCCAACTGAGGGCTTGTGAAAAGTAGGGAGTGGCATCAATTAAATAAACCTAAAAAGTGACACCTTTAAGGAATAAACAAGAAATGAAAATGGAGATTTCAGGGAAACTTGCTTCTCTGAGTGGCTCAGAGGATAATTCTATGACTCTTTAATAGTGAAAGGAGTTGCAACTCACACCATGTATAAGTCTAAAGAGAAAATGTAATCTTAGTGCAAAATAGTCCTGAGTTAGAACTGTGTACAGTATAGACTCCTAGAAGAAGCAATCACAAATTTTATCCCAAAGAAAGTACCTTCAAGTCATACAAAGAACTATGAAGTGACAGTCCTCCATGGGCTGAAAATATTTTATACTTCACATAAAAATAAGTAAAGGAAATGAGTTTACAAGGTATGAAAATATGGTTGTTAAAAATGTGTAAAAGTTTACTAAAATGACAAGCATATTTGAAAAAGAACTTAGAGACAATGAACAAATAAAAACAATCAGTGAGATAAAAAAGGAACATATTAATTGACCTGAAAACCAAGTATGTGTATAAAATTAAACAAAAGTTAGTGAACTGTCAAAATAAGAAAATCCTGGGATATAGACTACAAAGATGAAGAGGGAGAGATTTTAAAGGAAAAATGCAGTGATATGGATGACAAAACGAGAATGTCTAACATGTATCAAATTGTCTTTCAGTAACAGAATTAAGAAGAGGGAGAGGAAAGACTCAAAGAGATAATTGCTGGACATTTTTCTGAAATGCAAATCCAGTGGTCCAGATGAATTCCTTATGCTTAAACTTTGTAGGGAGACCAGAGGCTGGTGAAGCTATTCTACATTATTGTTGTTGTTGTTGTTAGTGCCGTGGAGTAAGTATCGGACTCATAGTGACCCTCAGAGGGTTTTCAATGACTGTTTCGGGATTGCCTTGGGAGTGGATTGCCAGGTCCTTCTCCCATTTTTGCGGTGCTGGGAATTAAACTCAGGGCCTCAGAGACTGCAGAGCAGCGCTCTACCAACTGAGCTAAATCCCTTATAGAACATCTTAAAAGATAAGCTGCTTGCATAGAAATGGAAATGAAACAGATTGAAGGCCCCTTGTCATTAACAGCTAAAACCAGCATGAGTTGAACAGTCTTTTCATAATGCAGAAAGAAAAAAATCTGTAAACCTAGAACATTTTACTCAATAAACTCAAGAATGTGAACAAAGTATGTAGATTGTTTTTCTAGCAAAAATAATGCCCACCTCCCACTAAAGCTCATTCTAGAAACTTTAGAGAATATATTGCAGGTAAAAACAAAATAATTCCAGGTGGAGCATGTGAATGCAGAAGGAGTAAGAAGCAAAGTAGTTAAGAATATGTATGAATACTTCAAAAATATGTAATTACTGTGAGGCAATAAAACAATGGCTAATTTGTGACACTGAAATGATTAAGACAAAACTTTTTAAAAATATGGAATTAAGTTGGAAAAGGTTATCAGGGTTATAGTAACTTAAATTTCTTATGCTATTTGAGAGCATAGCAACAGTAGTGCCTAAGTTTTTATTTCATTAAGTAAAATGCACACGTTAAAATCTCTGTGGTAACCTTACACAAAGAGAAAGAGAATTTATCACTTCTAAAGTAGTGGAGTCGGCCATGACTTAATAACAGCTAAAAACAACAACAGTGAAGTAGAGAAAATAATGGAACCACAGAAGAAACAAACTCCTCAACCAATTCATTTACTAGCTACATAAAGAAAAGTAAAAATGAAGAAAAGGCAGAAATTAGATGATAGAAATAAATCTAAATACAATAATAAACACAATAAATGGGGAAAAACTGGATCATCCAGTTAAGAACAAAGATTGCCAGGTTGAATTTAAAATATCCAGCCATATGCTCTTTACAAAAGACACTTAAAATAGATTTAAAATTTTCTGTCTTAGCACAAGAAACAATGCCGTTAGGAAGTGACAGAAAAATAAGCAAACGATTGGACATTTAAACTCATTTTGGCAAAATACTATCTCAGGAAGAAAAAAGAAAGTATGGGCATGAAGCCATGCTGCACACCTGTAATCCCTGCAACCAGAAAGCCAGAGGCAGGAGGATCACAGTTTTGAGCCCAGAGGCAGCCTGAGCAACTTAGTGAGAATTTGTCTCAAATTAACAAAAAGAGGCTGAGAGTAAGGCTCAGTGGTAGGGCACTTGTCTAGCATGCTAGAGACCCTGAGTCCAACCTCTCAGTATTAAATGAATGAATAAATTAAGTGAATAAATAGATATTCCTGTATCATTAAAGTAATTATCTCAGTAATGCATAGTATTTCCAATGAGAAAATAATCTGAGTTTTTCAAAGTCTACCAAATGTACAGAACACATGATTTCTCTTTTTAAAATCTTTGCAGAAGATATAAGGAAATATTCTTAAAATGTTTATGAAACAAAGGATGCTTTATTGTTTCACCAGAATAATACAACGTAAGAAAATTGATGTCTAATCTCAAAAACACATCGATAGTAATACAAGAACAACCCAGCGAGTTTTTCAGCATAAGGAAAATAATGCAATTTACCACATCAGTAAGCTAACAGAAATAATCCAAATGATAATCTTATTAAGGCAGAAAACATATACAATAAAATTGAACAATCCTGATAGAAACATTAACAAATTGAGAATAGAAGATATCCAACTCAGTAAACATTTCCCACAAAATAGCTTCTGACAATTTTCATGCTTGTTGGTGAAAATGTAAATGTTCTCCTTGAAATCAGAAAAAATACAAGAGTGTTTGCTTTTCTATTTGCCATTCTTTTGGATATCCTAGCCAATACAGTATGATTAGGAAAATCAAAATTATGTGGGTTATAAAAACCAAATTTATGCCTTTACTTAGAGAGAACATGATGGTTTTGGCCCCAAATGCAAACATGCAATTATATTTAGTAAGACACAGGGACAATGTTTTAAGTCATGAAGACAATTCTAAAAGTGTTAACAACAAAAAATGAAAACTAAAAAATTTGAGATAGACTTTTAGTAAAATCTAAATATATTAGATATTTCAAAGTTAATTATTTTAAAAGGTATGTGAGATAGTTATGGAAAATGATACAAATTTATTTAATACAAAAAATTCTTAGAAATACATACTACGTGGAGAGTTTTGCTCTGTTTTTATAGAAATTCAATTATGTAAAAATGTCAGCTATCTCCAAATTGTCCCATAAAGTTGATGCAACTCCCACAAAAATTCTGCCAATTTTTAGATGAATTAATCATATAATCTTTTTATCAATTTATGTGAAAGAATAAAGGGTCAAAAATAGCCTACATATTCCTGAAGAAAAACCAGGTTGGGATGTGGGAGTGGGGGGCTCCATTTGCCAGGTATTGAGGATTATAAGAAAGCTGTAATGATTAGGAAAATGTAAGGATAGAAAAATACACCATGGAAAAGAATTGACATGCCAGAAATAGACCAATGCATATAGACAAACCTAAGGTACTGTTGCAGATCACCAGGAGAAACAGGAGCTACTACTCCATTGCATGCTGCTGCTAATTGATTATCTGGGCTGAGGCTTAGCTCAGTTGGTAGAGTACCACTCTGCTTTCTTTGAAGCCCTGGATTCAATGATCAGCATCACAAAAATGGGAAAAGGACGTGGCAGCCCACTCCTGAAACAATCAGCCATTGACAACCCTGTGAGGGTTGCTGTGAGTCAGACTCAAATGGATGGAACCTAATTACAATTGCTCATCTAACTGCAGAAAATATTAGGGGTCTGTTTTATACCATGCTCCCTCCAAAATCAATTCTAGGTATATTAAAGACATAAATACACATATCATGTTATAAAACTCTTACAAAACTATGAAGATAAAAGAAAATAACCTAATAGAAACAGTGCAAAAAGCCAGAAGAGGGATCTTAGTTAAAAAAAGAGATACAAAAACCAATGGACATCTTTGTCAATGGAATACATATACCATTCCAATGAAATATAATATTACAATCATTTTTTTTTAATCTGACAAGGTGCCATGGCACATGCCTGTAACTCCAACAACTCAGAAGGCTGAGGCAGGAAGATTATGAGTTATAGACAAGAGGCAGTCTGTGCAACTCAGCAAGACCCTGTCTCAAAATAAAAATGAATAAAAGGAGCTAGAGTATAGCATTTGCTTAGTATGTGCAAGGCACTGGCTTCAACATCCCAGTATTGGGGGAAAAAAAAGTCTGACAGTGCCCAATCATCCTTACTAGTGGGAGTATGAATTGACACAACTACTTCAGGATTTCCTGTTGAATTTAGACATGTACTTATAGATATGAGATCTCTGGTCTTTTCTATACCACAAGCTATATTATAAGAAGAACTTGCACTTATAAGCTAAAAGGCATTAAAACTTGGTATAATAAAAACTTTGTAAATGACCTAAATACTCACTAATCGGAAAAATAGACAACTAAATTGCAAAAATAATCGTTCAAAAGATCATTATAACTCAATGGACATGAATTAAATAGACTCAGGGATCAATAAGGATGACTTCTCCAAACACAAGTAGGAATTCATAAAAGAGTAAGCAAGAGAGAAAATATCACATCATTTCACTTTTTAAATTTCAAAGACATAAATGAAACAATATATTATAATGGGATATAATATAATCATTAGTAAATCTAATTTAACTTAATGGGCTAGGATTAGCTCAGTTGGTAGAGCGCTGCGCTGCAGTCTCTGAGGTCCTGAGTTCAATTCCCAGCACCACAAAAATGGGAGAAGGGCCTGGCAATCCACTCCCAAGGCAATCCCGAAACAGCCATTGAAAACCCTATAAGGGTCGCTATGAGTTGGATACCGACTCAAAGGCACCTAACAACAACAACAACAACAATTTAACTTAATAAATATAATTTAATAAAGATAGTAAATCTTTAATAAAAGCAAAATAATGATGCACAAAAACTTCAAGACACAATCGTTACCTCTAAAGTACTTGGCAAGATTTATTACCAGAACTTCAAATATACTGATAAGATTCTATTTCTAAATCACATCATTGAATGTATGGATATCTATTCTACATTTTTCTTAAAGACATGCATATATATATATGAGATATCTTTATTTTTATGATACATTTGCAATATATGAAATTTTTCAGAATTAATAAAGTACACTAAATTAGTCTGGGCACCCTTTTTTCTAAAAAAAAATGTTGCAAACTTCTATTTGAGAATTCAATATTTAGACCTCAAACTATATATTAAACATTAATGAGTTTAAGGTGTGAGGTTATTAAAAGAATTTTAATTTTATCATACAATGTAAGAATTATATTAAATGATATATTGAATAGTATAGCATATGCCAGATATGTCAATTGGACACATCTTTCACTATTTTAGGATGCAGACTCCTCACTTTCCATGGTCTAAGGAATCTAGTTGAGAGCTTGTTATTTGATTGCTACCTAAACTATACATGAGTAGACAGAATGCTTCTTGTGGAGGTCATTTGTGACAATAGTGATAACATTCTAATCAGATCAGATTAAGTATGTGCCAGATGTCTTTCTCTGATGGTGCTAGTGCTAAGAGGAGCTGGGGTAGAGTTGATTATTGGCTGGCCTTTGTACATACCTGGTCAGGTGTTGGTTGCTATCAGAAAATAAAATGAACTGAATGCAGTACTATGTATGCAATGCAAATTCCTGAAAAGACTTAATAATTTGAGAATATGCTTATTTTAGCAAATATCTTAAAATTTTTATAAGGTCAGTTTTTAAATGTATGTAATATGTATTTGAATGCAAGGAAGATATATAATCTGTGAATAAAAAGAACAACATTTAATGTGCTGTTATGTTAAACAGTGAGGATATTTTTATATAACCTGTACAATTTAAAAATAGACTCTCAGTTTTAGAAACTTAGGGTTTACAGAAAAAACTGGCCATTAAATATAGAGATCTTTTTAAATACCCTTTGGCTCCACATATGAAAAACCTCCTCCACCATCAAAATCCCAAGACAGAATGGTACCTTTGCTACAATTGATAAATATACAATGATATTCTACTGCTGCTCAGAGTCAATCATTTACATTTGGGCTCAGTTTTAGCATTGTGCATTCTATCGTTGTTGTTAGGTGCCATTGAGTCAGGTTCGACTCATAGCCACCCTATGTACAACAAAAAGAAACTCTTCTGGAACTGTACCATGCCCAGAACTATGTCAGTGCTTCTCTGCTATTCATAGTTTTTGATGGCTGTGGGCTGCAGGGTCTTTCTCCCAATCCTACAGAACCCAGTATTCCCAGGTGGTCACCTATCCCAGGACTAACCAGCCCGACCCTCCTTAGTTTCTGAGGTCTGACAAGATTAGATGCCAGGGTAGTACTGCTCTAGGCATGTACATTCTGTTGGCTTTGACAAATGTGTAATATCATGTGTCAAACATTACAGTGGCAATCAGAATAGTTTCACTGCCCTAAAAGTTCTCTGTACTTCACCTGTCATCTCTTTCCCACTCTCCTTTGTTCCTGGTAACCACTGATTTTTTTTTTAAACTTTTCCTATAGAGTTGCCTTTTCCAGATGTGATATCATTGGAATCATATACAATGTTGCCTTTTCAGTAGCTTTTTTCACTTAGTAATACGCATTTGAGTTTCCATCATGCCTTATGGTATGATAGGTCATTTCCTTTTAGCACTTGATTAATATTCCATTGCTGGATATACCATGGTTCATTTTTTTTTCCACTCACCTCCTGAAGGACATCTTGATTATTTCCAAGTTTGGAAATTATTTGAAAAGTACTATAAATATTCATGCCCAGGATTTTGTGTTGACACAAGTTTTCAACTTATTTCCAAAAGTAGAGAGGAGTGTATTAGCTAGCTATTATGGCAAGAGTGTATTGAACTTTGTAAGAAACTGCCAAACTGTCTTCCAAAGTAACTGAATTATTTTTCATTCTTACCAACAAAAAATAACATTTGCTGTCACTTCACATCCTCACCAGCCTTTGCTGTTGTTAGTGTTCTGGATTTTAGCCATTCCAATAGGTGTATAGTTGTACCTATTAGTTGTTTCGATTACATTATTTGGTTTAAAGTCAGGAAAGGTGTGCATCAGGGCTGAATCCTTTCACCATACTTCTTCAGTCTATATGCTGAGCAAATAATCTGAGAAACTGGGCTTTATGAAGAACAATGTGGCATCATGATTGAAGGACGGTTCATTAACAACCTGCATTATGCAGATGACACAACTTTGCCTGGTGAAATTGAAGAGGATTTGAAACATTTACTGATGAAGATCAAAGAATACAGCCTTAAGGATAGATTGCACCTCAACATCAAGAAAACTAAAATCTTTACAATGGAGTCTGTAAGCAACTTTATTACAAATGGAAAAAAGACTGAAGTTGTCCATGATTCCACTTTACTTGATTCCACAATCAACACCCACAGAAACAACAGTCAAGAAATCAAAAGACACATTGCATTGGGAAAAGCTGTTGCAAAAGATCTCTTTCAAGTACTGAAAAGTAAAGATGTCACATTGAAGATTGTGGTGCTTCTAACTCATGACATGGTATTTTCAGTTGCATCAGATTGTTGTAAAATTTGTATATTGAATAAGGGAGACAGGAGAAGAATTGATAATTTTGAATTTTGGTGCTCGAGATGAATATTGAATATACCATGAACTGCAAAAATGAACCCACAAAACCGTCTTAGAAGTGTAATCGGAGTGCTCCTTGGAAGTACGGATGGCTTGATTGATCTCTTCTGAAAACATGTCCAAAATACGTAAGATGCAATCTGTTGAGAAAGACATCAAGTTTGGGAGAGTACAAGATCAACGAAAAAAAAAGTCAACTAGGTAGATTGATACAGTGTCTGAAACAATGGTCTTAAATGTAAGAGTGTGCATGGCATGTTGCTGGGGAGTATTTCATTCTGTTGTATATAGGGTCACTATGCATTGGATCTGATTCAAGGGTACCTAACAACAACAACAATTGACATGATAGTGAGCATCTTTTCATATGTTTATTTGCCATCTGGATATCATTAGTAATTTGTACTATATTTTTACCTATTTATTTATTCACTCATTCATTTATATTTCATTTTTTACAGTTCTTGGGAATTGAACCCAAGGCTTCACATATACTTTGTAAGTGCTCTACCACTGGGCTGAACCCACAGCCCATTTTGTATGTTTTTTTTTAGACAGTCTAAGTTATGCAGACTACCTCTGGTCTCAAATTTTCCATCCTCCTCCCTCAGCCACCTCAGTCACTGGGATTAGAAGCATGTTTCACTGTGCTATTTTTTAAAACACTGTATGATGCTAAAATGCTAAAATACTCATGCTCCATTTCTACCCACCATCATACTTTACTACTTCACAGCAAGTCACAGATACAAATTTTTCTAAAGACAACTAGACTTGTACTCTAAAAAGCATTAAATTGTTTATTTGAAGCTCAAACTTTCCCACCCAAGACAAGTCTGCAAAAGCAAACATCTTCATACTATCTGTTTTAACACTCATGGCGCTGATAGTGAAATGTAGATTACAATTGAATTCCAAGTTGGTAATTCAAGAAAAAATTAGTTATTAGATTATGATTAAAGTAAAAAGATTAAATTGAGTTTAAAAATGTACATTGTCCTACATCTAAGAATTATGCCTTATTACTATGTTCAAATGCAAACAATATTTTAAAATAATTCAACTTAAGCCTCAGTAATAATCTATTTCATAGAAAATAAGACATAACTAAAGCTGCAGGAATATTTTTAAAAATAATAATTGGTCAGTTTTATACTCACTACTACATATAATATGCTAATTGAGCTATAATAAAAAGAAATGATGTGGATAATTTTAATAAGGAAATATAAAATTGTTCAGAAGCTCTTTGTAGAAACAACCTTGTACTAGAGTTTTCATGAATGAAAATGGGACTGTTGACGCACAAAAAAGCTCAGGTCATGAGACCATTTCCAGTATCATGAAATCTTATATTATAGCTCCGGTATTGTCAGTAACAATCTAATTTATATACAAAGCTAAACAGAACAATGAGACTCTCCAGGAGATGGTATTGTCTACTCCAGAGGAGGTCCTGGATGGAAACCCAAATGTTTTCATAAAAGAGTCTAAAGGATGAGGTTTTTCTTTAAGTTTTGCATTACTGTGCTCAGGTTTATGATCATGTGGATTCAAGTTTGGCTCTTCAGGAGCCTCTGGGACACAGCTTCCCTGTTGACTCTCCTAAGGACTTTGTTCAGTTCAATGTGGTTATGTATTTCATACAACTGTATAGATGTGTATTCTTCTTTTACTAACCAGCCAATTGTTCTACTAACCAGAGTCATGATTTGGCAAAGGATAAAAGGCCACTCATCATGTATCTTGTGCAATTTGGCCTGGGTTTGAAGCTATGTGTTTCTTCTTTTGGTTAAATTGTATTCTGTCCTTTCCAAGAGTAGAAGCTTGGTCATGCTCAAAGGCAGAAAGAAATGATAATCATTCATTTTCAATTGATAATTATCAATTAATCAAATTGACAATTATTCAAAGGCAGAAAGAAATGATAATCATTCATAATTATTCATTACTCAAAGTTCGAGTAAAGGTACTGCTCCTATGATAAAAGTTACCTTCTGTGTCTTGGTGTGAGGGTTATTGAGATATCAACTCAAAATAGAAATGCAATGACACAGATGGCTACTATGGATTAAAATTTTCCAAGTAGAAGAGCATTAGCTGTTCAACAACCAATATATCCATTGTAGTTTCAGAAGATAAATCTGAGAACCATGTGTCTGAAAGGTCAAAAGGAAGAAATAGGATACAGGTGTAGGCAGCTAACTGACTCCTAGAAAAAAGAAGTTACAAACTGAATCACACTAGGGAAAGTGTCAGGGAAAGGGCAGATGCAAGGTCCACTATGTACCATGAGTCAGCACATTTGAGAACTTGTGAGATGTCACTTCTTGGGGAATGAGGGGAAGGGGTTCCATCTGACTCCAGCCTTTTAATTTTGCTGTCTAAGAGTGGGGATTCAATGCTGCCTCTCTTTGTTTCTGTCTCCACACAACAGGGCTGTCTGACCTCTATACAAACTGAATTTTGTCACTTCTCAAACTATTTGATGAATGATTCCAAAAAACCAACTTGCTTCCAAATGTTTCTTCCTTTCCTCAAACTACTGGCATTATAATCCTCACTTGTTTTTCCTTCTGATAGAGGGCACTAAAGAAAATAAAGGCACATATGAAGTAACATAAGCCTCAGTTTTTACCAGTAACAAAACTCAGATCACCTAGTATACTCCTGCATCCTAAAGCATGGTACCCAATTACCAACCTCTATTTTTTTTAAATATGAAGATTTCTTTTCACTCCACCCTTCTTCCTCATTTCCACTTCCCTTGTCTTAGTTAAAATTGGCTTTATCTTTATGTAGAAAATTATATTCCTTCTGAGGATGTACAGTCTAATTTAAAATCTTTAAGTGGGCTTATTCTCTTGTACTCATGTTTTGAGGATGGACTAGGGTTTATAAGTCCTATACTCAATCATGTCAGATGGTTACTCATGTCTATCTATCTGTATATCCTCTATCTACCTATCATTTATCTATCTATCCATCCATAGAGCTGGGGTTTAGTTCAGTTGGTAGAGTGCTGCTGTACTGGCTCTGAAGCCCTAGTTTGATGCTTAGCACTGCAAAAATGGGAGAAGGACCTGGAAGGCCATTCCTGAAACAATCTTGAAACAATCAGCCATTGAAAACTCTATGTATGGCAGAGAAGCACTGACATAGTTCTAGGCATGACACAGCATCAGGGAGTGTGTCACTCTGTTGTACATAAGATCGCTGACTTGATGGCACCTAGCAACAACAACATATATTGAGAGTCAATCCTATTTCAAAAACAAGTAAATTGTTTTGTTTTTGATACAGATTTGTATTATCTAGCATTTGTTCATGGGCTGACTGATAAATGCCTTTTGTTTTATTCCACATATTCAGCTCCCATCCTTCATTCTACTTGAAAGTGTCCAATTTGTGAAATGAAAATCTCTCTTCTAGTTACTTAATACTCCAGGTCCATGACTTTGTGAGTCTTCTCAGCTTCAAGTCTCTGAAAGAAGGGGCTTGCAACTTGTTGCTAGTGTCCAGCAATGACAAAGGGCAGGGAAAGACATCCCTGGTACTGGTTCATTTTCCTGGTTGTAATCAGTTTGCAGCTTGTCAGCACCACCATTTGTATTTTAGGAGACTTCCCAGACAAAATATTTCTCATTGAATGATACACATTCATCTTTCTAGTGGCCCTGAAGTAGAACCTGTTTCTTGCAAAGTGGCCCTGAAATAGAATCTTGGTGCCTTGTGACACAGTGATTGTCCTTCCAGTTGCTGGTGGAGTCACCTGTCAGGAACCCTGCAGCAATGTCTCAAGATATTTCAGTGCTCTTTACAGAAATGGGAAGACTCTAGAGGAGAAATAGATTGCAGGACAAAATGACTCATTCAGAAGTAGGCATCTTGAGTTTGATATATTATGAATGTTCATCTTAAGACCTATGAAAATTTACTCTCAGCCTAGTGCCTAAAAGCCCAAAGATCTTATTCCATTTCATTACCACGTGCCTGAGAGAAATGAATATAATTCTCTCTACTTCACTTGTTTTGGTTTCCTTGGAGATTGTATTTGTGGGAACAAAGAGAATATGTTTTCCATATCTTAAACCACTATTTAATGTTTTGCTTTGGGAATTTCATAGACAAAATATCTAGATGATGTATTGAAATTTTTCTTTTTATCCTGACAAAAATGTGGTGCTCATTGATTTAATGGATATCAATAACTGAAATTAAAAATAATTTATCCAATCCCTAGGATATTAAATTATTGACTGTATTTTGAACTTTTAAATCTAGAGAAAAGAGAAAAATGGTATAATCTGCAGTCATCCAAAAGAAAAGTAGAGAAATGACTAGGTTAAAATAACTCAAAAATGTTTTTGTAAAATGTATAGACAGTGAACAGTTTGACTAGATGTCAAAGATTATGAGTACCAGTAATAAAATATAATAGTGGTTTTTGCAATATCCTCAGGTAGGTGAGAAAGTAGATTTGACCTTACCTCGAAGTCAAGTGAAAACTGCATGGAAGACAGGCAGCTGTAACTAATTCTGCAATGTCTCATGCTGGGAACAGAATCAAGATCAAGTTCATTCAGTCATAACTATAGTGAGGGTAAGAAATGAAATACAGCTCCAAAGTAGCCAGGTCCCAGACCACTGAAGGCTTTAAAGATAATTACCAGCACCGTTTCTGATGAGAAGAACCACAGCATAAGCTAGTAAACTCCAGTATTTATTGCTCAGTGTTACTCACTTGCTTAGATTACATAATTGAATCAGACATTTTTGAAATTTGCAAGTTAGTAAAAATGTGTATTTATATTTACACTTTTCCCCACGGGAAAGATTGGAAGAAGTATACCCTTGCACATTACAGCAAATGTTTCCATGTCTCCTTTGTATTCTCTTTAATACATTAGAGGTATTTAGCAGCACAGAAAATGTGTTTTATGTGTTCAAAAATAGAACACACACAAAAGAAAAAATAACAATGAGCAATTCCTAAGCTAGAAAAAAATTAACATGGAAAGAAGGGAGTTCAAATAATGTTCAATACATAGTAAATCATGTTCAATGCATAATAAAATGCATATCAATATAATAATAAAAATGATAAAAGTAGAATTCTTCTTGTAGTATATTCACTAAATTCTAATTTCTGGCAAGTCTTACATGAACAGAGGCCTTTAAAATTTATATAACAAGAATACTAATTCTAATCTAATCATTACTAATTACATAGAGTTAAGAACCAAACCAAACCCAAACAAACCAACAATGATTAAAAATATTTTTTAAAAAGGGAGTTTACATTATATTCTTATAATCTTATATGTTTTATCATATGAACTATATTATAGTACAAAGAACAATGCTATCATCTTGAAAATTGTTTAGTAGGTTAGATCCCTTTGACTCATGGTAATTTTTTGGCTAAACTCTACTTCCTTACAAAATACACAGGATATGTTAAACAACAAACACACACAAAAAAGTATTATGGATTAAAAGTACAGTGATTTAAAGTTCCACAGTATGTGATCACTTCAGGCTATGTTTTCTGAGCTTTTTCTAGAAGTTGTTTTTGTTTTTGTAGCTAATCAAGCCAATAGTGATTATTATTACCACAGGTCAAAACTAAGGATTTTATGAGGATAAGAAATAAATTCATATGAAGGGCCACGATGTAGTATTGACTGTAAAGTACAAGATGCAGGATTTTAGATTTGATATGTTCTTATTTTGGTTTAAAATTATGTTATTATCAAGCTGACTAAAATTAAAAGGATACACAATAATCAGTGTCAGCAGCCACCAAAGCAATTGGAATCTCATGAATTGGAAGTATTAACTAAAACTCATTGTCTGAATACCTCCTTATTCAGTAATTTAATGTTCATGTATGTGTCTCATACATGTTAGTGCTTGTCTATCTAAAGAAATTATATTTAAAGCAGCATTGTTCATGATAATTTTGTTCACTGTTCATACTGCTTATGAAGTTTTACTTTGGGTTTTCACAATAGAAACAACCTAAATGTCCACCGTCAGTACAAAGGATATATAAATTGTTGTGCATTAACATAAGGGAACATACTACAATAGGGGAAAAGTAAATTAAAATGTTGTTCCTTGCAACTGGATGAACTCAGTAACTTAATGTTGGATAATCTAGCCAGACACAGAAGCCCACATTCCATTCACATGAAATTGCCAAACAGGCAAAACATTTTATAGCCTGGATGTCAGAAGTGCAGTTACCTTGGGGTGGGGTTATTGAATGGACGGCAGTACAAGCAAAGTTGGATGTGCTCTGTGTCATGATGTAGAGCAAGGATGCGAAGGCCTATGAAAATTTCATCAAGCCCAACCTTAAGATTCATGCTCTGTGTGTAGAATAATTCAGCTAAAATATACATATGAACAAAATAAGTGCTGCAAGAAACTGAAATAAAAACTGTAACAGTTTTGTGTAATATAACTATAATTGGGATTTATTTCCTTCTCTGGACTTTTCTTATTTTTTGCTTTGCAAAAGTTTACAAATTGGATGCATTTTGTTTTTATAATTACTGTTGTTATTAGGTGTCATCTAGTTGAGTCCCACTCAGAGCCACCCTATGTACAATAGAAGGAAACACTACCCAACACTATGCCATGCCTGGCACTATGTCAGTGCTTCTCTACTATTCATAAGGTTTGCAATAGCTGATTGTTTCTGAATTGTTTCTGGAGTTGGCTGCCAGGTCCTTCTCCCATTTTTACAGTGTTGGGGAATTGAACCCAGGGTTTCAGAAAGCACAGAGCAGCATTCTGCCAACCAAGCTAAATCCAAACCCTTTATAATTAGGGACAAGAAATAAACATTTTTTATAACACAGATATTGCTATAATAATAGAAAAAAGGCAAAAGTAAAACTTGTATTTTATAAACTTTATAAAATTAATTAATTCTGTTCAAAGTTCAGTTCAGTATATTATTGCTTATTTTGTTCTATTTGTAGGTTTTATTTTATTAAAAATATATTTATAATGAATAGCTTACTATTTATTCTATAGAATAAAATAATTGTTTTCCTAGCAGAATATGTTATCTTTTTCTTGGAAGTGCTTAGCATTTTGGAAAACATTCATCAAAACTATTCAAAGATCCAACTCCTATCGCTTAGGGGAGAGATGTAGTCACTGAAGATGAGAAAGTCTGTTTTGTCCTTCTGTACGTCAATGTGGTCTGTTAAAATTGAAAACATCTGTGCAAAGGAAATGGCTCTCTAATTAGAACAATGTGTGCAGCATACTAAAGTTGAGAGGGTGATTGAACAGTGCTTGGATAAAGCTCTTAGCCCTTCAGGTTAAGTTTTGTTTATATGCTGATGTTGGGTACACATCTGTTTCCACCTACTGTATATGTCTTAGATACAGAACAATTGATTTCTTACTTCACACATGCCTGAAAAATAATTTTGGCTTAGTCTGTCATACTGTTTGTGTTTTTAACTGTGGATTTACATACAGTTGAAAGTATTATTCGCAACTCATAACATTTTCCAAAATGATGGTACAATATTACAACCAAGATACTGACACTGATACAACCACCCATCATAGAGATTCCAAATTTTATTTGTACTCATTGTGTATGTGTGTGTGTGTGTGTGTGTGTATGTGTGTATGTGTGTGTGAGAGAGAGGGTGTGTGAGTGTGTTTAGTTCTGTACGATTTTACTGCAGGGGTCAATTTCTGCATCCACCACAATAGACTAGGTATAAAATGGTTCAGTCTCCACAAGGATTCTTCATAGAGTTTCTCTGCAATATTTTCCAGTGCACTCTGTGCTTCCCCACCAACCATTAAACCTTAGCAACTTCTAATTTTTCATTTGTAAAATTTTGCTATTTCAAAAGTGTTGTGTAAATTAATATAGTAACAAATATATATGGAACATTGTGGGATTGACTTTTCCATTTATTGCATTTACTAGGTCTTATGGTAATTATGGGTGCTGAGGTTTAGCTTGGTTGGTACAGTGCTGCTCTGCATTCTCTGAGGACCTGGGTTCGATCCCCAGCACCACAAAAATGGGAGGACATGGCAACCCACTCCCGAAGCAATCCTGAAACAATCAGCCATTGGAAACCTTATGAGGGTTGATATGAGTTGGACCCAACTCAACAGCACTTAACAACAACATGGTAATTATATGATTTATTTAATAAGATATTCCTAGATTCAGAACAATTGAGCTATTTTATAGTGCTACCCACAATGTCTAGGTGATGTAGGTTCTGTGCTTCCTCACCACCATTTGGTATTGCTACTGTTTGTTTTATTTTATTTAAGTGTTAGCTGCTCTAATTGTTGTCGTTAGGTGCCGTCGAGTCAATATCCGACTCATAGCGACCCTCATAGGCTGTTCTAATAGGTGTATAATAATATCTCATATGGTCTTAACTGACACTTTCCTAATGACTAATGATGCTTAAAATATTTCCATGTGTTTATTTCAAATTCCTTTATTTTCATCAGTGAAATGCCTCTTCATATCTTTTGTCCATTTTTTAATTGGATTATTATTAAATTTTCAGAGTTATTCATATATTCTATTTACTAGCCCATTGTCCACTGCCAAATATGTAATTTGCAAATGCACTTCCCCATGTTACCGCTTGTCTTTTCACTATCTTCCCATGGGCTTTCAAAGAAAAAGATTTTTTGATGAAGCAAAATATGCATTTTTTTTCCTTCATGAGTTTGCTTTTGGTGTGAACTATCACAACTGTATTTAGTCTTTGATCCTGGAAATTTTGTACTATATATATTTGTTTCTAAGTATTTTAAAGTTTTACATTTAAGTGAATGTTATATTTTGAGTCAATTCATTTTTAAAATTTGAGGTTTAGATTGAAGATCATTTCTTTTTGGTTTATGGAGGTTCAATTTTTCTGGAGCCATCTGTTTAAAAAATGTTATCATTCTACCCTTGAATTATTTCTGCACGATTGTCAGAAATCAGTTGAACATATTTGCAATGAGATATTTCTGAGTTGTCTATATTGTTCCTTTGTTACATGGATCTCTACCTCTGCCATAAACATGCTATTCTCATTATTACAGCTCTGTAGTAAGCCTTAATATAGGCTAAAGTTATTCCTTCTAAAATATTCTTTGGAAATTGCTGTATTCTAGGATCTGTGCCTTTCCATACAAATATTAGAATAAGCTTATATATCTCTACCAGAAATCTTGCTGAGACTTGTTAGGTATTCCCTTAAACCTACAGATCAATTTGGGGGAGAACTGACATATGCATAATAATAATTCTTCTGATTCATATACATGATATATTCCCCATTTATTATGGTCTTCTTAGACTCCTTTTGTAACATTTAGCATGCAAACCCTGTATTTGTTTTGTCTAATATTTCATTTCCTTTATTGTATTTTTAATTGCAATATTGGCATGCTCATAGTTACTACACAGAAATATGATTGACTTTTTGCATCAATTCCATATATTTCAACTTTATTGGGCTCACTTATCATAAGAATTTTTATTTGTTATTGTGTATTTCTTGAGATTTCATATGGAGACAATTACGCTATCTGAAAATAAGGATAGTATTACTGTTTTGGGGGGTTTTTGTTTTCTTTTGTGGGTTTGTTTGTTTCTATTTCAGTGGCAGACACCTCCAGCATTATGTTGGATAACAATCATGAGAACAGATATATAAAAACAATACAATACAATAATGTGGGCTGTTATTTATTTGCTTATTTTAGTACTGTGGGTTTGAACCCAGGGACTTGTGAATGCTAGGAAAATCTTTACTACTGAGCTGCATCCTCTGCTCAATTTTTAATTTTTTTTTTTAATTTTGAGACACAGTCTTTCTAAAATATGCACATTGCCTCTGGCCTGGAACTTGTGATCCTCCTGCCTTAGCCTCCCTAGTCATTGGGATTACAGCCATGCTCCAAGTCCTATTTATTTATCTTTGTAAGTATTCATTATCAAGTTGAAGAAATCCCCTGTATTCCGAAATTGCTGAGAGTTTTATCATGAATGGGAGTAAGATTTTTGTTAATTTATTTTTGCATCAATTGCTATGAGCATATGTTTTCTTCTTTACCATGTTGATGTGGTAGATTGCATTGCAGAGGGTTAAATAAGCCTTGTTTACCTGCAATAAATCCCACTTGATCATGGTATGTTATGCTTTCTATAATCTGTATTGTTGGATTCTATTTCTCAAAATTTTGTGGAGGATTTTTAAACCTAAGCTCGTAACATATTTGTCTTTAGGTTATTTGTTTGTTTTACTGTCTATATCTTCTGTTAAAATATTTGTTATGAATTTGCTATCTCTATAAAGTAGATTGACAATTTATCTCTCCTGTTTTCTGGGAAAAATAAACATGTAAAATTTCTATGCAATTTCCATCAAATAGATAAAATTTTACAGTAAAATCATCTATCTTTAGAGATTTCTTTCTTTGGAATTAATTATAAATTCTACTTTTTAATGGCTGTAATTCAATTCAAATTGTCTATTTCATGTTGGTTGAATTTAATATCCCATATTATGTTAATGATACTAATGATTTGTGTCTTTTCCCCTTTTGTCACTCTTGTTAGATGTTTATTAATTTTTTGAAAATTAGTTTGTGCAACCTCTCTCTACATTTTCCTTTTTCAATTTCAGTCATTTCTACCCTATCTTTATTATTCATTCTACTTGCTTTGTGATTACTATAGTTTGTCTATCTTTTTTTCTTTCCTTCTTTCTTTCTGTCAGTACTGAGGACTGAACCCAGGGCCTGTGCATGCTAGGCAAACTCTACCACCACACTATATTCCCAGTCCTTTTAAAAAAATTTTTATGTATATACATATGTATGCATGTATATAAATATGTATCTATGTAACTGTTTATGTCTTATTTTGATTCGGGATCTCACTACATTGCCCAGTCTGCTTTGAACTTCTAATCTTCCTTCCTCAGTTTTCTAAGTGGCAAGGATTGTATGTGTGGGCCACCATGCCTGGCTTGTTCTATTTTCTTGATGTAGGAACTAAGATTGCTGATTTGATATTTTTCCTTTATCTCATGAACGAATTTAATACTATAAATTTCTTTTTCATTGCTGCTACAGTTGTATCTTCCAGATGTTGTTAAGCTGTATTTTCAAATTTATCCAGGTTGATGTACTTTTTTTGAGAATATCTCTGAGTCAGGATTATTTAGAAGTATGTTGTTGAATTTCCTTGTGTTTAGAGATTTTCCTACTGTATTCCTTTTAATGATTTATTAGTTTCCTTCTTTTATGGTCAGAGAATATATTCTGTACGGGTCCAGTTGAATTTTTTAAAAGACATTATAAAGCCATATATGTTACATTATGTGTATTTGTGTAATTATGCACAGAAAAATACCTATTTTTTGTAGTTGATCAATGAGGTATTAGCGTTGTGTACTTGATGTGTATTCATGCAGAACCACCTCAATGATGCTCATTGACATATTCATCTATGGGGTTAAACTTCAGGGAGTTTTCACTTGACACAGAGAAGCAATCAAATGGTTTTCATTTCATTACTTGTACTTTATGCACGTTTTCAGGAGATAAAAGAGCAAGCAGTAACTTTTCACCAAGGCAAAGAAACAGGAAAAAATATCCTCATGAGTAATTAATTTCTGCAAGTTAAATTGACCATTATCTGTTAAGTAATTTGCTGTAATAACTTAATTATATATTTTAACCTATACTGCTCATTCAACTCTTAATTCTGAAGGGTTATGTTTCAGCAAATTCCAACCTCTTTTTGTAGTAGCTACAAGAATTGTCATGACATAACTCATATTTTATAAAAACTTCCAATCTTATTGTTCCTTTTTACATTATAGATATCAGGATTACTTAATCAATAAGACTCCTGTTTATCCTGGCTGCTGCAGAGCATAGAAGCAATTCAGTAATAATGCACTCAGGATTCTCTGAGTCCATATATCTCAGTGAATCAGAAAACTAATTCTAGGAATAGCATTAGCAACTACTTAGAAACAAAATTCTCTGCTGTGTCATTAGTTGGAAAACTACAGGTTACATGGAGTTGAATACCGTCTTTGTTTTTTCTGGCATTTTCTTTTTATTATAGGAGTTTTCAGAACTTTTAGGATATCTCTAAGAGGTAGAATTTGCAATATTTCTCAGGCTTAACTGTCTTAGAAAGAGTAGATATGTGCTGATTTGTGGTATATACTTGCATGTTGCATGCATGCATGTGAAATGCCCCTACAGAGGGAGTACCTAATAGAATATTTTCTGCAAATTGGTGAGTTCTTTTGATAATGTTTTAGTTTATGCCTCTTTCTAACTTGTTAATTTTTCTTCTATCTCAAATACTTAAAATTTAGATTATCTCTTTTGCTTTCATGTAATATTCCTTTTAAAAAACAGAGAAAATGAAGTTATTAGGTCAAAATGGGCTAGAACAAATGTTTTTGTAAGCAATTATTAGGATTATCATAAATGTCTTACAAAAATGACTTTTCTTTTAAGTGATTTTCAATCTTCATTCTAAATTGAATTATGTTATAATGCTTTAATTCTGAAATTAATTTAAAAATACTGTTCACTTGTCTTCAAAAAGAGGTATAATTCAAGGATTTTCCATCACTTTTAATTTGGGTTAATATTGGTAACTTAAGGAAATCACTGATAAAAATTAAAATGTTATAGCTGGGTGCAGTGGCACATGCCTATAATCCCAAGAAAACAGATTTTTTTCTTTAACATTACCTAATATTTTGAATTACAGTTTTACTCTGCATAATGTAGGAGATCTAATATATGAAACTAGATATTTATACAAATATTTGTGTATTTACCTCAAGAAAAAGAACATCTTGTTGGATTTCGTGGTGCACCCTTGTAATCCTAGCTACTTGGGAGGTTGAAGCAGGAAGAGCACAGGTTTGAGGCTAGAGGCAGCCTGCACTACATAATGAGACCCCATCTCATAATAAAAAATAATGAAAGGGGTGAGGAGTGTTGCTCAGTGGTATAGCACTTGTATGTCAGTGTGTATTGGTGTGTGTTTATGTGTGGTTAGAATCAGGGATCGATTTTTGTCCAGACTTATAGAATGAGCAGGTAAAATTTAAAAGGACCAAGCAGAATGTTAAAAACTAAAAAAAAAAAAAAAAAAAAAAAAAAAAAAAAAAAAAAAAAAAAAAAAAAAAAAAAAAAAAAAAAAAAAAAAAAAAAAAAAAAAGTAGCAATTGAAATTAAAAGCATGATGAATAAGATTATCAAAATCCTAGACACAGAAAAATATTGATAGAACAGGAAATGGAATCAGAAGACTTTTAGAAAATAGTAAAAAATGAGATAAGATCGTCTGAAAAACACTTCAGGAAACAAAATTAAGTGAGAAAGTTAACTTGTATCTAATTTAAAATCTAAAAAGAGGAAAGAACTGGCAGAAGCTGTATTTACAGAGATAATATAGGAGAATGTACATAACTGAGAAAGAAATCACATAGCCAAGAAATCTAATCTAAGCAAGTTTTAAAAAAAAATCAAAGCACAATAAGGAAATTATGCAATACTGACATATACAAAAAATTTAAGTCTACTTAACTTTTAAAAACCTGGCAAGTGACAGTTGACTTCTCATTAACAAAAATGGAAGTAAAAACACTATAAAATGGTATCTTCAATAATCTCAGAGAAAGCAGGAGTCAAATATTTCAAATAAAAGGTAAGGTAAAGATATTGTTAGATTAAACACCTGAGACAGTCTCTCACAAGAAGATTGTCACTAGGCACTGTGCACAGTGGCACATGCCTGTAATCCCAGCGACTTGGGAGGCAGAGGCAGGAGGCTCACAAGTTGGAGACCAGAGGCAGTCTGCATTACTTATCGAGACCTTGTCTCAGAAAGTAAAAAAAAAAAAAAAAGTGGGCTGAGGGTGCAACTCAGTGGTCCAGCACTTGCAGAGCATGCAAGCGTGAGGCCCTGGGTTCAACCCCCAGTACTGCAAAATAAATAAATAAATAAATAAATAAATAAATAAATAAATAGAAGATTGTCACTAAATAAAATTCTAAGTAACTCTAATTAACAATTAGTAATCATACAAATTTGGGCTGGGATTTAGCTCAGTTGGTAGAGCGCCGCTCTGCAGTCTCTGAGGTCCCAAGTTCGATTCCCAGCACCACAAAAATGGGAGAAGGATGTGGCAACCTACTCCCAAGGCAATCCCGAAATAATCTGCCATTGAAAACCCTATGAGGGTTGCTATGAATCAGACATGACTCAAAGGCACCTAACAACAACAAGAATCACACAAATTTAACAATTATAAACTTTTTTGCATCTAATATTATCATTTTATCTAGAAAGAATTGCACCCCTGGTTTTGATGATACAGTTTGTATTGGGTAACTCCCATATATATAACAATTATGAACTCTAGAGAAAATATAAAATAAAACTCTCTGAAGGCACTAGAGAAACTGGATAGGAGTCAGCACTTGAATAAAAAAAATGCAAACAGTGTTTCCGGCTTTTCACCTGAGCACAAACTCAGGCAGCCTCATACCACACATAACTAGAAAGCAGATAAAAATTAATTACTATAGCCTTGTCAATTACTGTAATGTTCCATACTTTGTTCTTTTGGCTCAAGACAATTTTGAATATTCTTTACTAGTCCTATGGAAATTTGGGGGCTGGAGTTTAAACTCAGTTCATAAAGCATTACTTTGCACTCTTTGAGGACTCAGATTTGATCCCCAGCACTGCACTGAAAAAACAGAAGGATGTGACAATCCACTCCTGAACTGGTCCAAAAACAATCAGTCACTGAAAAACCTTTGAGGGTCACTGTGAGTCAGACTTGTCTTGAGGGCAACTAACAACAATATACAAATTTTAGAAATTTTTTTTGAATTCTATGAAGAATGTCATTGATATTTTCATAGCCATTGCATTGAGTATGCAGGTCACTTTTTGTAGTATGGACCTTTTCTCAATTTTGATTCTTCTACTTCATGAGCACAGAATATCTTTCCATATTTTGTGTGTCATTGATAACTTATCAGTGCTTTATATTTTTCATTGTAGAGGTATTTTACTTCCTTGATTAAACTTATTCTTAAGTGTCTTTTTAGCTATTGTAAATGGAATTGCTTTCTTAATTTCTATTTCACACAACTCATTATTGACATATAGTAATGATACTGATTGATTCTGTTTTTTAATTATATTTTTATTTTCATTTTTTGTTTTTATGGAATCTTTACAATTTTCTACAGATCAGATCATATATCTTAAAACTGAAAGTTGGTGTTCCTCTTTTCAAATTTGGGTGTCTTTTAATTTCTTCTCTTGCCTTATGGTTGATATTTATTTTTATTGTATATATTGAACCATCCTTGCACCCTGGGATGAATCCCATTTGATCAACATGATTAATCTTGTTAATGTGTTGTCAGATCCACAGTTAATAGTATTTTTGAGGATGTTTGCATCAATGCTCATCGTGGGTATCTGCCTATAGTTTTCTTTTGTGAATGTACTGTTTCCTGGACTGATTTTAGTATCAAGGAAATGCTGGCCTCAGAGAATGAGGTCGAAAAGTTCTCTCTCAACTTTTGTAATAACTTAAGAAACATGATATTAATTCTTTAGATTTTTGTTAGAACTCATCAGTGAAGTCAACTTGTTATTGGTCTGTGGTTCAGGTTTTCTACTACTCCATAAATCAATCTTAGTAAGGTGTACGCTTTCAGCAATTTATTCCACCTGAAGAAATCAGAGAACCAAGTGTCGCCTTCTCTAACAGCTGGAATGTGATTAGGGGAATTATGAGGCAATAGATATAGCAATGGAAGTTTGGTCCAAATTCTGGTCTTAGCTTTGCCTGAATCTCTCAGTGATTCACGAATTGCACATAAAACTCAAGGCAGCAAAGCAACAGCTAAAGATATTAAAGAGATATTTCAGCTGTTGCCTATCTCAGAGGAGGTAGTGTCTAATTTGATTTCAGTCAAATTAACTGTCTTACAAAACAACAAAAAAATGTTATCTAGAAGTACACAACAATTATGATATTTACTCTACACTACTGACAACATGGAGAATAAAAACCTACAAGATTACATAGAAACAGAAAAATGTGACCTGCTCTAGGAAAGAGAAAATCAATAGTAATGACCTAGACATAGAAAGGTGTACAGTAGTAGTTGAAAGCATTCACAATATTTATGTTAAAAGGGATGTGGAGGAAAATAGACTTGCAATTCATCTAAAAATATAAGATCTCAGCAGATAAGTAACAGTGATAAATTGAACAGATGAAATCTCTAGGCTATGTGATATATATGTATATATTTGCCTGAAATAAGTCATCGGGTGAATTTTAAAGCTGCGCAAGATGAGTACATGTATTATAATTGGTTGCTATAGCATACAGATCCCTGTTTGGATGTGGAAGGTGTAAACCATACTGGATATTAAATGCTAATATATGAGCTAAGTCTTAATTCATTGTTTTACTTTAGGACAAAAGGAAATCAGAGGAAATGTGTTTGCCAATAAACTTTAATATCTTTCTCCCTAGAGCAATGATTATAAGATTAAATTTCAGAGAAATACAACTGTACATACACTAAGCAATTCAAAATATGTCAGTCCCTACTAATTTGGTCAAAGCCGGGAATGTAAAAAAAGGAAAGATCAGTTTCTGTTGAATTTCATCTTATGCCTTATGTTAGAAATTTGTAAAACTGTCTCTTGCTGGCTCACAGATAGTGAAATAACAATGAATTCAGCTTCAGGCGAGCTGCTTTTCAGGCAGACCTGTCAGGAGAGAGACAGACAGTTCAGGGTAATTCATTCTTGCCACTGGGTCTCAAGTGACTTGTAAAGGAATCTGGCATTTCTAAAATATAAATAGCATTAACTTGCAGTAAGAAATAGAAAGCATTTTTTGTGTTTATGGAGAGGCAAAAGGTGAGTAGCAAGCAAAGCATCGCCATGATGCGATTTAATGACAGGATAAAGCAAAGGGATTTTATCAGTAAAAGATTTATGAGGAATACACCTTACCAGGCTCATGGATTACAGGGGGTAAGTGACTCCCAGTGTTTTACAGTTCTATTGTTCCTTGGAATTAACTTAGTGTGCAAATGTCTACTTCTATCTATAGCTATAAGTCTACATATTGATATAGATACACAAATGAATTTGGGATTAAGCTACCAAAAATATATACCAATGAAAGTAAAATGAAGAGAGAAGCACAGAGAGCAAGCAGAACGCTTTCTGCCTCTTTGCTCATTAAGTCAGCATGCAACTCACAATCCAACAGTAGCAGAAAAGGTTGAAACCACAATCAAACTGTCACTGAATTCTAAACCAAATCCGAAGCCCGGACTTCTCATTAGGTCCAGCCGGCACCTACACAATGAACTGACTTGCTGTGAGAGTCCGGCAATTTTCTTTGCTCTCAGAGTTCCTATACGGAAAGGAAATCTGAGAACTTTATGGTGGTAAATGTTATTACTTCAAGGATTCAACTCATAGAATCCATAAATCATCGTTTGTGTCTCTAACACTACTATATTGAAGTACTAAAGAAGAATATAAGAAAATAAATGTGAAAGCTGATGTTTAGGACAATTTCTTTCTTCTTTTTCCCAGTTTTCTTCTTTGTTCTCGTATTCATTCATGTGAGGTCATATGTGAGAAGCATCTGTCTCTAGTATATCCTAGAACTATTTCCTATTCAGATTTGATTTGACACAGTCTATTGAGGGAAGCATTAAAACATCCTTTAAATATGTATGTGTCTAAAAGACTCATCAACGAGACAGAAAAGTCATGTCAGCTTCCCACTACTTATTCCCGAGCAAAAGCAGGCATCATCTTAGTGTCATTTCACACAACACATTTCCCTGTTGATGTCACATGAAGAATACTTGTTCGTCATCACATTTACAGGGTTAATGGAGACTAAGAATCAGGCTGCTTTACCACTAAATAAATACATACTTTAAGCCAATATTGTTAGACTCTAGCCTCCCATACTAGGAAATTCATGAAGATTTCTGTCTCATAGAAATGAGGAGCATTGACAGTGTTAACTTGGCTATACACCTGGCTACTTAAAATCTGCTCCCTTTTAACCTTCTGAGATTTCTCATCTAGGTGGAGCATGTATTTGTTATCTGAGAGGGTATTCTACTAGGCCAATATGTTCTATTGTATCTCCCTGATTGCAAGGTGTAGCTTTGTATCATAAGTTGCAGTCTAGAATCATATAGGAGCATGGAATTCACTTATAGGATACTCCATTCCAATATGACATGTCTCAGATAGTGACATATTCACTCTAACTTAGGTTCACTACTGACCTGATGCTTGGTAGATGAAAATGTCCCTACACCCCTTGGAACCTTAAACAAGGCTCTGCTACCTGGAAACAACTCCTGGCATACATTGCCTACCTTCCTCTAGGTCTGAGTGATGTCAGTATGGGGCCAACAGCTGTGATCCCATGGAAATTTCTTTACCAATGCAAAAAAGACATTTTGATTTGTGGCTCTGCCTACTGTTCATGAGTCCTGAAACTGAATGGGATTATTTCTTAAAATTATTTAAAAAAAAAAGCATCTAATAAAATCTATTCAGAGTCCATTTACACAAGGCATGTGTATTGTGGAAAGTCTTGACTGATATTTTTGTCCTTGTTGAAACATGAAAGAACATGTACTAGAGTCAGGATAAAGATTGACTGTCACGGCCTTTCGAGAAGGTCGTTTCCCTCCTGTGTGTAAGGGAGTTAACTTGTGTGTTCTCATCTAAGTAGCTCTATGTCATATGCTGTATGCTGCCCACTGTCTCAATTTATGAATAAAAAGAAGTAAACAAAGCCACAGTTTATATTTTCACTCTGGGTTAAGGAGGCAAGAAACAGGTAACCGTTTGAGGAATAATAAAGGAGAAATAATAAAGCAAGGTGAAATGTAAGAGAAAGACCTGGCTCCAGGAACATATGATTGTAGGACTTAAATGTGTCTCTGTGCTCAGCTTTAACCTGTTTGGCTGAATTCTCTGCTTCATATAATGGATTTGGGTACCTTCAGTCTCTGTCACCATGACACTCACTCTGAAGGAACTGAGAACTTCTCTATTGAAAAAAAAATTAAAACCATAGGTCTCAAGTTTAATTTGCCTTATTTCCTGGCTTTTCATTATATTCTTATTCCAAAAGGATCACCATCTAGAAGGACTATCACTGATGGCTTCTTCTAGATCAGTGCTCATCTTTGCAACCTGCAGACAGATTTCACATCCCCAGAAGATATATCAGTGAGCCAGTGCTTTGAAATTGTTAATGTGCATTGAATGAACATGATCTTGATGGGAATGGAGTAAAGCCCCTTGGACCTCCTTTTGCTGATGTGGCACAACTTAAAATGAGAAGAAACACCCTGGTTGCAACAAAGGGCTAAAACATCAAAAGAATGTGTGTATGGCAGTATTGGGTAGGGCTTCATTCTCTTGTACAGGGGACTTTTGTGAGTTGGATCTGACTCATTGGCATCTAACAACAACAATATTCCTAATACCACTGCATAGTGGTAATCTAGAGAATTGAGACAAGAAAATAGAATTGCTTCATTTGTGTTCTATATTTGAATTGTCTTTTCAAATTTTAAGTTCAAGAAATACCATCTTCATCTTTTCCCTGAAGCCCTGATCATTTAATATTTCATTCAGTCTTCTAACATTTCTAATAAAAGTCTCTAACTCATTTCCATGTAGGGCAAAGTAAAGAGATAAAAATTAGGCTACCTCTTTTCTAGTTAAATTTCAGCCTCCATAATCTTGGTCATATTATTCAATTCTCAGGAAATTCAGTGTCCTTATCTGTCAAATGAGTCATCAAACAAAATTGTTTTACGATAATACACCCCATAAAGGCCCCCTAAGGCACAACTTTTTATACAAATTCAAAATGGGAGAATTTGAGTAGCCCATTTTATTCCTGCTTGCAGGAGTTATTAGACAAAAATAGACCTTCTACTTGTGGAAACTTTATTCTAATTTCAACCATTCACAGTTCTCTCACAAATTTGGAATTTGACACTGAAAATTAATAGGTACACATTTCTTTAGCAGCAGAATCAAGTCAATGGCAATACTCAGAAGGCCAGATTTATGAAGTAGTTTAATTCCCTTGTATCTTAAAAATTGTCTCTTTGAATTTCCCAAATTCTACCAAAAGCTTTCTCCCTACTGGTGTTTTTTGTGTGTTTTTTAAATTATTATATTTTCCAATCTGTTAAACACAATACTGACCTTTGTTTCTAAAACCTCTTTGGATATCTTCATATCTTTGATCTATTTGCATATGTTTTATATCTCTGAGTATAAATTGATTACATTAATCCTCTACTCTAAAAGTATGGAAATACAGAAAGTGATAAGGATATCCAATAAGTAATAAAGTCTTCATTACAGTGTCTTCAGCCATTCACACCAACTTTCCAATAAAAGTTTTGTAGCTATGGAAGATGTTTCATATTCCACCAAAAATGGGATAGAGATTTGAGGAATTTTCTAAAATTCTCCATGGACAGAACATTTGAGCAGTCTAAAGGTTTAGTGACCATCTAGTGAAGGGGTATCATGATGGTGTAATAAGTTGAGAATACTGGTATGTTTAAAATATATGTCTCAGAATGACAACTTTCCTAAATCCAGTAAGTTATAATGATCATCTTTTTTATCCTAATGCCTTTATCTATTTTTACATGAAAGCTCAGGCTAACTGAATATTTGTTCTTTTTTACTTGTGTGTCTCTGTTATGACTTGGATTTCAGATGTCCCCTAAAGGCTCACCTGTTGAAGGCTTGGGTCTCCAATTCCACAATGTTCAGAGATGGGGCTTTGGGAAGATGATTGGGTCATGAGGACTATGGCCTTATTCATGGATTAACCTACTGATGAGTTAATAATTGGATCAGCTGTGGGAAGATGATGGAAACTTAGGAGGGGGGACCCAGTTAAAGGGAGTGGATCCTTAGAGGTATGCCCTTGGAGGCTATGTCTTGTCATGGACCCTTTCATCAGTCTTTCTCTCCCTTTCTTTCTCTTCTCCCTCTCCGCTTCCCAATGGCCATGAGTTCATCAGATTTTCTCTACCACACTCTCCCCACCTCCTCTGTTGCACCACTGACCCTGAAACAGTAGAGTCAAGTGACTATGGACTGCACTCTCTGAAACCATAAACCAAACTAAATCTTTCCTTCTTTAAATTGCTTTTCTTATGTATTTTGTTAGATCAGTGGAAAGCCCACACAGTACCTATAGAAACAAAAATATAGGGATAAAAAACAAGAGTCCTTTTAAAAGGAAAATTGGGAGATTTGAACTCCTAACTTATGTATAATAAAAACACAAAACGCATAAGCAATTACAGCTGAACCAAAGCCAAAATCATCCAAAATGACTAGTATCATCAAATATATACTATAAATACTGTGATCCCACAGTATTTATAGTCCTATGAAGAATGCATGCCTTATTACAAACCTAAATGTGCCTCATCCATGTAAGAAAAGGGTTTGAAAAAATTCCATGAAAAACTCCTTGAACAAGAGAAATAAGCACATGCTACACATGTGACATAATGCTAGTTCTTATAGAAAATTTTAAAAAATGACAGTTTTATGTTCCAAGAGTTCACAACCCAGTGATAAATATTAAGTAAAGTATGAAAGAAAGTGAATAATCCCACAGAGATAATTTGGCAACTCAAGAGAAACTTCAAAATTTTAAAGCAGGCATTTTAAAGATAAAAGGGATTTTGAAATGTAGACTAACACAATGATAAAGTTATTCCAAACCAATGGTGTTCACATAATTGAATGCATAAAGAAAAGGTAGTTTTAAGGAATTAATTGAAAAAGGAGTAGGATTATTTGTGCATAGATTAGAATTTGTTTATTGTGGCAGGAGCAAACATGAAGGGAAATATTTGGGAGTGGCTCATTGAAGGTCTAGCAAGTCAGACTAAGGAGTCTTGTTTTTACTTTGAATACATAGTGAGTGAGTCAGTCCTTCTAACACTCTCTCGAATCATGGTACACTGAGAGTTCACTCCAGTTTGGACAATGATTCTTTTCCTTAATCACTTCTGAATTAGTATATTTAAGTGTTTCCAGCGGTGAAGACATAGATATAAACTCACAGTGATGTGCTGTGAATATTAGATAACAATTCTAGACATTCCTACACAAAAACCAAGGACTAAATTCATGATTTAAAGCTTTGCCTCTCCCTCAATTAACAAGGTTAAAAAGATTTTTCTTTTTGACCTTAGAGAAAACCTTTCTCTGCAACAGAGATCATGTCCAAAAATCTCCATAATAAATGTAACTCATTTGCCTATGTGCACAAGTAATGAACTACTTTGAGTTCTGAACCCAACTCTGCTGTCGATTTGCTATATTGTGCTGGTAAATGCCTTTGCACTCCTCTTTGCAATTGCTTCATCACTAAAATGGTACTAATAAAAGTCATCACAAGTCTACCTTCAAGGGATACCATGAAGACAAACTCCTATCCATAGAAAAGCATACAGCTAATAGAATTCTCAACAGAAACTGTATTAATAACCATAATAGCAGTAAGGCAACATTTTCCTGCTGTGAATATTATAATTTACTGGCATAAGGCCTTATCTCAAGACCTGAGGTTATAGAAATCTATGAGGGGATGAAATTCTGCCACAGTCTTTGGAGATGCTTGTCTTTTTGTTCAGCTTTTCCATAGATATCAGAAACATTTGTCTCTAGCTGGGAAGGTTGGAGGAGAGTTTCTCTTATAGATTTATATTTAATAAAACTAATACATTATGGTACCATTCTGCCTTCATCCATGCATACCATGGTTTTAAGAATCCAATAGACTCAGTTGCCTTGTTTGTTTTTGCTGTTTGTCTTTTAAACCATTGACAGAAAAATTGTATGGAATGTAAATAGGATTGATCCACTGATGTGTTTAGTAGACAGCCTCCCCCCTGGCATGCCCGGCTCAAGGCTGAGATGTGCCACTCAGGCCCTTCCTCCTGTGAGGAAATCTTCAAGATTCACTCTTCAGAAACTAAGGCACTGCTATCTGGGTGAGGCTGGGACTCTTGCAGGATTCAGCCAACCTGATTAAATTTGATTGTCAAAGAGGAGAAAGGAGAGGGAAATTATTAGGAAAGATTTAGACATGCTACAATGGTCTGAACTGGTCAGCAGGGCTAACTGGTGCTGCAAAAGGTTCCCAAAGCACAGCAGCTTCATCTAGGGGACGTTTACAACTTACTCACATGGCACTTCAGGCACCTGTCTCCAGGAAAGCCTTATAAACATGCTCTGAAATCCCAGGGTCCCACTCCTATGTGGCTTTGCTCTCCTTCCTCACCTCCAAGTCCCTCATTCAGCCATCAGATAGAGGAAGGCAGAGACTTTATGAAAAGGTTCTTAGTGAGCAGACCATGAAACAATAAGATATTTCACTGGAAGAACTTACTTACATGCCCACCTGAACTGTAAGGGACACCGGAAAATGCATTGTACTGTGTGACAGTACAAAAGGTAAAAGAATCACATTAGCATCTGCAACATGGCTCTGGGAACACACAAAAATTTTAAAGGATATGGTGTCAGATAAACTATGTGTTCTTTCTAGCAATGCTACTGGTCATGCAGTCTTAGATAGGGCAATTATTTGTATGTTTAACTTGTAATTATGTTCTTGAGAAAGATTTTCCTCCTCCTCCTCCTCCTTTTTTCTCTGTCTTCTACTTTTTAGAAATATTTCCTTCAAACCCCTTTTGCTCCTTGAAATCTTCCTCATTGGGCAGTGATAAGAATCATTTTAAGTAAAACATATAAATTTACTGTTGTATTTGAGATCAAGTGGGCACATAAGGATTCATTAATTGCCATCATTTTTCCCCAGTACTGTTTCAACCAATCCCAGGGCCGCACACATGCTGGACAAGAGCTCTACCATTGAGCTACATTCCCAGTCCTTTTATTTTTATTTCATGAGAAGGTCTCTCTAACTTGCACAGGCTGCCTCTGGCCTAGAACTTGTGATCCTACTGCCTCAGCCTCCCTAATCACTGGGATTACAAGCATGCACCATGATGCTTAGATTCCATCATTTTTTGTATATGCCAGAAGGAGTTGAGATGCTGATAGCAAAAGTAGGTTAAATGCACTTACCCTGTCACTCTGTCACCCTGTCACTTTGTCAGACATGAGTGAAAAGGTTTTTCACTATTTAAGATATCAGAAATCTTGCTGTCTATTCAGCGCCCCTACCCATGTTCCTGAAGACAGAATTCAGAGAAGATTTTAGGTTGCAAAATTCAACTGTAGTTACAGCATACCTCAGACATAAGATTTCTCTTCCAAATGTTTTGAAGAAACTATCAGAAAGGCATTTAAAAGATAATAAGCTGCATGGGGTCCTAGTATCTTTGGGATTTGAGTCCTCTGCGCTCTTCAGCCAGTCTATCCAGACTAATTGAATCGGCTTAATTGAGCTACAAATCTGAGGTTGAGTTCTTAAGGGATTTGCAAACCTGCTGCTTACAGATAAATCAAAATGATTACAAAATAGTCCTTCTCACTGTGCTTGGCTTCAGGAGCCTGCAGAATGAAAAAAAAAAAGGAAGAGAAATGTGCACATTCTAAAATATGAAGAAGAGTTGGTTGAGGTTCAGGATTAGTTATATGCAGATGTTACTATTGGCTTATGTTTAAAGAAAGTTCTCTCACTTCAAATCTGAATGATGGTCTTATTTCCCCTGGAAATAGAACATAGATTGAGATATATTTTTCTACCAGTTAGGCTTCTTGCTCTATTGCTATAATGCTCAAAATGATCTGAACAGAGACTAATTAAAGAAGTGATTCTTTTTGGAAAACAGATAAGTCATAGAACTGAAACAGACTGGGGGATCCACCTCTCCCTGGTGTTCTGGGTGTGCAGTATTAGTATTAGTATTAATGGTCAGACATTTTTTTCATTCTTGCTATAAATACCCCTTCTCTGGTTTATTGTTCAACAAGGCAAGCACTACTGTCAGGGGATGAGGTGACCTGATTCCCTGTTTTACAACTACTGAGCTCTCTCTTTTGACTCTGGCTGTTCTGAATGAAAGAACTACTGCTTAGCTGAGCTACCCTTACACCAGCACCCGCTAACATCTGGAGGAAGCTATAAAACTACAACTGTTTACCACAACTACAGCTCTAAAGATGTAGCCCTAGCCATAGCTGTTTCAGTTTGCAGTTTTCACTGGATTTATTATGATTATTATCACAGCCCTCAGTGAATTCTAAATGACCCTGTGACCATCCCAGGCCAGGGAGAGGGCACTTCCCTTTGATAGCCCAGAAAAAGGACTGCATTGATTGGTGCACACACAGGCCTGCATTTCTGTGATTGGTGAAGACTCCCCTTTCTGGGCTATATAAACAGGCAGCTCAGCTCACTCAAGCTTAGCTGGCCAGGAAACACCCTCCTTGCTGCCCTCTAGTGTTGCCACAGTAGGCCCAATAAAAGGCTTCTCTCAAGTGGTCTTTGTGCTTATGTTCAGTAGTATAGGATGAGATGAAAGACAAAGAAAGGGACAGCAGAAAGGCGATGAAGACAAGTGGCTTTAAAACCAGCAACTGCCATCAGCAGAAGCAGCAGCACCAAAAGGGCTGTGGTTGCTGCCTCCCTAATGGTAGCAACAGTGACAGTGGTCATAGAAATAACAGGCAGCAGAAAAGTTCAAGAGAGAGACCAGGACAGGAAGAAGAGAGAGAAAAAGGCCTAACAAGCCAGAAAAGGGAAACTCCATGCCCTGTACCTAGAAGAGTTCTAGAGAGCTGTGAAGAAACAAAAGTCTCAGATATCCCAGGCCCAGGAACTGTAACACTGCAGCTGTCCAGGACTGAGGAATCTTGAAACCCAGTCCCTCCTGGAAGCTACAAAACTAGCTGCTGTATAGGGTTGAAAAGTCCCAATACCTAGCCCCACCTAGGAGCTGCAATGCTAGCACCTGTCAAAGGCTGAGATATCTTGACCTTCTCATCCTACCTAAGAGCTATAGCACCCACAGGCTAAGAAATCCTCACCTCCTTAGCCTGTGTAGGAGTTGTAACACTTGAAGGCCTGAGGAGTCTCTATGCTTTGACCTAGGTAAGAGCTGTATCACTAGAAGGCACCCCTCACTGCTTCTGCTCATGCCTGTCTATCTTTACTGCTTTCAAATGCTGAGGGTCACAAATGCTGCCTAAGACCAGCATTTGAAGGGCTCCCCTTGACTAGTTACAATTTCTATCCACGTGGAGCAAAAAGACCCCAGCCAGCTAACTGGTAACAGCACCTTGGAGTTCATGTAATTTTGCAGCAAACTCATATCTTCAATATCCTGGGATCCACACACAATTAAAATTCATGTAATGAAACATTAGGAATTTAAAAATGCTTATGTCCTACTGGAAAAAATAAAAAATAAACATGAAGTGATTAAAAAACCAGGTGTTAGGGGCCAGCTGAGATGGAAGTTTGGCTGTTCCTTGGCATTTTAAATATTATGAATAATGTAAATTCTATTTTCTGAAAATGCTTCAAGAAAAAGAATTTGTGATCTAATCGGATCTTTACCAGCTGCAACCTTTTCCACTTTGGGCCATTTACAGATATAAGGAATGGAAGTCACATATTCATAATTATACTTTTGTCAAGTTGAAACCTGAAACTAACATAATCAATCCCATTGTTAGGTTAATTTCCATTTATACGTCTGAACAAATAAGTACTTTATCTCTCCAGCCTTAATATTCTAGTTTGTAGACTTTCCTATATTTTAACGTCCAACATAATGGTAAAAGAGATTTGATTTTTCTACAAAGTATTAATGCTGGTACATTTGAATATTTTATATCTCTATACTATAAGATTAGAGTTAAAAACCTTCAATATCAAAATAGGCAGCATAAGTAATGGGATTATGAAAACAGGATGAGCCCTCCTCCCAAGCCACTGAGAAAATAGTTTGTAAACCAGCTTTTTGGATAATTATTGCTTTACAGCTTATTTTTCAAACTGTTTCTTAAACCAGGTTTAGAAATTTATATTTAGCACAGAGGCAATGCCCATGAGACTTAAAATGTTCCAGTGAAAAATAAGCGCCTGTCATGGTCAGATTAAATTTCATAAAGTTCATCTACTAGCTTCTTGGCCTTTACTTCCAAATCCATTTCATCATATGCACTTTAAATTGAAAAGAAACAGGAAAAGTTATGCTGAGCAGCTGTCTTCCTATTATAAAAATTCTAGGAATGAAATTAACGATGGTATGTTATTCCATTTCGATGCTTCTGATGAAGGCATTACATTACAAAGGAGATTTCTTTTGTTGCCTTTTACAAATATTCATGAGGACAGAAGCATGTTCTCCACACTTGTATTTGCAGGCACAAGGCAACAGATTCTAAGGACTGACTTAGAGTAATACTAAAAGTCCAGTGATATTAAAACAAATAAGAAAAAGAAAAAGAAAGGAAGGAAGGAAGGAAGGAAGAGAGAGAGAAAAAAACCCTTTGCTCACAAATTTACATAATTTTTTCAAACTGTCCCTATTTTTATGTCTTTGGCTCATATCATTTTAGGTCTTAAAGGATCCTTTGTTAAAAAATATAATAGCTCTTATTTTTAGGGTGAATGGCATATAATGAGGCTGTTTCATACCTATTATTCCATATGATCCTCATACCCTAGTTTTATAAATGCAGATAGGAAGTTTTGTTGGAGATGAAAGAACTCTGCTAAAAGCACGTGACTGAGCTTAACAATTTCAATCCTAGACACTTTCTCTTCAAATGATAACACTAATAACTTTACTTACAATTTTATTATGTATATTATTTATCTTATCTAGAAATGGTAAAGAAAGTACATTTTTATGGAAGACAAAATGGAATTATATGTAGCATTGATCTGTGCGTAGAAGAGATGGTAAATTTGAACAATAAGCTTTGGGGAAAGAAGTAAGAATGTGTTAAAAATAGAATGCAGATTTTGAATAGCCCAAACAGAAACCATTCCACTGAAAGCAATGCAAAGTGCAGGAAGAAAATTTGCACACATGCAGGTGCACATTGCATTACTCAGTTGTGGAGACAGTGACATTCTGGGAAACTGAAGACAAATGTGAAAATGGGAATCCAAAGCAAAAGCAGAGCACTGAGTCTAGATATTGCTCTTAGATATCTGCTGAACCTGGTCAAAATGAGTTTTGAATTTTTAAACTGAGGGCAAAGGAAGGGTGTGGCCCAAGTGTCGAGTCCAATCACCCTCCAAAGGGCTATGCATTGGTGTCATGGTTTGCTGGGAATGAATTTGTCATAAAATAAAATAGCAAAGGACTTTGGCCCAGGTCAAAGAAGAAATAAACTCTACTGTTATCACCAACACACCTATGAGTTCAAAGGTTGAATTTACAGTACATATATGAAATATGAAACAACTCAGAAAGAGAAATTAGTTTATTATGGTCCTGGTTTTATGGTAAACATAGAAATAAATTCAAATCCTTCTGGTGAAATGATACTTCAGCACATTCTCCAGAGTGTTTTCAAACTTTATCTTGTAGGAAGGTGAATGTACAGTTAAAAAAATCATAAATGCACAGGAAAGTGAACTACCTCATGCAAAAGCAAAAAGGGACAAAACAGACAGAAAAGACCTTTGATGCCATAGGATATTGTGATTTTTACATATTATAAAATAAAGATGAGAGGTATGTTTAAAGGAGTAGAAAACATTATTAAAATAAGAGTAAAGAACAAGATATAAAATTGATAATTCATGTTTAAAATAATCAAATTGAAATTTAGATATATAATAAAATGACAGAAAACCAATAAGTGTGGCAGAAACTTAGACTAGATGAATAAGGGAATTAAACACTATGTATATCTGAAAAAATTTTTTGCAAGATGGCAGAAGAGAGACAAAATATAGAAAATGTAAGAGACAAGCTAAGAGAAACAGACAATAGAGGGAGAGCTCTAACATTCTAACTGCAGGATATAAGAGAAGGGAGAAGATGACAGATTAGAATGGTTGAAGAATTCTGGGAAGCCTAACAAATGTGAAAACTTAAGTTTAGGATCTCAGTGAATGTTCAACAACATAAATATGTTAATGAAGTAAAAATCAGTCATGATGATAGGCAGGTTAGCTTAGGCATTAGCAGGTGACACAGAAACAGAATATTGAAAATGGCTCTTGTCTTTCAGCCATGATGAAGAAGCCACAAGGTCTCTGAGGACATTGGAAGGACATTTTCAAATGGGCCCTACCCCCTATGCAAGCCATTGAGCCTTTTAGGAAACAAAAACCCTAGGCCTACAACACACTGGGCACCCAAATTTAAGCATCCAGGGCTGATGTCATGCTGTGTATGCCCTAATTTGAATAAAACTAGGAGAAACATCACCCACGATCTCTTTTTCCTTCATTTTCTTTCCTCTCCACTTGCCCTTTTCTCTTCTCTTCTTTCTCTAACAAGCATATGCATGCCTCTCCCTTTTGTGGGGCCCACCATCTTTTCTGTCTAGAAGCCTGCTTAACTGTGTTCACTCTGATGTTACTTTCCCATGGGAAATAGAAATATCCTCATGAAGATTCACCCAGGGAGCCCAGGTGAATTCAAGTTCCTTTGTAGGTTTACATAAGATTCTCCAGATTACTCAGTCTTCTCTGTAATTATTCCTTAATGGTATACTATCTTTAATAAACCTATTCTGTAGTCCTTGATGTTATTTCTCTGTTGGGTATAAATTCATTTATACACCACTACAAGCACTAGAGTTTTGCTGCTAGATTCCTGGATTTGTGCTCAGGATCTGCCTCTCTCCACTCCTCATGAATCTCTAATGTCTTATATGTTAATGTTACTAAACTCAGACAAAAAGAAGATATTAAGATTAGTCAGAGAAAGAAGACATAAACAAAATACAGACTAACTTAAAAACAAGGAGATATAAATTGTTCCCTAATCAGCAACAATAAAAGTTATTAATCTAAATTTGTATTTTTAACAAAATTCTCTTAAAATAAGAGAGGAAGTCATTTTCAAAAAATCAATAGAATATAGTTTAGTCATAAAGACGTTTCCCAGATGAAGTCTCAAAGTTTGACAGAATGGTGAACAATGAAGCTCGCAAGCAAATGCGTATATTGAAGTGCAATCAATTTAATACCAATTAATTATATAGTTAGTAAAATCTAAACTTCATAGTCAAATTTCCAACATAACACTTAAAATGTAAGGCAAGATCAAGAATTGGAATCATGGTCAATAAAGTTAAGCTCCAAGGAATTTATATCATTTGGAAAGAGTCTAATGTTTACTTTGAAATTTGAATATACAAACCTTCAATAATTAAACATGAAAATGATATAAATAGAATGCATAACATCCACAGCATAAAAAAACAAACAAACAAAAACATCAGTACAAAAAGACACAAACAGAAAAGAACAGCACAAATGTCAAGTACAACTAATTAGGATAGCAATGAAATTGAATACATTTATCATCACAGTACATGTGATGTGAAGGGACTTAGGTCCCTTAAAAGACAGGATTTTTTCAGAATGAACAAATATGCAAATGGATCTGTATAAATCATTTGATGAACTTGCTCATTGCTTTTTTTAAATTAGTGTTTACCTTTATTTTGTATTTTTTGGCTTTAATTAAGCATTTATAATTTTATGTCCTCTCTTTATTTAACATGTCAAGTGTACTTAAATTTTGTTTTCCAGTAACCTCAGAATTAGTACTATATGTGAGCATATTCTCCTGCTTATGGGCAAGTCACCAAGGGTTTTCAGTATCAGAGTACATAAGCATCCTTTACTATTTTTTTGGTTATAATTTTCTGTTCCTGGCTCTGAGGGCCTGTGCTTCTCTGTATTTACCTCTTCTGAAGTTTTTAAGGCTTTGGTTTTCCTTGTGACTTCAAGATCTCTTGTATCTAGGAAGAGTTGTTGATATGTGATTTTTGGTTTGTTTTTCTTTTTTTTCTTGTAAGGAAAGGAGTGACAAATTAAAAAACCTTCATGTATTGGAATGGAAACCTTAATCAGTGCATTCACTTTTAATAGCTGATTGGTATTCTTAAAACTTTAAACAAACTGTATAAAGATGGGGAAAAAATATGGCTAAAACTAGCTACAAGACCTGAAGATTTACTAGTTCAAAATTTCATTTAGAATTTGCTTCCAGATGGTATCAAGGACAGAGAGTCTGAGTCACTGGTACTGTAATGCACTAAATATTACCAAACATTATGTATATAAGTGGGAGAATGACCTGACAGCCCACTCCTAAAACAATCAGCCATTGAAAACCCTATGAAATAGCAGAGAAGCACTGATAATAGTGCCGGAATGGCACAATGTCAGGAGTGTTTTGCTGTGTTATACGTTTGGTAACAATGAACTGGACCTGATTCCACAGCACTGAACAACAACAACAAATGTACATAAGTATCTTATTGTTATATTTTCACAGATTATAAATATCCTGTTGAATCTTTCAATACTTAATTTAATATTGTTAAAAGAAATATTAGGTTGGATGTGCTGGTACTTACTTATAGTCTTAGCTAATCAGAAAGATGAGCTAGGAAGAATGTGAATTGAAGGCCAATGTGGACTACATAGAGAGTTCCGGGTCAGCCTGAGAAACTTAGTAAGATCCTGTCTCAAAATAAAAATATTTAATAAGTGCTGCAGATATAGCCCAGTAGTAGAGCACTTGTTTAGCACTCTGAAATCACAAGGTCTTGGGTTCAATCCCCAGTGTAGTAAAAAAATATATATATAAATATAATGAAAGAAATATTAAAAGGATGTTCTCATATTAGACAAAAGATTAAGTAATTTTGTTCAACATTTTTGCATTTTTAAATCCATTTGCTAACATTAAATAGTACCCAGATTCAGTCTGACACTTCTCATTTTATTGTCATCTCTGTCTTAATTAGTGTGCTGCTACAAATTTCCAGAATATTTAATATGTACATGATGTAATTCTTGCTAACACAGCATGAATGAGGATAGCAGCTTTGTAAAGTATGTAAAAGGTTCATCAAAAGACACAGAGTGAAATAAAGTTCTATTAGACTGTGTCTGAGCTGAGTATTTTGGATATGAAAGCTCATCTTTTCCACCACATCTTCCTTGTAACATACACTAGAAACACAATAAAATCACTTGAAATATACAAACATATTGTCTAATTAAAATGGCAATCTCTTCTTTATGCATACCCCATTAAAACAAATCCACATCATGAATTTTTCTCAGAGTTTTCTCCTGTTAAGGACTTGAATTTTAGGATATTTTTCAGTTTCATTTTATGAATTACACTCCAAATGTAAAGGATATTGTAATTCTGTGTAGAAAATTACCCATATGTATTTGCAAGGGTTTTTCTTATATTTCTCCAATCACAGACCTTGAAATATTTATGTATTTTTGCTCTTTGAAATTAGAGAGTAAGGAAAATGGTCATGTCATTTATTTTTCCTTTTAATGCAGGTGTTAAAAATGATAGAAAATAGTCATTGATTTATTTGGTTTGCCCAATGTGTATAAAAGCTTTCTCTTCTCATACCATTTTGTACCTATAATTAGATTACCCAAGATTCTCTAGAGAAACAAAAACAAGGGAACATACACACACACACACACACACACACACACACACACACACGACATGTACTCAAAAGATATAGTGAATGTATAAATTTTAAAAATTACAGTAAAATATACATGAGATACTCCCTCTGGCTTCAAACACAATTATCCCATTCTTCCTTCCACTTTCTGAAGCAGTTCTAGAAGTCCTTTTTCATGAGTGTCTTCAGTTGTGCTGTTGTGGCTGCCTCAATGTCCTCAATTGATTCAAAACCCTTACCTTGCATGGTCATTTTTACTTTGGGGAAGAGGCAGAAGTCACACAGTGCCAGATCTGGTGATTAAGGTAGATGAGGACACACCATAATGTTTTTATTTGACAGAAATCGCCATACTAGAAGTGATGTGTGACAGGGAGTACTATCTTGATGGATACTGAAACAAAAGACCCGAAAGAGGACTTTCAGAACTGCTTCAGAAAGTGGCAAGGATGGTGGGATAAGTGTGAAGTCAAGGGGAGTAACCTGAGGGGGATTAATGGCAACATGGCCTCTACTATAATAATTTCTTAAAATTAAATAGTCATATTTTTGATCACACTTCACATGTGGAATTAACTCACATGACTACATAAGGAGTATCTCAAGTCCTAAGACCTGCCTCCAGCAAGTTTGAGCCCCAGGAGGCCAATGGTATAAACTCTAACCAAGTTCAAAGGAGAGCTGATGATGGAATTGCCGTCCAAAGAAACACCAACAGGCCCTGGATCCATAAAGAGCTGATGTTTCAGTTTGAGTCTGAGGAGAGAACAAAACCCAATGTTCCAGCTCAAAAACTGTCATATAGAAAGAATTCTCCTTACTCAGGAAGGTTGGACTTTGTATTCCTTTCCTCTTTTCAGTTGATAGAATGAGACTCACCCAGAGTAGAGAGGCAAGGTGAGCTACTCAGACTACAGATTGAAATTCTAATATCATCAAAAAAAAAAAAAAAAAAAAAAAAAAAAAAAAAAAAAAAAAAAAAAAAAAAAAAAAAAAAAAAAAAAAAAAAAAAAAAAAAAAAAAAAAAAAAAAAAAAAAAAAAAAAAAAAAAGAAAGAAAAAGAAAAAGAAAAAGAAAGAAAGAAAAAAGAAAAACTCCTTACTGAAAATACCCAACATGTTTGACCAAATATCTGGACACCACAGGGCCCAGTCAAGTTGATGCACAAAATTAACCATCACACCACCTTTTATCTTAACTAAATCAGAAAATATAGAATCAAGCAAAAAGGGGGAATGTCAAGGAAGTGCAATATAAACTGCTTTACCAGCGAATGACATTATTTTTTCTCACTTATATCTTGAGTTTCAACTATATTTAAACATATTTTATTTGTCCTATTTTTCAATCTCTTTGATACATTTAATTATCAGTGATGGGCCTGGTAAAGGTTTAGCTCAGTGGGTAGACAGCTGCTCTGCACTGAGGACCCAAGTTCAATACTCAACACTGCAAAAAAATGGGAGAAGGACATGGCAATCCACTCCCTAAGGCATCCCAAAACAATCAGCCATTGGAAAACCTATTAGAGTAGCTGAGTTGGACCTGACTCCACAGCACTTAACAACAATAATTATCAATGATAATGTGTAGTTGTCAACAAAACAATAGGTATTTGATATTAAATGTAAGAATTATTGACACCATGCTGTGAGTTACATTTTTTGCTATACAATATTGTTAAGGCAATGTGCAACAGAATGGACACAGATGACCTACCTAATTAATTTTATAAAAATAATGTCTGTGACTAAAGGGCAAGCCATGTAACCTTTTTTTTTTTTTTTGGCTGATGATCTTTGATATTCTTTCTGTAAGAATACAATTAATATTCATTTCTCATGCTTAGAACAATATTCCAATTGGGGATGAAGATATGAGTAGGATAGGAAATCCACTTTTAAGAAGTGCAAAATTAATGCAAAAAGTGATAAGAATCAATATTTCAGACACATGGCATCTGCTATTAAAATCATTTCATAAAATGAGGCTTTTTATTAAAATATCATACATAGTTTATTTGTGAAATAACACTTGTTTATACTTACTTTCACATCTACCATTATTCTTTTAAATTTTTGATAATTTATTTCTCAGCTGTTATTTTTTTACTCTTTCCACTCATTTTTTTTGTTGTTGTTGGTTTTACACAGAAGAAAATATCTAAAAAGAGTGAAAGGCACAATAAAAATATTTTTTTAAAAAAAGTCTCAGGCTTTTGGACTTAATGTTATTAATTTTATGATACAACAAAAAACAGTCTAGATTTGCTTGCTAAACTTGTAAATAGCATAACTTTATTCACGAAGGGAGGGGACTAAAGATTACTCTATTTTAACTCATAAAATACAAACTATTTCACACATACTTAATGTGTGAAGTACGTATACCAGACAGCAAAGGAATCTAATTACATGCTTGGCTTCAGAAACTTAATTGAGTTCCTTGAGAATAGTTAAGTTAATCAAAACATTTTTTGTTGATGTCATTTTAACAGTCCAATATAGTTTGGTGCTTTAAATTAGGAACTGATAAATTGGTGACAGTGAATTCTTAATTCTTACATGTAATGTGAGGATAAAGGAGTTATTTCTAACCATAAATAAAATTAGAAATCATAGTCTATCTCAAGCACTGTTTAGAACTTTATTCTGTGTGGTAGACATATTTGACTATAACTACACAACCATATTGAAATTTTTAAAAGTTCAAATGGATCGTGAAGAGTTTTTACTGATAAAACATTCTGATCAGTAACTTATTCTATATATGAAAACCAATTATGGGTCATTGTACCTCTTAATGAGTAAGTGAACACACGCAATTTTCTAGAAGAAAATCTCAAGTATACGGATTAGGAAATAGAGAACAACGACCATCAATCACCAAGTAAGACTTTGACACATTCATGTCCACTCAAATTAAGAAATTGCTTGCAGCAAGTGACACTGTAATAGAATGAAAGTACAAGCTATGTCATGGATGCATGTTTGCTTCTAAATATGACAAAATAAACCCCTACCAGAAAGCAACCATAAATCTTGGACACAGTACAGAATGCAAGTACCTGCTGGGGCTGGTGAGTGGACAGGAACAGAAAGACTCTAGACACTTGCCTTTTCTGACAGGATTGGAGACCAGGGGCCAGAAAAGTTCTATAGCTTTTTACCTAGAGTGTAATATAGAGTGGACAGTGACACTCAAGCCAGTGAGGAAAAGACCCAGGTCTTCTGGACAGGAACACCTGAAAAGTGAGCTGGAAAACAACAAATGCCAGAGAGACTGGATATTCCATAAGAGGACGATCCAGGGAAGGTGACCCTCAAGCCCCATATCCCCATGTCTCTGACTCCTGAACAGGCACATGTAGGATGGACTAAAAATCATCTCAGCTAAAGACAGAATCTGAACTAAGATCAGAGGTGCCTCGAAGCCAGTATCTATTATATCTGTCTGTGAAAAAGAAATCAAAACATGCTTCCAATAAAGGAGAAATAACAAATACTAACAGAGGAGTTGGTGGGGGTGGTGGCTGCACCCACAACTCAACCTAGATGCCTACTAACAGAAGAATGGATTGACAGGTTGTGGTCTCTTTACCTGAGAGCACAGAACTGGGTAGTAAAGGTGAATGTCTCATTTCTGTCAGTGACAGAACTCAAAACCTTGTTCTCAGCTAGGAAGACTGACACAAAAAAGGATGTATTAGAATCCCACTGATATGAAATCCTAAAACTGGGGGCTGTAGCTCAGTGGTAAAGCACTTGCTTAGCATGTGTCAGGTCCTCGATTTGATCCCTAACATCACAAAAAGTTAAAGTATAAATAATAAATAAATAAATTCCAAAACTGGAAAAACTATGATGTGTTTATAAAGCCGAGTTGCCAGTTTTGGCATGGGGGAGTGAAATGATTGAGTAAAGGCACTGGGTGCTTGTGTGATGATGGATATAGTCTACATCTTTATTATGGTGATGTGGAAACACTTTATTAGGTGATCAAATAAGTTTAAGATTTGTATTATAACTTTCTCGACTTTCAGTTATAGTGTATTCATTTAAAATATTTGTTTAAAGTTTTTCTAGCTCATTTTCCCATGTTTATATGAATAGAGACTCTTTTGGTCCTCTTAACACCTGTTAAAATCAAGGAATGTACTTTGTGAAATGCTGCTACATGGGATATAGAAAGATAAGGAGCCAGAATAGTAACTATAACCCTCTGACACCCTTGTAAAGGAAATCATAATAACATAAATCTCTCTATCAATCACAGGACATTTAGTTCTGACTGCTGTAAAATCATTAAAAATGTTCTAGAAATATTCACAATATATCTTACATGGTACTTCTTAAATGCAGTTTAGAGTCATGAGATGGGGATCTTTTCAACTAAAATCCCCCTTAGCCCCCGAAGCTTCTGCTATTAATATAAACCACAAGTGTTGGAAATACTAGTACTTCCTTAATAAATTTATTTAGATTTTGAGAGAATTCTCTTAAGATACAAAGAGAATTGTTTTGACAGGTATAATTGTAGGAATTTCTGAGGAACATAAAAATGTTGCTAAGCACAAATGTCTATTAGTATTTAGAGGGAAGAACACATGTACCCAATATTTAAAGTTCTAAATACCTCCTGGGGACTTTTAAATTCTATTTCATTAATGAAATAAAAACTAAACAGGGAAATATTTTCACACATTTTCATGTCCAGCTATGTAAAATATAAGCCAAAGGATAGATAGATCTGTGCTTCATGCTTTCCACTGCTTTTGCCCATGTTTCTAACAGAAACTGATTTATTTGAGCATCTAGTTTTTAAGTTAACAGTTTCCAACAAAATGAATGCCAACCTTAACCTTCCACAGCTTGTCTTTTAAGAGGTGTGGTGACCTTTGATCATCTGCTTTTACAAGTGCTTATCATTCTTGGAACTTTACACACACTGAGCCCAATTTGCTGAGAAGGCGTATGTTTCTCTGCTCATTATTTTAACAGGTTTGGAAGCTCCTTTACTTATGGTATACTAAATGCTACCCTGGTGATGTTAAAATGATATAGTTTCTCTCAACAGCTATATTCCTTTCAGCACATACTTTATGAAGCATTGTTCTTTCTCATTCCAGTTTACCACTCCAGTGGGAGCCCTAGTTCCTGAGCTAAGCTGTTAGCTGAACTAGCCCTAGGCAGGTCTAAGTACCTGGACCCAGGTCATGAGCTAACTGCAAGATGCCTCTGGTCCACTCTCCACTTGATCAGCAGGCCCTTGGAAACTCCTGAGTCCATGACAGATCTTGACAAAGACTAAATTAAGGCATCCTTTCTCAGCATGTCATGATGTCTCACCAGTTCCATGAATTCCTAAAATTCTGAGCTGTCTGAGAAAGCACAATAGGGAATGAAAACTCTCCATATCCAAAAACTGGTGTTTAGAAAGCCAGATCAAATCAGAGCTGTTCTGCTTTTGACCCAAAAAACTGGAGGAATATTAGCCTTTCCATAGAAATAATCTTTATTTAACTTGCCACCTCCATCTCCAAATCCTAGTCTTGAGTTAAATATGGCTTCAGTCAAGGAGTAATGAAGATTGTCTTACAGTAGACTCAGACAAGTCATTTGAAACAGATTTACTACTTTTCACTCTTTATTCTTCTACAACACTTAATTTATTCTCTTATACATAGAAGAAAGTAGGAGGAGAAAATCTGTGTATTTACTGCACAGCAAAGTAGGAATGAACAAGGTGCTTAAATTCACATAACTATATAACCATCAAAGCTACATAAAGTCTGACTTTCTATTTAATTCCTCTCTATACTATATTGTTAAAGAAGATTCTACCACATGATTTACATATGGCCTTTTAAACCATTAATCTCAGAACAAAGTAAAATATGCTAAAATATGCTTACAGTTGTATACAGAAGATTCAGCTAGCTATCAGAATTTAAAATATTTCAATGGGTATTTTTTGGCTGTGAATATAAGTTAGGCAAAAACCTATTCTTTGTCATATGAGTGCAATGTCCCATTTGTAACTAGGGTTCCCGAAATAATTTGTTGCATTTATTTTACTTTGTATTTGAAGTTGGTATAAACAGGAATATTGGAATGTAAGAGTACTAGTAATTGGATTACCAGAATATATGAGTATCAAAAGAACGTGAAAAAGATTACTTCTATTAGGCTCAAAAGGATTTATTGTGATCCTGAAATATCATATTTGCCAAGGGGGAGAATTGTCTTCCCAGCTCATCTTTCTTTTCTAAATTTAGTTGTCCAAACCCACTGCATTTACTGCAATTAATAAAAATCTGTGGCAAGGCAGGAGAGTGTTCTTGTTTCAAGCTGCAAGAACTCTCCCCTGCAGACCTGGAATGACACTAAATTAATATGAGGGAGGAAAGAAGAATTAATTAGTATTTGATATGGAGCATTAGGTGTTGATTTATTAGTCAGGGCCAACATTAGCTGAGTTTACTTTATAAACCTCAGACCATGTCCTTTCCAGGTTCATTCTTGTCACGACTATAAATTGCCTATGTACTAACTGACACTAATTTGTTCAGAACAAACACGAGGACTTTTAGATTCTGACAGAGTGTGGGTTTGTAAACTTCCTCTTATTAAAATGACTGGAGGAATATTCCAACTCTAGGGGAAATTGTTTCAGCATAAAAAAGCAAAGAAGCATACTATTCACAAACAAACTAGAAACAGATAAGAGGTCATAAATTATTGCCTAATAAGATAATATTCTGGGAGAAGGACCCAGCCACCTACTCCCCAAAATACAATCACCCATTAAAAACCCTAGGAATCGCAGAGAAACACTAACAATAGTGTTTTGCATGTTGTATGTAGGGTCATTATGAGTCGGACACCTACTCGACAGAACCTAACAACAAGATAGCGTTCAAGGTCATTAACTTTTAACACCAATCAGGACAATTTTTTCCTTGATAAATGTTAAAATGCACATGATAGTTTGTTTTATTTTAACTAGGTTCCTTTATTTTTTTTGCTGGTTTCATAATTCTTATCAAAGCTGACCTGGATGAATTCATTTTATATATAATACTGTAGTGCTTGAATGTTGTTTTTGGGGGGTTGGGGAGACTAGGTATTATTTTACAGAGAAAAGGAGACCTGGTAATTATTCAAACTACACTGAACTAAAGATACTGTGTACGTCTTGATTCACTGCAGTTTCCATGACATTCTGAAAAACTATAGTTATGGAACAATGAGTTCTTAATACTATATCTCATAATGCATGTGGAAATCTATTGTACTATTAATAGTAGAATTTCATTGGATCAATAAAATTGATAAGTTAAAAAGAAAAAAGGGTAATGCTGAAAAGGATGTAATAAAAATGTAGACCAAAATACTTAGAAGTGAAAAGAAAATGTGAGATGATTTGAGCATAAAAACAACTAATGGCCAAGCATCATGGTGCATGCCTGTAATCCCAGAACTCAGGAGGCAGAGGCAGGAGGATCATCATAAGTTTGAGTCCTGCTGGGGCTATGTGGTGCATTGTAGACCAGCTGGGGCTTACATAGTGAGACTCTGTTGTCTCAAAAAACAAACAAACAAACAAAAAAACCCACCATTATAATAATGAATTATAATCTATAGAATATGACAGATATCCATGAGTCTCTATTGATATAAATAAACAAAAGAAAATGAAAAACAATTTCATATAGAATAATTCTAACTAATAAACAGAGAAGCAATGACAAAAATAGAAAAATCATCATTTATAAACAATTAAATTTGTTCTGAGCAAGAATTGTAATAGATGCTAAAATTAGTGGGGAAAATTGAGAAGCCAGGAATTTATGAACTTTTTAAATATCACTCTATAAGAAATTTAACAGTGTCAAAAGTAAGAATTAAAACTTTCTCCAAGTGATCAAAGTTAGTCAGTAATGAGACCTGATGACATAAACCTCCCAATAAACTGTGCTGAGAGTGGTGATTATTTTGTGGTATTCCCATCTAAGGATGCACAACCTGAGTTTAATCAGGAGAAAACATCAGACAAACTCAAACTAAGGAACAAACTAGAAAGTAAAGGGCTAATATACTTCAAATGTCTGGGTTTAGAAAAACAAATAAAGATGGATAAGCTGTCGAACTAAATTTGAGCAACATCTGTAGATTACTTGATAGTATTTTACTAACACTGATTTCCTGTTTTTTATAAGGAAGATAAATGAATGGTATGTGGACATGTTTTATATGATAGTTTACTTTTTTGTTAGCTGAAATTACATAAAATAAGAAGCTTAAGTTTTTTAACATAAGGATGTTGTAACAAAACTAGAATCATGTCAACACAGGTTCCTATTTTTGATAAATCCAGCAGATATAAAAATATTCCTTGAGCCTGTTGTTAGGTGCCGTCGAGTTGGTATCCGAAACATAGCGACCCTCATAGGGTTTTCAATGGCTGACTGTTTCAGGATTGCCTTGGGAGTGGATTGCCAGGCCCTTCTCCCATTTTTGCAGTGCTGGGAATTGAACTTGGGATCTCAGAGACTGCAGCGCAGTGCTCTACCAACTGAGCTAAATCCCAGCCCTCCTTGAGCCTGGAGTGTAGAAAATCTGAATAGCATAATTCATGAGGATGCTTTAGCACAGGTGGTGGGCAACACCAAGAAGACCCACTGCCCTCCTTGGATGCACTTGTAGACCAGCTGCCCACAGTAGCTGCCACTGGTCAGTTCCTTTGGAGCTGGCCTTACCTCAGAGCTCTTTGCTCTGGCTGTGACATTCTTGGGAACAGACAAGTTCCAAGGACTTCTGAGGAGAATCAATAAGAAAAAAATATCTTATAGAGAAAAATGACAAAATTATGAAATATAACTGCTAGAATACAAAAATACAGCCAAGAATTGGTATTTTAAACAAAGCATAATATGCACATATATCAGACTGGAAGAAAACATAACAAAACTATTTTGTGCAGTTTTTTCAAAGAATAGAGATTAATGGTAAAGTTAAACGTTGCTTTATTTTCCAATTCTTTTTTAGACTGAGCACAGATGTATTTTATTAATCAGAATAATATCGATCTCTTAAGAAGTTGAACTTGTTGTTAGGTGCCATTTAATCAGGTCTGACTCACAGAGACCCTCATAGCCTTTTTTGTTTTGTTTTGTTTGTTTGTTTTTGCTGTACTGGGGGTTGAACCCAAAGCCTTGTGCTTGCATGCTTTGCAAGTGTTGGACCACTGAGCTGCATGCCAGCCCATTTCTTTGCCCTTGTTTTTTTGAGACAGGGTCTCACTAAATTATGCAGACTACCTCTGGTCTTGAACTTGCGATCCTCCTGCCTCCACCTCCCCAGCAGTGGGGATTACAAGCATGTGCCACTGCACCTGGCCCCTCATAGCATTTTCAATGGCTGGTTGTTTTGGAATTGCTTCTGGAGTGGATTGCTAGGTCCTTCTCCCATTTTTGTGGTACTGGGGATCAAACCCGGGTCCTTACAGAGTGCAGCATGGCACTCTACTGACTGAACTAAACCCCAGCCTCGTGGCTCACATATTCTGAATATTTAAGGAAATCATAGAAATTGATTCTTAAAACGGTTTCTGGATAAGACAGAGTATGCAATCATTAATAACATTCCCTTTAATGTTGTGTTCCATTAGAGTTACAATACACTATAATTCCCAGCACCATGCAGCCCATGCGCTGCTGAGAACCGACCTGAAACATTGGTTCTAGAAGTGAAGACTCAGAGTCAAGTTAAACAGTTTGTCAGTACGTTATGTTTCCATTAATGGTTCCTGGAGGTGTATGTGATGCAGTTTGGATCAATGAAATAGGAGCAGGGATCTTACTAAGAATTCGATGGTGAAAAAATTAAAGTTTTCTTATTGCTTCTGAAAAATAAATGGGTAAAAATGTCTATCTCTGTTCCTGTCTCTGTTTCTCTTCTTCTCTTTCTCTCTCCTTCTTCTCATTCACATATGAACAAGCCTGCTATCACTTGGTGGGTTGGATGTTATCTGCTGTGTTGGAACTGCAGGGAAGAGCCAGAAGCCTAGAAAGAGGGTGAAACTAAAAAATTCTGTGTTCATGATCTCCTTGCGCTTCTGAATCCATACAAATTTTTATTGATTGATTGATTGCAATACTAGGGGGCTGAATCCAGGGCCTCGTGCTTACTCTGCAAGCATTCTGTCACTGAGCTGCATTCCCAGTCCTTTTTTTATTTTTGAAATTGTGACAAGGTCTCACTAAATTATGTAGGTGGCCTCTGGCCTCAAACCTGCAATCCTCCTGGCTCTGTCTCCCAATTCACTGGGATTACAGGTGTTAGCTACCATGCCAAGCTCCATCTGAACCTCCATAAATATCACCATGGATAGGAAATCCCTTTTATTGAAGAAGGTTTGAGCTGGGTTACTTATTATTCATAGTTAAAGCATCTTAATACAGGAATACCAATATCATCATAATAGAATTATATCAAAGTCTTACAATAGCATTAAAAGTAATGTTTTATTCCTCCCTGTCGAATAAAACCAGCAAATTCCAAACTATTATTCTGCCATTTTCTATATTCTTAGACAAGATTTTAAGGACCCTGAGTCTGTCTCACTACCTCAATATGCAATCAACATCAGTTTTTTTCAATTATGTAAAAATAAGTGGCATGAGTACTTTTTATAACAGTCGTCACTCAAATATGGCAATAAGCCCCTCTTTTTTTTCCTCCTGTCATGTCATAAATCCTTGTGATATTTAATTTTAACTATAGCTACTGAGATCTTCTTGAAGGTTAATTATTATTCAGAGAATATACGAACAGGACAGTAGACCAACCATGTGTAACAATTGACCTCTGTCCCACAACCTCTGCAGCAATTTTTCAGAGGATGAGCACTCAGCCAATGACCACCAACTATCTTATTTTTGTCTCCAACTCAGGACCAACTAGAGAAAGCCGATATCACATCTCTGTCTTTATCTTATTTTAAATTATTTTTTGCAATTAAAAATTTGGCTAACAATCATTCAGCATGAAAAAATGCACCAAATTTATAATTGTTCCCATATTAACAAATTTTCATTTTCTCTTTATCTGTGGTTGTTTTCCTCCCCAGTTTCTACAGACAGATTTGCTGTATAAAACTGCACCTCTGAGAAACTCAAGCATGCTGGCATAGTGTTCTGGACTCTTGCTGTGGTATTACTGCCAGCAGTATGTTTCTTTATTAAAAATCATAGAGGCTCACTGCAGCAAGTTTGATAGTAGGATGATAAAATAGCAAGATATTTTTAGATATGATTTTATTAGACATAGAATTAAATTTAGATCATCCAGGAAATCACTGTTATGCTCTGAGTGTGAGGTAGACTATCCTGGTACTAATGTACCACTCTGTTGGCTCAACAATGGGTGCTGCTGAAATAGAGACAGAGGTCTCTAGTGGCACTATGGTGTTTCGCAAGCTGGTAACAATACCCATCATTCCCATAGGAAACCTAATCTAGAAAGATTTGTAGGACTACAGCTGGGCAATTGATGGAAATATATTGTAGAAATAGACTATGAATCTTTGTCCAATTCATGACCTTCTTTCCTCAGCACATATAACAAACAAGACCTTCTTAATAAGACACACTGGGAAAACTAGCTTTGATGTTTTTTGGTAAGGTTAATCTGAATGTAAGATTACTCCTGTGATTCCTTTGAGATTTCAGAAACCTCAGAAAAAGTTCAACACCACTGATTTAGATGAAGCTCATACTATTATAGTAAGAGTCTCAATTCTAAGCTGACAGGTTGACTCTCCTCACCTCATAAATTCCTTGCCATTCTACCTCGCTGGCCTGGTATCCAGTTCATGAAGAATCAAATCTTTGAATTTGATCTTTCTTTTCCTCATTGTCCAAATATACATCTTAAGTACATCTTTCTATCTACTCTCTCCCTTAGCTACCATATTCAAAACACTTGCATACATTGGGAAACAAAATTTTCCAATTGTGACCCAAAGTGCTACAAAGACGCATGATTTCTATTATCAGAAGATCACTACTTATTCAGGAAGGCAGCATCTATGAAGAAGAGGAACTTGGGTCAAGGCATACAAGAAAATACAAGGTATACAAAGTACACAGAGAAGAAAGATGTTTACTGATATTGGTGGGGATAGGTTGTCAGGCATGGTTCCTGGAAGATAGACTCATTGAGAAGAATGTTAACAAATGAGTAAAAGGTAATGCAGGGTATGATTCAAGGCTGTGTGACTTGTGCAGTTGCATGGTCTCCACACTTAGATTCCTCTACTTGGTTGAATGTGTTGAAATTATTATCTAAATTTAATATTAATTTTTGAACAATGGGGGCTATATGTTTATTTTTCATGGAACTCTAAAAATTATATCCATCCTAAGATGGAGAATAAAATATCACATATAGGCATAGAGGCATAAAATGTCATGACAAGTTGAGAGCTGGCAGTGGATTCAATGGCAGTGACTATAGGTGAGTGTAGGACAGATCCTGACTAGAGACAAGGATGGTAAATGAGAAGGGAACCAAATGTAAGAACCGGCTGTGTTCAGAGAGTGCGGTAAGTACTGCCACTAATCTATAAGAAAAATTGGTATTTAAAGAGCTAAAAGAGGAATTGGGGTCTACAATAGAGATGAAAGAAGTAAGGACAGATAAAAGAAACAGGAGACAGAGATAAGAAATAGAAAGTAGATGCGAGGTTTTGAAAATCAGGTAGGGTAATGGTAGAGAAATGCCGAGAAAGTTGTGCTATATGAAGAGTATTGAACAAGACTAGAAATACTTTAATGTAGTTTGTAGGAAAGAAGCCAGATTTCTGTGAGTTGAAAGGAAAGTCAGTATGCAGGCATAGCAATGGGTAGCATAAATTTTCAAGAAGTTGATCCATTAAAGAAAGGAGAGAGGAAGGCATGGTAATAAAGTAGAGTGTTTTATTTCTTTGTTGTAAAATGATGGTAAGACATTTAATCATGTCCATATGCTGATAAAAATAAGCACCTAGTGAGAGTGATGATAAAGTTGTAGAAGAGAAAGGGAGGTTATTGATTTATGGGGCAGATTTCCAATGGGACTACAGGGGAATCTCTCCTTGTTTCCATGGATATCAGCTGCTTTTTGGTCATCATCTTGTACCCAAAGTTGTCCAGTGGCCTCTTCTGAACATCAGTCCAATCTCCATAGCCCTAACAGAGTAAGCTCATTGCAAGCCACATTCAACAATTAATTTCAGTAGTCTTGTAGAATTAGTCTATACTGGCTTCCTCAGGCTCTTTACATAATCCAATTTCCTAAATATCTACTTCCTTCATTTCAACATAAGAATTTTTCCATACTTTAAGACTGACTGCTCCATATATTCCTTCTCTGAAATTTATTTTTCTCACAGCTTTTATTATAATTCTCACTCCTACTTCATAATCAATGGTATTGAGTTGCCCCTAAATGTTTGTGTTTTTGTCATGCCCATGAATCCATGCTAAGGAAAAAACTACTGTGTTCCTTTGCTCATATCTGAGTTATTGTGCTTAATATTGTGCATCCTGCCATCTTCATCATAAGATGGCTTGAAAACTGTGTTGATGTGCCCCTGGAGACAATAGGCAATTTGTAGGGCACAACAAGATATTTTAAACTCCTGAGGAAAAACACAGAGGCCCTTGACATCTGCTTAGCACAGCTGAAACACTAGCTTGAAATAAAGAATGGACTCAACATTAGATCACATTATATTCCTCTCAGAAATATTGCATTTTTGCAAAGCAGATTTGGTTTAGTTGTTATGCTAAAACTGTGTTCTGTGACAATCAATGTGAATCAAGAAATGGTGATTAAGAAATTGTGAAGTGCCCAATGGAGCACATCTCCCATTCATTACTAAATAATTATAGTTACTTAGCTATAAAATACATACAGTAAAATAATAAAATAAAATAATATTTTTCTTTCAGTCTGTGTATATTATCTTTCTTAAGTGGTCATTAAGTGGTTAGGACATAAGAACTGACTAGGATTTTTGGACACAACTACTTAATAAATGCAAACTTTTAGTATTTATTTTGGACCACTGTGAAAATATTGCTGTAATAGTAAACACTGTTTGAACTGAATAAGCTTGAGAATCTCTCCTTATTAGAGGAGAGATATGGGCTGAAGCCAATGGTGACTCTGTGGACAGCAGTCTATATTGTGATATGAGATCACAGGCCAGTGGGCAGCAGGCTCATCAGACCACTTCTCTGTTGCTGATGTTAGATGTCATCGAGTCAGGTCTGATTCATAGAAACTCTCATAGGGCTTTCAATGGCTAATTGTTTGGGGATTGTTTTTGGAGTCAACTGCTATAGCTTTCTCCCATTTTTGCAGTGCTAGGGATTGAACCCAGGGCTTCAGAGAGAAGAGAGCAACAGTCTACCAACTGTGCTAAACCCTAGCCCTTCCTATTCTACTTACAGAAGAGTTATTGTGAAAGGCACAGAAGATGACCCCTTAGTGGGTTGGTCCTAGAATGTAAAGGAGTCAGAACTTGTAACTCATATACCTTCAAGATTCAGTGCCACAAAAGAGGAGGCTGGTCACCCCATAGTGGGACTACCAGTTACAATAGGGATAGAGACTAAAAGTTACTGAATCCCAGGAAGAGCTTTCATATGATGCTTCATTAGAATGGTCCTTTTGTTCTGAGTCTAAATATAACTCTGATTTAAGCTTGCACTTTGATTTCAAAACACTAATATCCCATAATCTCATAAGGTAATGATACTTACTGAGTTATGGCTGGCTATTTGAAACTTGACTTCCATCACTGCCGGTAACTAACATTTCAAGAAAGAATGCAACCTATTACGTTGTATTTGCTCAGTGTGTCTTAGCTCAATAAGACTCCATGCTGTAAAATTAATGTTCTCATTACAATACACATTTCCCAATGGATTAGTTGCTAAAATAAGATCTAAGACCTAAGGACACATACCAAGGAAAATTTCCACATAGGTACCCTCTCTTCCATGAATTTATCACATTTTTTATGATCCTATGTCACTATATAATATATAAATATGGATATATCCATTTGTTTTTATCTTGTGCAATGGAAACTGCTCCTATCATCTAGTTCTTTTTACTAACTTACTAATCATCAGATCCTTTCTGTATTCTTGTAGACTCTATTCTTCAAGGGAGTTACTTTTCTTTAGAAAAATAATTGTCTCTTGGTGAAATCTATTAGCTTTTGTATCATTGAAACCAGATACTCATTGACCCAAGATCACTAAAGATTAATGGCTATCTGATCTGAAGAATATTGGATTTGCTAATTTAAATCTAATGCTGTTTTTGTAATTCAGACTGTGTGTCCTGGGGGAGGAGAAGGAAAAGTATACTTTACCATTTATGAAGACATAAATAAATGTTTATGTTCCTGCAAAACAGTTTCCATTTTTGTAGACTGTTATTGATATATTTGAGATCCATCTACCATCTCATCTAATCATGGTAATATTCTGTGGTATCTTTCTTACATAGGAAGCTACCTATATTTGTTTTGATACTGTGAGTATATTGCTTAATTTTTAAACATGTCTCAGGGTTGCCTTGCCAGAATACTATAAGACTCATGTAATTTAAGTCACATATAAGGAGTACATTTTCTAAAATACACTAAAGTGAATTTGTAATCTATCATGTGACAGTATAGAAATTTGTCATTTTTCTTCCTCCTCCCACTCTGGATGAGAATTATACCTCAGGATTTTTAATAAAAAATTCTCTCAGCTCTGTTTAAAAGTGTCAGATGGGTCTTGCCTGGAGTACAGTCACTATTTATATTATGCTAACATGAATTGATCATATTTTATATTGTATTGATCAATCAATTTAATTTTTTTCATTTCTAAACAACTGCTCTGAAATTGAATATTGGTGATAATTTAAATGTAATGCATGTTGTGTGATCAATTAAAAAATAGTATCTTTGCAGTCAAAACATTAATTAATAATTGCAATAACAAACACGTGTTAAACAAATTGTGTGTTAAGTATCTGTTTTCTGGAAAGCATCGTAAAATTATGAAACAAACCTAAATCTTGTTTTGAAGATTTAAAATTTTTAAATTTCATTGGGAAAACTGATGTTGTTGTTGTTGTTGTTAGGTGCCATCGAGTCGGTATCTGACTCATAGCCACCCTCTGTACAACAGGGGAAACACTTGTCAGTACTTCTCTGCTGTTCATAGGGTTTTCAATGGCAGATTGCTTTTGGGGAGGGGGTTGCCAGGTCCTTCTCCCAAGCCTACAGCTTCTGGTGTTCCCAGGTGGTCTCCCATCTAGGTACTAACCAGGTCCGACCCTGCTTAGCTTCCAAGATCTGACAGGATCGGATGCCACAGGGCTACAGCTGCAGACGGGAAAACTGATAGATATATTAAAAATATGCACAAGATTGAACAATGGAATGGAGATTGGGGCACAGAAAGGAAATCTGAGCAAGTGAAAGAGTGATTCCATTTCTGAAGTTTCTGATTTTAATATAATTTTAGAAGTGGCACAAATTTTTGCTTATGAGTGTTTTGAGTGTTTGCTTATGAGAGTTTTTTACATATTCCAGTTAAAGTAAAACTTGAAAATCACCACAATTCTAGCTTCCAATAAATCATGGGTTGATGATTTTTATATTTTTTCCATTCTTTCTTATGAATTTAAGTTGTACATATTGTAATTAAAGTACATTGTTATTGTTAGGTGCATCAATCAGGTCCGATACATAACAACCCTATGTACAATAGGATGAAATATTCCCAGACACTGTGCCATGCCCAGGACTATGCAAGTGCTTCTCTGCTATGCACATGGTTTTCAATGGCTAACTGTTTCAGAATGGCTTAGGAGTGGATTACCACAGCCTTGTCCCATTTTTGTGGTGCTGAGGATCAAACCCATAGCCTCAGAGAGCACAGAGCAGCACTCTACCAACTGAGCTAAACTTCAACCCACAAGGTAAAGCGAAACTTCATGTAAAACTACTATTAGTGACTCAAAATAAGGAGGGATAACTGTAGACATCCATGAATAATTGGAATGTGGAATGTACGTAATATGAATCTACAAAAGTTAGAAAATGATAAAAGGGAAATACAGTGCATCAACATCCACATTCTAGGCATCCATGAGTTAAAATGAACTGGCATAGGCATAGGCCATTTTGAATCAGATAACCATATTGTTTACTATGCCAGAAATGACAACATAAAGAGAAATGGGGTAGCATTCACCATTAACAAAGGTATCTCAAGATCTGTCCTGAAGTACAATGTTATCAGTGATAGAATAATCTCTATATGTCTACAAGGAAGGCCAGTTAATATGACTATTATTCAACTTTGTTCACCCAACAGTAAGGCTTCAAATGAAGATAGAGAAAATTTTTACTAGTTCCTACAATCTGAAATAGATCAAACATGCAATCAGGGTGTACTGATAATTACTAGTGACTTGAATGCAAAAGTTGGAAACAAAGAAGATGGTTCAGCAATTGGAAAATATGGCCTTTGTGACAGAAATGATACTGGAGATCGCAGGATAAAATTTTGTCAGACCAATGACTTTTTCATTGCAAATACATTTTTTACCAACATAAATGAAAACTACAAACATAGAATTCGTCAGACAGAACATACAGGAACCAAATTGACTACATTTGTGGAATGAAAAATGGAAAAGCTCACTATCAAATGTCAGAACAGGCCCACATGCTGATTGTGGATCAAACCATCAACTGCTCATTTTCAGGTTCAAACTGACACAGAAGAAAATTAGAACAAGCTTAATAGTCAACATATGACCTTGAGAATATCCCTCCTGTATTCCAAGATCACCTCAAGAACAGGTTTGATGTATTAGACATGTGGCATGACAAAGACATCATTCATGAGGAAAGCAAAAACATTATTTAAAAAAAAAAACATTTACAAAGACCAAATTACACATCAAAACAGACTCTGAAACTTGCCCTTGAATGTGGAGGAACTAAAAAGGAAAACATCATGAAGTTAAGGAACTAAACAGGAGATTTCAAAGGGCAGCTCAAGAAGACAAAATTAAGTATTATAATGACACATGCCAAGAGCTAGAGATAAAAATCCAAAAGTGAAGATCATGCTCTGTATTTTTTAAGCTTAACGAATTAAAGAAAAAATTCAAGCCTCAGGTGGTACTAGTAAAGGATTCTACAGGGAAAATAATAAATGATTCAGGAAACATAAGAACATGGAAGGAATACATAGTCATTATGCTAAAAGGAATTGATGGATGGCCAACTATTTCAAAAGGCTGCATATGATCAAGAACTGATGGTGCTGAAGGAAGAAGTAGAAGCTGCTTTGAAGGAATCAGCAAAACACAAGCCTCCAGGAATTGATGAAACACCAAAAGAGATGTTTCAACACACAGATGCAACACTAGAGGTACTCACTCATTTATGCCAAAAGGTTTGGAAAACAGCTACTTGGTCAACTGAATGGAAGAGGTCCATGTTTTTGCCTGTTACCAAGAAAGGGAATCCAAATGAATGTGGAAACTACTGAAAGATATTAATATCATATGCAAGCAAAATTTTACCAGGGATCATTCAAAAGTGACTGCAGTAGTATATATACTGACAGAGAAATGTCAGATAATCAAATCAGATTCAGAGAAGGGTGTGGACCCAGGAATTGCTGATGTCATATGGATGTTAGCTGAAAGCAAAGAGCACCAGAAAGAAGTCTATCTGTATTTTACTGACTATACAAGGCATTTGAGTTTGGGGATCATAACAAATTACGGACAACATCACAAATAGGAATACCAGAGCACTTAATTGTACTTATGAGGAATCTGTACATGGACTGGGAGGCAGTCATTGGAACAGAACAAGGAAACACTGCCTGGTTTAAAGTCAACAAAGGTGTGCATCAGGAATGTATCCTTTCACAGTACTACTTCAAACTTTATGCTGGCAGATAATCTGACAACCTGGGGTTTATGAAGAAGCACATAGCATCATGATTGGAGAAAGATTCATTAACAACCTGTATTACATAAATAACAACTCTGCTTGCTATAAGTAAAGAGGATTTGAAATTTTTACTGATGAAGATCAAAGAACACAGCCTTCAGTATGGATTACACATCAACATCAGCACAACAAAATTCCTTACACCTGAGTCAGTAAGCAACTTCATGATACAGGGAGAAAATATTGAGGTTGCCTAAGATTTTGCTCTCCTTGGTTCTACAATCAACACCCATGGAAGCAGCAGACAACAAATCAAAAGATGCATTGCATAGGGAAAAGCTGTTGTAGAAGACCTCTGTAAATTGTTGAAAAGTAGAAATGTCACACTGAGTACAAAGTTGCACCTGACTCATGCCATGGTATTTTCTCTTGTATCATATGGTTGTGAAAGCTGGACATTGAATAAGGGTGACAGGCGAAGAATCCATGCTTTTGAAGTATGGTGGTGGGTGATGAATATTGGATACATCATGGATTTCCAAAAGAACCAACAGATCTATCCTGGAAGAAGTGCAACCAGAGTGCTCCTTGGAAGGAAGGATGGCTAGACAGTGTTTTATGTATTTTGGACCTGTAGTCAGGAAGGACCAATCCCTGGAGAAGGACATCATCTTTGGGAGAGTAGCAGGTCAACAAAAAAAGGAAGACCCTCAACTAGAAGGATTGGCACTGTCTCCAACAATGGGCTTAAACATAAATAAGATTGTGTCCCTGGAGAGGATCAGGGAATGTTTTGTTTTGTTGTACATAGGGTTGCTAGGAGTTGGACCTGATTCAACCACACCTAACAGGAAATTATTATAGCTCAAATATTTGTACAATGCTACATTTCTTCAACCAGTACATGTCTATTAGCTTTTTGTGCTGCGTAGCTTGCGTGTTACTCTGATGCTGAAAGCTATACCACTGGTATTTCAGATACCAGCAGGGCCTTCCACAGCAGACAGGTTTCAGCTGTGTGTCCAGACTAAAACTAGGGAAAAGGACCCGGTAGCTACTAGCAAAATAATTAGCCATCGAAAACCTTATGAATAGCAGAAAAGCACTGTCAAATATAATGCAGAAAAATGACTGGAAGGCATTCAAATGATGATGAGGGAAGAGTTGTGTGTTCAAAGTAGATTTAACTTTGATGATGAGAATGGAGTTAAGCCCTTGGGACTTCTAGTTGTTGGTGTAGCACAATTCAAAATGAGAAGAAACACAGTGGCTACAAGGATGGGCTCAAACATAAAATGATTCCAAGCATGGCACAGTTTGGTGTAATGTTTGGTTATACATAAGGTCACTATGAGTCAGACTGGACTCAACAGTACCTAACAATGACAACAACATTTCTTCAGAATCATTGTTTTGAAAAATGAATATCTCTTACAGAGGTCTACTGAATTTTTCTAACTCTCATTTTTATCCATTTTATTGTATTATTTCATTTTTATATAGCTTGTTTTGAAAAGTGTAGTCATGCATCTGGTTTTCCTACACCACATTTTAAAATCCTCTTTAGAAAAGGTTTCTAAAAGCAAGACAAATGTTATACATACTAAAGAAGGGATTTGACTTTTAAGGTCCATTTCCGTGTTGAGACCTATGCTACAACATACTCTTGTTTATGGAAATGAAGATGGATATTTGACAGAGTTTTTTTATATTATGTGCCAGTTCTTTGAGAGACTAAATTTTGAGATAAGGAAGCTGCCAGTCAGTGACTAATGCTCTTAAAGACCATTGAGAAGAGTGAGCATTTACTGGAATTCAAATAATAATTGAAAATAAATTGCAACAAAATAAACTCACAATAAACTTCTTAGGGGAGAAATACATGTTTGAGAGGAAAATCATATTCTAATACTTATTTTATTTCATTGGTTTCTGCCCAATATTTACATTTAACATCTTTTAAGTTCCAAATTCATACATTGTCATATTGATATATAAACATTCTGTGCAGCACTACTTTATTCACAGATTTTATAGATCTACCATCTAAGTCTGTTTTCATGCTTTTCAAAACTGGATAACTCCAAGTATAAAGATATGTATCATAGCAAAAGTTGAACATTCAGATGAATATCTATTCATCTGAAATACCAGCATTTTCACTCAATCCAAACTTTTCCCATCTTATCCACAGATTATGATGAGGGACTCCATTAAATTCTTCACTGATATCTAAATAAACTGTGAGTAATTAATTTCCTTTCCCTAAATCTTTCATCTCTTCCTTTCAGTAGGGCATTCTTATTAGATCTTGGTACTTACTCAACTCAAAAAGCAAACCAAACAAATCCGGAAAGGCAGAAATGACAAATCCGGAAAGGCAGAAATGACAGAGGAGTGCTGCTAATGCTCCCAGCTGTCTTATCCCAGAGTATGTTATTCTCAGTATCACACTTGTAATCCTCTGGCCAAATATCACATCAGTATCTGAAAATGCCCAGGACCATGCCTACAACAAGATGGCTTCCCCATATTATTTTTGGCTAAAATTGTTTATCTGCCAGATCATTCCAGAGCCTAAATGTATACACTACATTGGCAAACCATGTATTTGATGCTCAAATAACTTTTTAATATATAAAAGAGACTTACAGAAAATAGTTCAGAAGCCCTAAGTCAATGGATGTGTGAGAGTCAGGTTTGAATTTAGTTTATTATTTGTTGACATCACCTGCATTAGCAAATCAAGAGAGAAATCATTTATCAAAATCTGACAGTCGATGGTAAGAGGAAGGGTCCAATCATTCATCTTTGAGACTGTCAAATGGATGAACAAAAGCTTAACTAGGCTGGGAAGACATGGATATGAGTTTTGAATCATATTTGTACTGTATCCTGTTGCAAGCCTGTTTCAAATGAGTCAAAGTCAGGACATTAAAAAAAGACTTGAATGGGGGCCTATCTCCACTCTTATTCCACTATCAGATCTCCAGAACTATTGGTTGGAATGCAATCTTTATATGCCCTTAATTTGTGTAATAATATTAATTGACTAATATTATTCATCTGTTTAAATTCTAACTTCATTCGGTAATTCATAAAGACTAGGAATCCTAAAGGAAGAAATTATTTGTATCCTTAAGAATTTCAGGAAGCTATAATATGGTAACCAGAGTTTGTATGAATAGACTGAGAGTATTGGTAGTTATTGAAGCTAAGTATTCAATCTCATTACATCAGTCTTTATAGTTTGGTATATTTTTGGAACATGTTCATAGTAGAAGAATTTTTACCAAATTCTTACCAAAGTTAAATACAGTATGTGCATTTTTACTGGTGGAATAGCCAAGGAATAGTACAAGGTAAATGAACTTTTACAATGAAATTAATTTGCTTCCAAAAGGGGCCATTGTAAATGAGTGCTACAACTTTATGAATAGATTCATCTCATCATGGAATTTTTATTATAATTTTAATATGTACAAAGTTATTTTTTCTTTTCATGTCAGTATTACATGAATTTAAGAGTTTGTGCTTTGAATTTTTAGTATGAGCATTTTAGTTCATGCATTAATCTATTTTAATAAAGAGCTTCTTCCAAGTTTTACAGCTGAAAATAATTAAATCTTTTTGTAAAAATGAAATGTACATACTCTTTGGTAATACAAATAATGGTTCTACAGATGACAATGTATTGAATCTTTTCTTATTAAATTCCAGGTGAGTCTGGGGTGAAACTTACTTTAATCATGGTATATCCTTCCTACTTAAAGTCAAGTTTCCTTAGGTAACATGATAGTCTCTGCTTAACATAAGCTTATAACGAACTCCTATTTCAAGTTTGTTTGAAGTGTATGGTTACTAAATAAGCTTTGGAGGCACTTCACAGTAGTAAGTTATTTATTTTTTAATTTTATTTTTCGTATAAAATTAAGGTGTTCAACATGGTGTTTTTACATGTCTACACATTGTAAAATGATTACTTCAGCTAAGTAATTTAACTTATCTGTCACCTTCAATGGTGACCTTTTAAAAATATTTTACCTTTAATTGACACATAATACTTCTAGTTGTTTATGGACTACAGTGTGATGTTTCATCGCATGTACATAGTTGAGTGAAATACTGTCATTTCCATCAACATGTATGAACGTGAAGGACATTATGTTAAGTAAAATAAGCCAGACAAATAATGATATAACATGTGATGTGTCACATGGTGTAACTCATATGAAATTTAAAGACTGTTTATTTCATTGAGGTAGAGCAGAAAAGTTAAAAGTGATTAAGGAGACTTGCTGGGGGAGAGTGAATGGGAAGACATTTATCAAGGAGTATGAAGTTAGTTACATTGGAGGAATAAATTCTAGTATTCTATTGGCCATTTCTGTTGGCCATGGTAACTATTGTTGTTGCTGTTGTTCTTGTTATGTGCTACAAAGACGGATCCAACTCATAGTGACCTTATGCACAACAGAACAAAACACTACATAATACTGTCCCATGCACACATCATTTTATGTTTGAATGCATTGTTGCAGACACTGTTTCTCATTTTGAGTTGAGCCACATCAGCAAAAGGAAGTCTCAGGGGCTTTACTCCATTCTCATCATTAAGTTAGAATCTACTTTGAGGAGGCAACTCCAGTCATTTCTTGAATGTCTTCCAGCATGAAGGGCTCATTTTCTGGCACTATATTTGACAGTGCTTCTCTGCTACTCACAGGGTTTTCAATAGCTAATTGTTTTGAGGGTGGGATGCCAGTTCTTTTTCCCTAATCCATCTTAGTCTGCAAGTTTCCCTGAAACCTGTCCACCATGGCTGACCCTGCTGCTATCTGAAATACGCTTTCAGAATCATAGCAACACACAAGCCCCCACAGTCCTACAAGCTGACAGACACATAAGAGATGGTGACTATAGTTAACAATAATATATGCTTTGAACTAGCTGGAAGAGATGATTTTGAATGCTTTCACCACAAAGAAATGTTAAATGTTGAAAGTGATGGATATGCTATTCATCCTGATTTGATCATGCTGTCTGCTTCTGTACTTAACACTATTGCACAAGAAGGCTTCCTTATCAGGATGCTCCTGATAGATAGAGCAAGATATGTTCATAGTTTCAAGTAATGAGTCTAAGTATCTTAGAGAAAAATATCTTCATAGTATCAGTATGATGGAAGAATATAATTTATTTCTCTCAGAAAATATATTACTTCATGAGCACTTCAATTAAGTTTCCAATAGCTGAGTTTATTTTAATCATCAAGTATAAACAATAAGTAAAATTTTTCTTAAAGATGATGTATTTTAATTTCCAGTAATCTGTCTATGCTTCCCTTCTATTTCAAATATTAACCCCTAGCATTAATAACTGAAGATACTAGCATTTCTTTTAGAAAAGAATTGTCCCACTACCAAGGCAGATTAATTTCATTTACAAAAACTGTATTTTGCCAAAATAATTACTTGCTTATTAGTAATTATTCACATGCTTCCCATATTTATAAATAATATATCATGGCAAGGTAGTTATTTCCATTGGAAAAATAAAACCATTTCTGATATTGGTTCTTGCCACAGACCAGCTGCAGCCTAAAATCCAGGGTTTGTCGAAGACAGATGAGGAGTTGGGGATGGGTAATAGACACAGCAGCTCAGAGGCAGTGTGACCTTATTCCATTTATTTCCAGATAACCCAGCCTTTTTATACAGAATAAAAATTCATTACATCTTATGAAAGTTCAGAGAAAGGACAAGGAAGTTGGTTGCATTGATGGAATCACCTGATCAGTTGTCACATGAGTGTCAAGTGGTAACCAAAGTGGAAGAGGAACTCAGAGACAAATTGTGATTATTTCAAGGAAATAAACCAAGATCACCTGAGCATCTACATTCCCTGTAACAATTGACTATTCTTAACTTTATGCAGAAATTTAGCGTGGTTAACTGTCACCTGGGTGTCACCTCATTGAGTCTATTGTTATGAGGAAGGGGTGCTTTTGCTTACTATAGAGCTGTTGGTACAAAGGCTTTTGTTTAAAGAATTTACGCTGTTGGAAGTCATTCAGGGATTTCCCATTCAAGAAAGCCTGAGGCTTGTCAACTCCCAATCTGAATTAGCATTGCCCACAGAGCCAGAAGATTATATATTTCTCATTAATATTTCCCAGAAATCTACAATAGTGACCAATTAAAATTTAAGAAAAAGAAAAGATAAGGTTCAAAGTCCCTCTCCATGAAGAGACGTTTTGCAGGTACTATTCCCTTTTCAGAAGATTTCCCTCCAAGGCAGAAGGTACTTTTTCCCTTTTCAGTAGATTTTCCCTTCGATGCCTTTATTAAAGATACTGTTCCTCACGTGGGGACTCTGTCTACCCATCATGAGTGGATCCAGACCTGGCATGTTCTCTGGTCATTGTTTTGATACTAAAGTGACTCCCAGATTCTTTTTAAACTTTTTTTCACTTTTAATATATTCTTACTATCAATGTCTTAAGCAACTTGAATACTATTTTCACTTTTTAAACTTTTATATGATAATGTAATTTAGTACTTTTTCTAGCATGTCCATATTTCAGAAATGGGTCTGCACCTCTTAAGGCCTGGGGGCAAGGATGGCACTTGAGTGTCTACATGGTCATCATAAAAAGATCAAAGATGTGATCATAATTTCTGTCTTTGCCAAACTAATCTATATGATACTTCTTGTTGTTGTTGTTGTTGTTGTTAGGTGCTGTGGGGTTGGTGTCCAACTCATAGCTGCCCTACATACCACAGATGAAACACTATTGTCAGTGATTCTCTGCCACTCATGGGGTTTTCAACCGCCGGTTGTTTTTTGGGGGTGGGTTGCCAGGTCCTTCTCTCAAGCCGACAGTACCTGGAATTCCCAGGTGGTCTCCCATCCAAATACTAACCAGACCCAACCCTGCTTAGCTTCTGAGATCTGACGGGACAGGATGCCACAGTGGTATGGCTGTAGGCCGTTTATTTATGTTTTGGTCTCTGCTGTACAACCTGGCAGAATCAGTTGTCCAGTGCATGAGACCATGGGCTCTGTGTCCAGGATAGAACTATTTCCATAAATATATCAATTAATAAATGAAAAAAATCAATTTTCAGACAAAGAAAAACAAGAAAAATTATCAGAGATAGAGGGGTATTGCCTAGCAATAAAGGGGTCAATTCTTCAAGAAGACAACAGCAATCTTTAATGTGTATGTATGTAATAGCAGAGTGTCAAAATATGTGAGGCAAAAAGTGGTAGAATTGCAAGAATAAATAGATGAATCTACTATTATAGTTGGAGATTTTGAAACCCATTGTTGGACATAGGGAGATTAAGCCAGTGGAAAAATCAGCAAAGACCTAGTTGAACTCAACACCATGAATCAAGTGGATGTAATGTTCATCTAACTGTTCATCCAACAAGAGTAAATTACACAATATTCTCTAGTTAACATGGAACATTTACCAAGTAAGAGCAGATTCTGTGCCATAAGACAGTACTTACAATATTAAAAGAACAGAAGCCACTCAGAGTATGTTCTCAGAACACAATGGAATTAAATTAGAGATCAATAACAAAATGATAGCTAGAAAATCTCAAAACATTTAGAGATTGAAAGCACATTTATAAATAACACATGGACCAAAGAATTCTCAAGAGAAACTAAAAACATTATGAACATAATGAAAGTACAGGTTATGAAAATTCATGTGACACAGCAGTGCTTAGAAGGAAATTTATAATATTGAAGGAATATGTCAGAAAAAAGGAAGATCTAAAAATCAATAATCCTAGCTTTTGACTTCTCGAAAACTAGAAATAGAAGAGTAAATTAAATCCAAAATAAACAGAAGAAAAGGAGCTATAAAACATTAGAGCAGAAATCAATGAAATGAAAAATAGAAAATTAATAGAGATAATCAATGAAGCCAAAAGTTGGTTCATTGAAAAGATCAATAGAATTGGCTCGTAGTAGCTTCTTACCTATTGTGAGGCTAAGAAAGAAAAGAACACAAAATTTATTTGTAGCTGAAATGAAAAAGGGCACAGCACTTCTAGTCTGAAAGATATTAAAAGGATAATAAGGGCAGATTAAAAAGACTCTATGCCTATGATTTTGATAATTTAGATAAAATAGACCAGTTGCTGGAAACATAATCTTCCATAATTCATATGAACATATATAGACAATCTGAATAAAGAAGTATTGAATGATGAAAATACATCAGTCATTAATAACTTCGAAACAAGAAGGCAGCTACCATATGGTTGCTCTGCTTTCTGGTTTTTCTACTAAACTTCTTTAACAGAAAGATTTTTTTTTTTTTTTTGCATTGCTAAGGATTGGACCCAGGGCTTTGTACATCTTAGGCAAATGTTCTAACAGTGAGCTATATCCTTAGCCCAATAAATTATGTTACTCATTTAAAATCTTTTCCAGAAAATAGATACAGAGAGAAAAATTCTCAATATATTCTATGAGGTTCAGCATTGCCATAACAGCAAAACAAGACAAAGATATTGCAAGAAAAGAAGACTATAGACCAATATTTCTCATAAATATGCATCTAAAATCATGAAGAATGTGGAAATTTAAATAAGTAATAATTTAAGACACAGATATATCAATTGCACAGTTGAATATTTGAAAAGTAGAAGTATATCCAAAGTGATCAAGATGGATTTATCTCACTGAAAGTATTTATAGCAATAAGCGTAGATTTTGAAGTGGACATACCTACACTCTATTTCCATATTGCCTGACTCTGAAGTTTATTCAGTATCTCTAAAGATTCATCATCTCCTCCATAAAATGAGGTTAGTAGTAGTTTGTATCTCTTAGGGACATTTAAATATTGAAATAATATATGTGAAACATTAACACATTTATTGATTTTTAAAATTAAAAATCAATAAAATTCATTACTAGCAATAATATCTTGAGTATTTCTTTTGATGTTCCCTAAAAATAATTCAGAGGAAGAAAGAAATAATATGCAGAAGAAATAATTAGTAAGGTTTTAGAAAAGGATAGTGATTGCAATGAAACATATATTTGGTTTGTTAAGGAAGAGGCCACAGAATGGGAGAACATCTTTGCATCCTATACACTGGACAGAGGACTAATTTCTAGAATATACAAAGAACTTAAGAAATCAAACACCAAGACAACAAATAACCCAATTAATAAATGAACAATGGAGCTGAACAGATAGTTCTCAAATGAAGAAGTACGAATGGCCAATAAACACATGAAAAAATGCTCAATATCCCTAGTCATTAGAGAAAGGCAAATCAAAACAACAAAATCACTCTAGTAATAAAGGGTAGGGCTAACAAAACTAATAACAACAAATGCTGGTGATGACGTGAAGAAAGAGGAATATTTTTACACTGATGATTTGGAAATCAATATGGAGGTAGCTTGAAAAACTGAGAATGGAACTACCATGTGACCCAGCTATACTACTCCTAGAAATATACCCAAAGGAAGATAAGTTATCATAACACAGGGACATCTGCACTTCCATGTTTATTGCAGCACTCTTCACAGTTGCAAGGGTATGGAATAAACCAAGATGTCCATCAACAGAGGATTGTATTGAAAAATTGTTCAGCTATAAAAAAGAATGAAATTATGTCATTTGCAGCACAATAGATGAAACTGGAGAATACTATCTTAAGCAAACAAACCCAGTCCCAAAAAGAGAAATACCATATGTTCTTACTTATATGTGGGAGCTAAATCTAAAGGAAGAAACATCTATACATATGTAGGTATGTAAATAAGAACAATCATATTTATCTAAGAAGGGAAAATATAAGCAGAGTAGCAAGAAGGGGAGAGGGGATCAGTGGGTGGGAATGAGAAGAGGGAAGGGGAGGGAAAATAAACTAAAGGGGGATAAGAGAAAAGGGAGAGAGGAAAATCTGAAAATATATGATGTAAGTATATAAACTCTGATGTTTTCTTATGATTGGACTTGGGTTTCATACTATCCCTAGGAATAACACAAAAAAGCTAGAGTTTCTCTCCATCATGTTAAAAGTCATTGGCTGTCAATTGATCACATTAGTGCAGTGTTAGTATCAAGCATATGGTTAAATGATATGCACTATTTCTATGCTGAAAAGTCACTATTTTACTCTGCCTTTTAGAATTATGTTCTGTTGCATTTTGTGGCTTTAAAAAAAGTCTTGTTGTTCCTTCAATTTTCACCCTGTCATTTTGGCATTCAATCATGATTCTTGCCTAAATCAGTTATTGTTACATTATAATTTTGTATTATATTATTTTAGTAAATATTATCAGTCATTAAATGGCACTACTCTTTCATCCACTGGGCTGGGGTTTAGATCAATTGGTAGAGTGCTTCTCCACACTCTCGAAGACCAAGGTTTGATCCCCAACACAACAATGGGAGAAGGATGAGGCAGTCCACTCCTAAAACAATCTCTAAATAATCAGCCATCAAACAGCCTGTGAGGGTCCCTATGAGTTGGACTGGACTCGAAGACACTTAACAGCAACAACTTTCATCCAGTGGCATAGCCTAAAAAGGTCATTTTACAATAAAACAAAAGTGAATAGGAAAATATTTTCACTCTAGTCAAAGCCAGATGCTGTTTTCATTGATAGGACAGCTCATGACATGAGCTTAAGAGTCAAAATCTCACCTGGATTTAAATTGTGACATTCTCACCAGCCATTTGGTCTTATGCACAATATTTAACTGATTCATTGGGGATTTTTGTTTACTACTACTACTACTACTACTATTATTATTATTATTATTATTATATTATTATTATTATTATTATTATTTGTATTTGTATTTGTATTTGTATTTAAGAGGACTAAATGTGCACCATACTTTTATTTATTTATTTATTTTCGGTGCTGGGAGTTGAACCCAGGGCTGCACCCTCAGCCCAATTATTATTTATTTATTTATTTATATTTTTCACTTTTTGAGACAGGGTCTCACTAAGTTATGCAGACTGCTTTTGGTCTAGAACTTGCGATCCTCCTCCTCCTCCACCTCCCAAGCCTCTGGGATTACAGGTGTGTGCCACTGCGCCCAGCACCATACAGGTTTTCCTTAATGTTTGTGTGTGATTCCTTATGCAAAACACTTCTAAGGCATTATTTATATGTAAAGATGATGGCTACTACTCTATTTTCCTAGTTTTTATTTCACACTAATTTCAGTCTTTCATGTATCAGTCACACACACATACTTGTCTATTACATATTCCATGACAAATTTTTAATTTTTTAATTTTATTTCAGTTGTAGTAGAAAGATGTGATTACACGAAAAGAAAAAATGTTTTTCAATCCAGTCTATTCAATTCCCTGGTCCTCAGTGCAAACTTTTCTTCTTAATTGAAGTCATGGCTTTTGAATGGGATCCAAAAACGTTACCACTGAATTAGACATATTAGTGTTTAGAAATCTTGCTGTTCTTGCCTTTTTTCTGGTTGGTCAAGATGTTTCAATGACGTATTTTCAAAATGAAATATAACTAGAAAGCATTTAGCCTTTGGGCTTTATGTTAATTTTTCAGTCAGAAAGATAAATGAGTACTTATTAAATAAGAAATGTATACATAACACTGTTTTGGGAATTGCAATTTTACTTAAATATTGCTACTAAAATAGCTTGAGTTTTTTCATAATATGGATAGATATATGAGAGACTTAAATACCTATTACAACAAAATTTATATAGTAATTAAGTTTGTAAAATTTTATGTTCAGGATTCAACAATTAAATTTTATTGTTTTTTACAGTAGCACCTGATTAAAACATTTGAGGTCAATAAGGAAATCTAGACATTATAATGCATATTTTCAGTGCTCAGTATCTATTTCTAAAGTTAATAAATGGAACAAACAAATGGATTTCATACTTAGCTGTAATTAAACAATAACCTTTCATGAACTGAAGCCAGGAAGATAGACCATGGGAAGAAATTTTTGCAAAATGAACACACTGTGCTGATTTTAGATAATTCAGTAGATATAAATAGTTTAATTTTTTTAAACTTTCAATCTTGGTATTTTTCAGTCAGTCTACATATTCCTTCAAGATATGGAAGCTTTTTTATTCTATATTTACACAACAAGTGTAGAAAGTATGAACTCATCAGTTGTTAATAATAATTGTAAAAGACTGTACCACTATTAGATATTTGAACTATGTGAATTTTTAAGCTGTTATTATTTTTCTTTCTTTTATAATGAGTTTCCAATATGATTATAGCACTAGAAATTGGGGAAATGTTATAGCTGTTATAATAAACTGTTTTTATTCTATCTATTTGTGGTTCAACACTTAAAATTTATTTAAATGTCTTGTTACCTGTAGAAAATGAACATTGAAACCCAAACAGGCCTTATTTTTAAAGTAGGCATTACAAGTCTGAATAAGTTCTTCACTTTCTCAGTGTTAGTTTAAAATATTTCTTCTGTTAGAAAACAATTTTTAAATTTCTAACTTTGCTTTATTCTGGGGAAATACCCTTATCTACCTGATCCTCAAAGCTTCCCCTAACAGCCTTATGGTTCTGACCACTAAATAAAGTCTTGTAACTCCAAGATTCTTCCACTGAATTGAGGGATTGGAGAAAAAGCATCCAGATTTATTCTATTTCTAGTGACTAATTTTGCCTTTACGTGCTCTGAACTTTTCTCAACTATCTATTGTTGGCTATTTATACTTTTTATAAACCTAATGAAAATTTGATATAGCTACTACATTTTAAATATCTTGATAAGGCACTTGTTATAAGTTTTAGAATCCATGTAGGTACAGAAAGTTATAATTATGCTTTGTCAGGAAATTAAGAAAATAATTTAATATTCAAAGTGTAGTTGCTTCATGGAGAAAATCAAAACACCAGCAGTCTTTCTATAGCCAATTAAATGCTACAACATACAAATTTATGTGAGGTTTTGCCATATCTAATACTCAGTGTGTGTGTGTGTGTGTGTGTGTGTGTGTGTGTGTGTGTGTATATATATATATGTGTGTGTATGTATATGTATATGTGTGTATATATGTATATGTGTGTATGTATATAATATATATACATATATACATATATATACATATATATACATATATATACGTATATATACATATATATATACATATATATACATATATATACACATATATATCTCCAGCTCCATGCCTCTTATCCTACTTGTTAGGAATTGACAATATTTTTAAATGAGCTATGTTTTACAAACTCTGTAGCAGTTATGAATCACCATAGAGGATTTTATTTATCCAAGCATTTAACTAGTTGATCATAAATACTCTTGATCTTGAGTCCATATGTCAGATGAGGTAAATGTCAGGAAGTCTTTAAGTATTTTTACTTATCTGTTTCCCAACAGGTGCAGAGTCAAATTAAAGCAGAAAAGTGGCTATCCATTCTTTACATTTATTTTTAAAAAAGAAGAAATTGCACTGGAGTGTTTTAAACTAATAACCATCATTGGATGAACTTTTATACCAACCAATGTACATTCTTGAAAATTAATCATGCCATTGTTTAATTCAATAACCAAAAGGAAACCTATTTGTATAACCTGAACAATTTTTTTCATAGAAAAACTCTAAGTGACTTTCTATAAACAATGTGCAATGTGTCATTTTCCTCAATCCCTTTTCTCTAGAACTTTCCTTCTTGCTTCTAGCTGAGATTCTTTTATTTCCATAGCACTGTCAAAACAAAATCTTGTTCCCAAATTATCTCCCTTTTGAATGAATGTCTCTAACCACACACTGACAAATTATTTCACACTGTATTCCTCATGTTCTTGGAAATGAAACAATCTTTATAGCTGTTCTTGGTTTTGCTTATGGGACTTAAAACTGCACCATAGAGGGAAAATACATTAGTCTTACTGGATTTATTCTTCACTGCTGCAGTAGCATTTATTTACTATATATGTTAGAATTGAAATCCATATAGATTAACTCCTGTTTTATTTAACATGGAGCTCACCCAAATGCAAGTAAACATGCTATTATTACTGAAATTCAACGCACATATACTAGGAAATTAAGAAATCCATTTTTATAAAGGAAGCACAATTGCACTCTTTATATCATGCTTGAAACTATTTACATTGAGTTTTAAATGCCTAGTGTTTCTAGCTCTTGAATAAAACAAGTATGTTTTCTTAGAAGGATGTGGTATAGGTACTATTCAAATAGGAGAGACTGAGGACAAATAGAGGTCTTAAGAGACATCGTGAATATTTTCACCCACCAGCAATTTCACTGGACGTTTATTTTTGTTTCCTTTTTTCACAACGTTTTAATTTTTAGTTTTCAGGTGTCCGCACAAAGCTGAGGCTCACTTTAAGGAAGGGACCATCTACAGCTAACCCTGGTCTCTTAGTAACTAGCCTAATACACAGCAGCAAACAAGGTATTCAGTAAGTACCTGGTCATTCCATGAATAAAACAGAATTTAAATTCATTTTGAAGGATTTTTTAATGAGAATAGTTAAATTCTCCTGATTAAAAAACAATCTTTTTTTTTTTGCTAAAGCATGCCATATGAAATCTATACACAATGCATGAGTTCCATATATTTATTTCTTTATAAGCGTGAGAGTTTTGAAAAGCCTTCGTCTAGATTTTTATAATATCTTCAGCCAGACTTCTTTAGGCACACAACCTTGATATCTGCATTTGGATGTAGTCATAAAATTTCTTTACACACCCTCAAAACAGCAGTGCCATCAGCTAATTGCCACCTCAATCAGCCACCTGTGCTGCAGAAGCTGAGCTGGCAGACACAAGTGGACTCTGGCTAATAAAACACGAAATTGCCAAAAGAGCCATGACAAATGGGAGACATCTTCTGAAACTCAGACCACGTGGGCAACCAGAGCACGGCATACAAACATGAAAACAGGAATAACAATGCAATATTGCCTATAAAATCTAAACACGTTCCATTGCATGCCCAATACCTACCTACTTTAACACCTAATAGGTACTGATGTTAAATAAGTATCAAGCCACAGTAAGTTAAAGTAAGCAGATTGGAACTCAAATAACGCATTTAAAGCACACACACAAAAAAAGTCTTGGAACTATAAGCTTTGGATATGTCAGAGAAAAGGTTAATCCTAGAACAGGAACACTTAACGTATTCCCAGAACTTAGAATATATGTTAACTCTTTCAAGGTGGTATATAATAGCATTTCCCTTAATCCTTCCTATGACCAACAAATATATAATATTGCATGAAGAATTTATAGATATTAGATTAATGTGATTCTGATGGCAAGGAGGAGCACTTTGGAGTTCACAACCAACTCTATCTCAAAACATGTTTTATACTTAAAGCAAAATAGTTTAACTGACCAATTATCTGCCTATAAAATTCATCTCTCTTTCCTCTTACCTATTTAAGCTTTAAAGTTCTGAAAAAATGTTTCACAGAGTGGAATACTCTAAATATGCTACATTGACTATGCTTTAGGTGCTATCCATGGTTTGGGAACGAGTACATTTAACTCTGAACTACTTTTGCCTTATGTGTTGACCTTAAAAATTTAACAATATTGTGTAAACAACTGTGTCTACAAAATGGCCTAATCATATCATCAGCGGTGAAAGTCAGGAGAATAACAATTTTTAACTTAATTAATTTACATAACTTTATTTAAATTTATCCAATTATAATTTATACATGGTAGTAAAAGGGATTAATAAAAATATTCTTTTTATTTGATTTTGGCAAGCCCACACTGAAACTCCCTAGGTAATTTTTTTCCTCTGAAGTTGCACAATAGCTTTCTTTATGTAGTATATAATTATAGATACTATATAAATTGTCTCTCATAAGATGAATATTGTTTGTTCTACATATAAATGGGAGTAGAAATACCTACATTGCAAGATATTGTAAGACTTAAAAAGTTAAAACCACTCTGTATGTTAAATTTAACTTCTCACTTTGTTTTTAGTTGAGAGAAATGTTGAATCTGTGCAAATTATTTTACTCTAGAATAGCAAAACATGCAAATAAAACCACGAAAAGCAACTTTTCTAATGTCAACTAATATCAGTATTTATTTTTCCAATCACTATTCCAAATGTTTTATGTTAAATAACCTTTTTTATCCCTCAAAGTATCCCTATGAAATAAAAGTTAACTTCCCTCTTTTACAGAGCAGACAAATGAGGTACAACGAAGACAAAAGTGCTCACAAAGTTACAGAGATGGTTAGTGTCAAAACATGGATTCTAACCTTTGTGTGGGTACAGACTGTGTCCCTTTAACCACAAGGCTATGATGTACTCCTATCCAAGATAAACAAAATAATCTGTTTCAAAACGTTGGAAGAAATACGAGTGTCATAATCAGTATTAACTTCCCCATACTTTGCCATTCCTTTATGAGTCCTTTTATACTAATCCTTGTAACATTACTTTACAGTTACTATCGCACCATATTCTGAAAGATCAAAGCATTTCAGAAATTCTGAAGGTCCATAGAAATGTAATCTCCTTTGAGATGGATGGCCATAGCTGGCTCAAAAATTCAAGCAATCCTGCTGTGAAAAAATGAGAAATGATTACTTTGGACATGGGGGAAATGCCTTTAGCTCAAAGTCTAGGCTTCCCATGTAGTATATATAAAGTACAGATTAAACTTCCAACTAATGCTCTATCCACGAGAAGCACTTGCTTATATCCTTAGCTTTTCTACTTACACAAGATGAAGAGCTAAGTGAATACAGCTGGAAGTTAAACCATTTGTTCCAGATGGCACAGATATTTCAATCCCAGTGCTCCTAAGGCAATGGCACCACATTGGATTTTATTCTAGTAGAAGCAATAATGTGTTTGTGAGTATGATGTTTACTTCCCTGGTCTATGAACAAAATACATGCCAGTTTAAGGAATGTCTGTGCTCACAATCCACAAAAAATGGGCTTATTATCTGGACAGTCAAATATAAATATGCGTCTGACTCATTGATATGATTTTTATTTTGTGGGTACTGAGGGAGCTGAACCCAGGCCCTCCAACATGCTTTGCAAGTGCTCTGCCTCGGAACTGCATCCCTAGCCCTGCCCCATCCCCTTTTTATTTTAAAATTGAGACAATGTCTCACCTAGTTAAGCAGGCTGCCCCTGACCTTGAATCTTCAATCCTCTTGCCTCCACCTCTGGAGTCACCAGGATTACAGATATGGACCACCACACCTGGCTTGACATGATTATTTGTGAGATATTTTTTGCATAAATAATCTGTTCAATTGCTTTACTTACTGACTTTATCTCTGCAGAAAAAATCCTTAAGAAATTATTTGCTCATTTGACTTCCATGTGCATGTTTAATTATAGAAGTGCCCCTCTCTTTTGTTTTGTGAGACGTGTAAGAATCAGGGATGAGAATCAGGAAGAACGTTTGTATTCTTGCCATCAGGGCTGTAAATTATGAAAGACATGGCGATATACCTGCAGTAAGACCAGCACCCACCCCATATGGTTTGGCTACGGCTGCTGCTGCCACCAATGTAACCTCCTCTTGTGGTCTTGAATACATGGTAATCACCACGCCTGAGATCTCACAGGCATCCTCTCCAGATCAACAGCCACACTTCCTCCCCAGCCCTGTCTCAGTGAGGCAGCTTTACTCACTGCATCTCCTGTTGGATGTGGGACAAGACCTGGACAGGGCCACCTCACTCTCCTGCACACCCCAAACTCTCAGTGTGTGCTGCTTTTCTCCACACTGAGCCAAGAAACCTCCACTAAGTCTAAGCCTCCTTCTCCAGACCCTGACTGAAGAAAGACGGGAGGCAAG
>VMDO01000385.1:0-7500 GCA_007922755.1 Pedetes capensis | reverse complement strand
TTTGCGGTGCTGGGAATCAAACTCGGGACCTCAGAGACTACAGAGCAGCACTCTAACAACTAAATCCCAGCCCCTGGCTTAATGTAATAGAGAATCTCAAAATAACAATGATTTCAAAATACATGTTTTCAATTGGCCTGAAATGAGGAAGTCCCCCAGCTGGCATTTTATAAAAGGTGTAGTCACTCCACAAATCCTTGAAGCCTTTCTACTGCCTCTTCTACCATCCCAGTGTTGTGGCACCTGCCATCGTCATCTAATGTGGCTGCTGGCTTTCACTCATCATGTGGGTATTCCAGGAAGCAGGATGAAGGAAGTGGGGGAAATCTGAGCCATTCCTCTCCAGAGGGTCTACTCAGAATTCCCACTCATTCCTGTATGTACCCTTGTGGGCAGAAGTCAGTCACATATCATGCCAAAATGGACAACAAAAGAGACGTTCAGTCTTCTGGCTGGGTGTGTTGTGCCCAGCACAAGCACAGAGTTCTATGATGGAACAGAATGGGTCCTGGGTTAGAAATAGCTGTTGTCCACCACAATACCATCTTAACTAGAATATTTTAGTTTCTCTCATAACTAAAACATAAGAGAAGGAATAAAGCCGTGACCTCACATACAGTTACTTCATTGAATTATGCATCCTACAATGTAAGATACTTGCAATATTACAAAATGATCCTCAATCTTTATTGGCCACCCTCCATTTGCTCTTACCTCCTCACTCCAGTCTGTAAAGGAGGAAAATATCAATGGTTGAACTTGCTTTTAGTCACATAATTCATCTGCCTTCTCCTCATGGTGGGTCAGTGTGACTCCCACACTTTGCCTGATTTTGCCTCATACACTTGGCCATCTACTCACCTTGTCTATGTAATGTCTGCAGTGAAACTTCCAATCTAGACCCTGTACCATGTAGATCCAGAACTGCTCAGAATACCCTAAAGACAGAGATTGCTCTCTATATAATGACCATATTTTTAAGAGAAATATATTAGTTAGGAAATGAAAAGAATATTTCATTTACTGATGGAGGTAAATTTGCTGCTACTAGGGATGTTGAAATGGTAGTTTTAAGAACTTTAGGGAGTAAAAGTGAATGTCAGCAGAAAACTGACCTCCTGAGGGCATTCAGACTCTTAGATGCTTGTTTAATTTCTTTCAGCAATGAGCCTTGTTGGAACTATGGTTTTCAGATTCTAGAGCAGTAATACCTTGTAGATGAATTCCTGCAGGTGGGACAAAAGGCCAAGAAGGAATACCTGGACAGAAAAATTCATGTTAAATTTATTGTGGAAATTTTCAGATAAGTGGACTTTTAAGGAAAATAATATTTTTTATTGTAAATTTAAGTCATGCATCCATATGTGTCAAATAATTTTTGATAATGGCTTTGGGGACATTTCAGTCTATAACTAGGGTTTTCCAGATTGTAACTCAATATCTGTTTAGTGTTTGTCATGACATATTTATTGGCAGTGCAAATTTGGACATGACACCCAGTATCCATGATATGATTCTTTGAGAATGGACTGGAAATAATGACTTTAGCCTGCTACAGAGATACACTGAGGAATTGAGGTATTTTCTTTATCCACATTTCCAAATCTCTCAGGAACCTATAGTTTCTAGTCAGCATATGGGAGTTATCAATTTCTTTCAGAAATAATAAATAGCATACTTCCTGTTGATAATTGTCTTTATACAGAAAATAATATCTATCCATAACTGATAATTATAAAAATGAGGGAGTTTCACAAATATTGTGCTTTGAATCATCACTTTTTAATATATATTAATAGAATGATACTTTTCATTCAAAACAATTTATATTTTTATGTATAACATTTTATTTTCCTATAGGCAAATTCATTTGCTTTTCAAATTTTATTGCCATAGATATTTCTTTATACTTTCCATTAATTGCCAGAGCATTTGGTATGTTTTGGGAAAGTCCTTTCTGTAGACTGAAATTAATGAAATTACTTTTTACCCTTTTCTGAATGAAAATAATCTTAATTTTTTCTGATTATGTACAATTCTTAAGAACTTCTGTATCATTTTCAGTTAGTATGTCTTCTTTAAAATATACTTTTTTTTGTCAATTCCCAAAGTTATAGCGGATAGTCCCTTTTATGTACACATTGCTAATTGTCAGATATTAAGATCCTAGAAATTGTGAGATTGATATTCAATATTTATAAACACTTTTAGTTTTTCCTCAGGACTATATTACAAACCCCTCTACTAGTTCCACTTTGCAAGTAGAAATTAAGAGATTTAGTCACTCATTTTTCTTGATTCATTTCTTAAGGGGGCATTGATATCTTCAGGGTATTTTTTTCTCATTCTATTTACCCCAATAGGTATCATGTCTACTGAAGGAAACTATGCTCAGTATCTAAGATAATATCAGTTCTATAAATGCCCTCTTATTTAGTGAAAGTTTAAGTATTTTGTGTGTGATTTAAATACAGCAATGGATTTTACACTATAGTTTTATTTGTTTATTCATTCAATGCTATAAAATAAAGTCATAGGAAAGATAGTTTATTGCAAAAGGATAAGCTAAAGAAAGTGTTATCCAATCCTCCCCCACAAATCCATAATGAAAGACGAGGGGCTTTTCTTTTTTCCTGATGCAGAGAGCCCCACAATTGGATTCCACAGCAATTGCCTGACACATCTCAAGCTCTTTCCCTTTATACAGATGCTTCATAGGTGACTATTGAACTGCTCCTCCAATACTGCAAATCTAAATTAACCTGAAATACAACAGAGATTTTGGGATTATATCATGAGTCTGAAGAAAATTTGAAAATCTCTCTATTTCAAGAAGCCTTATCTTACTTATTTGTCTTATCAACATAGGCATAACATTTTCAAACAATGCATGATAAGCCTAAAGCTTAAATACATATCAGTGTGTTCCTTCTGCCCATCTTGCTACCTCCATGAAATTCCAGACAGCCTCCTCTCACCTCTCAGCCTCTGACCTTTGGGACAGAGAGATTTCTTCCACTGGCACTTGGTGTTTCAGTGAATGCTATTGACTAAATCTACCACCATAAATCTGCCGTGAAATGATCAAAGTTGTTCTTTTACAATGAAATACTGCAACATACAGGCTGCCTAAAACAATGGATTGGGAAAAGGAAATGTAACTCAATTCACTATTTGGCTCATTGATAAAATATAAAACATGGAAATAACCATGACTACCAAAATAAAATGAAATAAAACAAAGGAAAAGGAAAATAACAGCAAGTATAGGTTTATTAACTTCCTCAGGGAAGGCAATGCTGTGCCAACACTATGATTTGAATTAGTTCAGGCAGTTATCCAATCATATTAGGGTAGGAAAAAGAATGCTAAACAAATGATTTAACAGTGCAGTGGTTAGATGAATAAGCTAATTATCATTGCCATGTTTAGACAGACCCACATGTATTGTTAGGAATTCCTAACACTGTGCAATCCGAAAAGACTGAATGGATTTTCTTCTTTCCTATGATTAGTGCATTGGGATCCAGATAAAATATTAAACTGAAAGTTGTCTTCCATGACAATCACTCTGTGATTCAAGCGAAATGATCTTTCAGTAGATCTATTCTCTCAACGTAAGAGAGTGACAATGAGATTCTCATTCTGTCTCATGTCTTTCTGCTACATAGAAGATAAGCAGGGACAGGAAGTCTCCATGGTATAGTCAAGAAAACTGGGACAAATGAGTGAATCAACATACTGGACAGGAACAACAGTACAATCAATCCCCCTGAGAGCTTTTGCTTACAAGATTAGTCTAATCACACAAATACAGAATAAGAAAAATTCAGAAAGGCACTTCAACATTTAACTCAAGGCTAACAGCAATAAATGTGCATATTGAATATTTCAGCAATATCATAAGATTGGCCTAATTTGGATGCTTATGCCCTTTTTCTGCAAGTAAGTATTAAAGTGTCATAACATGTTAAGTTTGACTAATCAAAAAAATGCTTAAATGTATCTATAAATAGACAGAGATATATAGTTGTGGCAGGGATTCTCAATTAGGTAATGAGCCTGTAATTTATGTATAGTATCAATATTAAATCTTCTCATTTGAGATAGAACAGCTTGGATTATTATTAGAATTACAACTAATTTAATGTACAAAGTGGTATCAGTTCTACAAGTTCCTTCAATTTTGGCAAAGCTTCTTTATAGAAGATTCCACATTTTAAGATATTTAGCATGCCATGGTCTTATTTACTTTTTAAATACTTCTAAAAATATTTGAAGCATATGTAGGGTCACAGAGCAGTGACAAAGATAGCACAGAGGGCTCCACTTTCCAGCAATTCTAATACTTCACCAAAACTAAGCAGACTGAGAAGCTGACACTAGAACAACACCAAAAATGAACACTGCAGTGTCTATTGGTTTTCATGGATATCTCCACCAATATCCAAGTTCCATTCCGGGACCTGGTCCAGAAACCCAGGTTCCATTAGTCATCAGGTCTCTTTGGCCTCCTCTGAGCCTGGAAACCCATCAGTATGTCTCTGTATCATGGCTTTGGAACTAGATGAGAGGACTGGCCACATGTCTCAGCAAGCATCCCTTCTATATTGCCTGGTTTGTGAGGGTGTTTGGGAAGAACACCCTCAAAGTGAAAAACTCTTCTCTTCATATCATGTCAGCACTCATGGCATCTAGGCTTCCATTATCAATGATGTCAACCTTAAAGTTGTTCTGCCAGGCTAACTCCCTGTATAGCTACCATTTTTCTTTAGTAGGCAACAAAAACTTGTGGAGGAGAAGCTTTTAAGGCTCTCCAATATCCTTTTCCTCCTTAAATTCATCCACTGTTTTTAGAATTTTAGCCTTTAGTTGATCCTGTCCACAGTATTTCTATGTTGTTGCAATGGAAATATTCTATTCTCCTCATTCTTTTCATAACTATTCATTGGGATTATTTTGCTGGGGAGATGTGTCCTTTATCCTCATTCATCTAGTTTCTCATTCATCTATGTCAATACATACTCATTCTTTTTCTTTGGGTTTTAATCCAGTATTATTGTTACACATTTTTTTCTGCTCAAATTGTTCCAGATTTAGCCACCAATTGCTCCTTTCTTCTGGATCCTGTGCCCCTTTGGCCTGCCTTCAACTTATTTTTTTCTTTTCTTTTCACTTTTTTATCCTCTACCACTTCAAGATGTTCCAGGTTCATGTCGTATAATAGTATTTAAAAACAACATCTACTCATTTATAAGGTGTATTCATTGAATTCAAGTACCACCATTTAAAGGTTTTCTTCATGAACACACATACACACATACATACATGGCCTGAAACAGAAAACAGACATTTGTGAAAATATCCATGAAAACCAAATGAGACCTGCAATTTATGTATTTCTAGTGAAGGTTGCTTAGTCTGCTTTATTCTGTGATGTGTCTTACTAACATTGCATGAATCGGGAATCCTCAGGTCTATATTTCAAATTGCTCTTACAACAGTGGAAAATAATTTTGTGTTTTTCTTTCACCGAACCCATCATCACCTAGATTTTCTCATATGTTTCCTTCTAGAAGTTTTATATTTTTGCCTTTAACATTTATGTCTATCATCCATTGAAAGTAAAAATTTCTGGAAGGTTAAAAAATACTGTTATGAACTGAATTGCCTTGAAATTTTTGTTAGATTTCTTGTTTAATATCAATTAACCATAAAAGTCACTGTTTCCTGGACTCAAGCCTTTCATTGACCTACATGGCTGTCCTTATGCCAGTAGCACATTATCCTGCTTCCTGTAGCTTTAAACTAATTGTAGCTTTAAACTAATTTAAACTAATTTCAAATTTGGGAAATTAAGTCCTCCAACTTTGTTCTTCATTACAGAATTATTTTGCCTTCTCTGAGTAATTTGCATTTTCATATAAATCTTAGAATCAGCTTGTTAATTTTTGCAGAAAAAAAACCCACTTAGAACTTTGAGGAGAATTGCATTAAGTAGGTAAATCAGTTTAAGCAGCATTGCCATCTTAAAGACATTGCCTTCTCCAATCCCCGTGTAGTATATGGAATGGGTCTCCATTTACACAAATCCTCTTCAATTTATCTCAATAGTGTTTTGTAGCATTCTGTGTATGTCTTGAATGGACAACAAGGCCTGAAATCCTTTGCATATCAAGGAAGCCCAGTAAATTATTCATGTTCTGAATGACTTTTAGACTAAAGTGATTTCCTTGTTGTAGTTGTTAGGTGCCATCCAGTTGGGTCCAACTCACAGTGACTCTGTGTACATCAGAATGAAACACTCCCTGAACTTAAGAATCTTTAACTCTAAATTGACATCTTATAAATGTATATTTTATTATGCATTTAAGTGTGTATTTTTCTGCATATTTGGACAGTAATTGAGATTAAATATTTTCATCTAAAATTATTTTATGGTCTTTAATTTTGGATGCAGGAAAATGAACAGGGAAAAGCAGGAGAAGACTCCTTTTTATTTGTGATTCCATCAGAGACTCTTATAATTCAAGAATATGTGTAAAAACAATGGAATGTTTGGTTCATCAAAAATGTTCATTAAAATGGGGGCACTGATTTACTTCATTACATTTACGCTTTGGCAACTGCCAAACTTTGAATGTTTGTCTCATTACAAACTCATGTTGAAATTTAATTGAATAATAATAAGAGGTAGAGGTCTGTAGCAGGTAACTAAAGGAGTTAATGCCAGTATCATAGGAGTACGTTCTTTACAAGTAAAGCAATTTTGTCCCTTTCCTCATCCTTTCTCTCTCCCTCCCTCTCTCCCTCTCTTTGTCCTTTCTCTGCATGATGCCCTCTGCCATGTTATGATACAGAAGAAGCCCCTTATTGAATGCTGGTCCCTTAATGTTGGACTTCCCAGCTTCCTGAACTGTAAGACATTTCTGTTCACTGTAACTTACTCACACGCAAGTATTCTGTTATTGTACCAAAAACAGGACTACAGACTGCAACTAACCCAAATTCTAAAATTTTTACATGTTTATACTGTAGATTTCCCTTTCCACGTAGACTAAAGTTACCTTTGAATGACATCTGTACATAAAGGAAGAATAACTGCAGGTGTAACTACTATTTGTTACAAGTTCGATGATAAAAGAGGTAGATTTTTCTATTGGAAGTTGTTTACTAGGAATCTTAATATAAAAGCTATGTCATACTTTTTCCTTAAGAATGTCTTCTTGTGTGAAAAGTTTAATGTGCAAAGCTTAGGTGATCCTTGGGAGAGAGAGATAAAGGTTAATGCACTTAAAACTGTTCTAAACATCAGAGGTATATTATAGTATGTCCCAAATATATGGAAACATAGATAGATAGATAGATAGATAGATAGATAGATAGATGCATATGTGTGTGTGTGTGTGTGTGCGTGTGTGTAGAGAGAGAGAAAGAGATACATTATATATATGTGCATATATATATATATATATATATATATATATATATATTGCCTTA